>NDXB01006226.1:0-27114 GCA_002631895.1 Agapornis roseicollis | reverse complement strand
AGATCATCCAGTTCCAACCCCCCTGCCATAACCAGGGACACCTCACACTAAACCATGGCACCCAAGGCTTCATCCAACCTGCCCTTGAACACCAACAGGGATGGAGCACTCACAACCTCCCTGCCCAACCCATTCCAGTGCCTCAGCACCCTCACAGCAAAGAATTTCTTCCTTAGCTCCAATCTAAACCTCTCCTGTTTCAGTTTGAACCCGTTCCCCCTTGTCCTGTCACTGCAGTCCCTAATGAAGAGCCCCTCCCCAGCATCCCTATAGGCCCCCTTCAGATACTGGAAGTCTGCTCTGAGGTCTCCACACAGCTTCTCTTGTCCAAGCTGACCTCATCTCCAGGATGAGCAGGGGCTGGAGCATCTCCTGTATGAAGAAAGGCTGAGAAAGTTGGGGCTGTTCAGGCTGGGGAAGAGAAGGCTGCGTGGAGACCTCAGAGCAGCTTCCAGTGTCTGAAGGGGGCTACAAGGATGCTGGAGAGGGGCTCTTCAGTGATAGGACAAGGGGTGATGGGTTCAAACTGGAACAGGGGAAGTTTAGGTTGGAGATAAGGAAGAAGTCCTTTACTGTGAGGGTGGTGAGGACCTTAATTCCCTCAGTTCCCAAATATCTCCTGTGAACCTGAGCAGTGCTGGGTGAGTCCTCCAGACCTGGGAAGCCTGAGCAGCTCCTGATTCCTGCCAAAGTGGGAGGCGCGTGTGACTCCTGCATCCTGCCAAGCTCCGTCGGCATCCTTCCCTGGTGGTTACCTCATCTGGCCAACCTCTCCGGAGCACAGTTTGGCTGTTCCCTCCCTGACACTTTTATCTGATGGGATTTAGTTCCTGGCCCAGCTGTGGGGCTGCTGGGTGACCTGGGGTAAGTCATTCCTTATTGGCAACATAGAGGTGGTGCTCATCACAACCTTAGGAGTGCAGAGGGATGGACGGTGAAATGAGTTGGGATAATGGGGTATAACACCAGGACCTCTATTTCTGTCTGGTGGCATGAAACAGGTTGAGGAGGCAGAGGATAAGTGGGATGGTTGGGGACTGTGATGGGAAGAGCCCAGAGGTAATGAACTGGAGTTTTTCTTGGCTAACCCACCCTTTGAGCAGAATATGTCTGGTACATCCTCATCTCCTCAATCCAATCTGCTCTTCTTCCTCATCTCCACAGAACTCTGACTCTCACAAACTGCTCTTGGGCTGCCAGGCTCAGGTCTGCTCTGTCTTCTGAACTTCCCTGATGTGTAGTACCCATAATTTACTCCATCCCAGCCTCATCCCATAATGTGTATAGCCAGGCCATTAAGACCTAATGGCTGATTTCTTTGTGGAGTGGGAGCATGAGTTGTGGTACAGGGGTCACTTCTACAGGCTGGCTGTGAGCCTGTTCCCACCCTACCTCCACCCTAAAATTCATCCTTAGGCAGCTTTAGCACCCTGGGTATCTTTCTTAACATGGGGATGTGGGACTGAACAGAACAGACCAACTGCCCCGTTCTACTTGTCCAAATCTCCCTCTCTATCTCAGGTATTACTCAGTCTCCAGCCATGTTATTACTGTGAATTATGAATGGACCAGTTCATCTCTACTGCTGTGGTGAGCAGGGTTCCTGTTTGTGACTTGAGGTCCCATTGTACAAAGAGCTGTCTGAATGCATTTACCCTGTAGCATCTCAGCATCATGTGCACCGTGGTCTTCATGTTTGACATTGGTCAGAAGGCTCAGAAGTCATTCACTGAAGAGAAGGAGAATGGTTTGGCAACAGGCAAATATCCAAACCCAAGCACGAGATGTGTGCTCACAAACCTGTTCTTATTGGGAACCCATATCACAGGACAGCCAGCAGCTTGTGCAGTGACTGAGCAAGCCCTTTAGGGCAAGGCGCATTACGCTTTGATTATTGTCCTGTCAATATTCCCACAGGTGTGAAAGCTCCTTCTTTCCCAGAAATCCTGATGAATGGAAAGTCTCTCCTCCGCCAGGCTGATGCTCTTTAAATATAAATATCACTAGAAGGATACAAATGGGGAGACAGCCTGAATGTCAACGAGTGGAAATGACCTTTCCCTGCTGAGGCTCAGTGTATCCATTCAAGTCTGTGGATGCAAGACAGGATTGGAAGTCTTGTCCTGCTGTGGCAGGGAAAGGCCAAGTGTATGCGTGTAAGTGCGTAGGTGAGTCCAAATATGTGTCCAAAATACGGAGGTGGCACAGAGTCCTGGCTGCAGCCTCCAGTCTGGAGTTTCTTGATGAGACATTAAGGCACCAGGGTTATGTGTTTGTGTAAGAAAAAAAAAGGAAATGGAGAAAGGGTGCTTTGTTTTATTATTGTTATTTTTTATTGGAAGAAAAGGGAAAAACATATTCTGGTAGGAAATTAGGAAAGGGTTTATTTCTGGAACGGAGCACCCTGCCCAATATCTGACGTGGGAAGTGTAGAGCTCTCACTGCAGAGCTTGCAAATGGGCAAGTGGAAGGGGAAAATGAGCCCTACCACAATGATGCTACTCACCCTAAGGAATTGACCTTGTCCTGAACAAGCAGGAGGAGATCCCAGAGTGACACAGGCAGCAACAGTGCTGTGGCAGGGAGAAAGAGAAGTCCCTGTCCCAGAGGAACGCCAGAGGATGTCAGAGGCTGCCCTCAGTGCAGGGTTGTTCTGGGTTGTAAGGTTGTTATAAGCATCTTCATGTGCAATGCAATGCAATGCAATTGCCCATTAAAGCACTCATATGCTCTTGGCCTCCCATTGGTCACAGTTGCAGCCTTCTGCAAGAAGTCTCTGGTTCAGCCCTGGAAGCAGCTTTTCCAGTAAGGGCTGGGAGGAGGTTACAATTCCAGTCTCACTGCTGTGGACACTTTGGCTTTTACTGGGCTCTCTCAGCAGTAGAGTATAACCAGGATGATATTAGGGCACTGCTGATAATGTTTCCTGAACCAATCTCTCTATCAGTGCATCGTCAACATGTGTGTCTGTTCCCTTCCTTCCTCCCAGCTTTCAAACCCTTCAAAACGAAGGTAGATAAACAGAGTACAGCAATGTTCAGCCCATTAAACAAAGCAGCTGAAAGTGTCCAAGATGCAGAGCATGGGATTGATGCCTCCAGGGCACAGATGCTTCCAGCAGAGATCTGCTAAGTCAGAGGGATGATCCCTGCTGTGTATTTATCTCATCCAAAAGCAAGACAAGGCAGTTCAGAGCAGACACACACTCTTTCTTTCCCTGCACAGCTAGTGGAGTGTGGGTCATTAGTGCAAGAAGGGACAAGCAGCAGCAGCGGAGGAGCCTTCATGCCATCAGTACTGCTTGAAGTTCTTGTAAGTGATGTGAAAGTTAGAAGCCAGGCAAGGGGAGAAGGAAAACACCAGCTTTATGTCTCTTTGGAGTCAGGGGCATCTCATGAGCTCAGCCACAGGACCAATGTCTGTGGATCTGCATGAGGAATGTGCCAGTGCAGGAAATGCTTTGATCTGAATTAGCATGTATCTGGAAACCAGGGAAGAAAATGGCAAGACTTAAAGGAATTTGGGGGTCTGGGGGACAATTGGTTTTTCTTTCTTGCTCTAAAACTGTTTTCACCCCATTCCAGGGCCCAGCCGCAGGCCATGCTCTGACATTGCACCTCCTCATCAAAGCACCAAGAGCAAATGTGAGAGAAAGGCCGGCAATTAAAACAGGAAGGGAAAGAAAAGGGATGCTTTTTGAGAGGATTGCTCTGGCCTCATGCTCCAGCAGAGCTGTTGGCACCAAGCTGGGCAAAGATGGCTTTGTGCCCGCTCCTGTGACCAACTCCAGTTGGTCTGGCACTCTGAGGACCTCCAGAGCAGCCTCTGGGGAGCTCTGAATTATGCTCACACCTGTCTTTGGCTCCCTCAGGGATTGCTGCAGCAGCCAAGGATGCACAGAGCGCAGTGATTCACAGCCTCACAGGCAGGAAGGAACCCTTGGACCAGGGAGCTCAGTGTCCTGCATAAGGCCATTTGCTTTCTCTTCTTCCTTGTGCCTGTTTCAGGCAGTCGCTGATGCACCGCAGGGAATATGAATATGGGTGTGAAAATTAGGTGCCTATGACAGCCTTCTGGCAGCAAAGTGGAATGGCCTGAAATGGCCATGAAAATGATGCCACCTGCGCTTGAGAGGATGACTTGGCAAGAAGGTGGTCCTTTCATAGTGTGCCATGAAGATGTGGACCTCCCTGGACAAAGATGTTGCAGGAACTAATAATTTACATGCTTAAAAAGACCCCCAAGCCAAAAATCAAGCAACAAACAGAGAAGAAATGCCCATGTCAGGTTTTTGAATAAAAAATATGGCTCTTTTGGTGCAAGAATCATAGAATCATAGAATGATGGAATAGTTCGGGTTGGAAAGGACCTTAAGATCACCCAGTTCCAACCCCCTACCACGGGCAGGGACACCTCACACTAACCCATGGCACCCAAGGCTTCATCCAACCTGGCCTTGAACACCAACAGGGATGGAGCACTCACAACCTCCCTGGCCAACCCATTCCAGTGCCTCAGCACCCTCACAGGGAAGAACTTCCTCCTTATATCTAACCTAAAGCTGGAGATAGAGGAAGGCCTAAGACAGAATAGACTTGGACAGTGTTCTGGAGTAATAGCACCTTGTGTACCCCTCTTTGTTTTATTCCTTCTGAAGCATCTGCTGTTGGCCAGAGCTGCAGCCAGATATGGTACAATGGAGCATTTCATCCTGTTCTGCACTGCCCTTCTTGTAGCCTTGTGTCCAAAAGCCCACACTGCAGAAGCTGGGACATACGGATGTGCGCCATCGAGGGGCTGGCCCAGGGTGATGGCCCAGAGAAGCTGTGGCTGCCCCATCCCTGGCAGTGCTCAAGGCCAGGTTGGACACAGGGGCTTGGAGCAAGCTGCTCCAGTGGAAGGGGTCCCTGCCCGTGGGAGCAGGGGTTGGAGCTGGATCAGCTTAAAGGTCCCTTCCAACCCAAACCAGTCTGTGCTTCCATGATGACAAGGGCAGGGTCTCAGTCTCATCAGCTCACAATCAGTGCTGGAGGAGTGTGGGAATCGCTGGTGCAGCCTGGCAGGGACAGAGCCGGGAGGTGGGGACCATGCGAGGCTGCAGTGGCTGGAGCAGGGCTTCTCCTCCCCGTGCCTGTGCAGCGGAGCTGGGGAGGCTCAGCACTGCCACCCAGATGGCTTCCAGATGTGGGGACACAAACAGGAGGGATGGGCAGGGCTGAGTCATGGGCTGTGCGGAGCAAGGGTCGGAAAGAGGTTATGGAGAATCATAGAACCATAGAACAGTCAGGGTTGGAAAGGACCTTAACATCATCCGGTTCCAACCCCCCTGCCATAACCAGGGACACCTCACACTAAACCAGGGCACAAGGCTTCATCCTGGCCTTGAACACTGCCAGGGATGGAGCACTCACAACCTCCCTGGCCAACCCATTCCAGTTTGCAGAGGACATGAGGAGCACAGGTGACAGGAGGGAGCCCTTTGTATGCACCTTGTGCCTGCATGGGAAGTGGGGTTTAATCTCTATTCCTCCCCCGCCACCCCCGGCATCCACAACAACAGAAATGTTGATTTCAAAAGGGCCTAGATGCAAGACTGGCTTGGTTTAGCATGGCTCAGCTCCCAGCTCCTTGGAGATGGGACTGCAGCTTGCTATGGATGTCCGTCTCCCAAAGGAGTGATGGTGACATGCTCCTGCAGGAAGCAGGACAGGAGGATCACTGTTTTCTCTCCAGGCAATTGCTCCCACCTCACAGAGAGAGGCAGGTACCTTGGTTTGGACCAGGAGCCAGTAGCAAGGGAGCAGACATCCAGCAGTGACACTGGACTCCTCTGAATGCCAACTACAGGGTGTCTCAGTAGCACCGTGGTGGTTTATCTCCTGGATCCATCATTTACCTTCCCAAACACATCCCTCAAGACCCTCTCCTTACTGGGCTCTGCATTCCCATCTCCTATCTCTGCCTTTGGTAGGTGTTCTCCAAGTGTCTTTCTACCCTATTTTTGCACCTTTAAAAAGCCATTATTTAGTCTTTGGGTTGGTATTGTGCACACAGAGATAAAGCAACACCAGGAAAGAAGGTGCTTTCTTAATGGCAACCCAAAGGAGCATGCTTCAGGATACAGGCACATCTGGTGTTAATTCTTCCAGTGACTTGCACTGATTGCTGAGGGACTTTTTTATTTCCAGCAGTACTGGGACTCAAATGATACAGAAATTCAGGGAATTGTTTCCTCCGGGAGCAAAACAGGGCAGAGGCCTTAAAAAAATCAAATAAAAAGAATGGAGCGCTTGGAATTCTCTGTCTCAAAACGATTCCTTGTCTCAGCATGGGATTTAAACAATTCTTTGCAAGGATTAAATGGGCTGAAAGCAAAACAGAGCACCTTGGGGTGAAACCAAACATTTGGAGTTGCTCCGAAATCAAAATGCAGGATTCTGGGTTCAGCACAATAAAAATAGAAACAAATCCCTGCTCTGGTTCGATGCGGAGCTGGTCCCCGTTCCCAGCAGGTCCCGTAGAGCTCTGCTCACTGCCGTTTGGAAAACACATGGGATTTAAAGAGCAAAGGTGCCTTTTGCTAACACAGACAGGATAGGGGGATAGGGTTAGAGAGGGTGTGCAGAGCAACTCTCATCTCAAGCTTAGAGCACCCCCATAAAGACCTAGTGATGGAGTGAACACAGGTGGGGAAACCTTCATGTATCAAATCTGTCCCATAGAGAAATGAAATTCCGCTCTTCGGGCAGCGAAAGGAATTTCTCCCAGGTCCCTGTGATTCCTGTGGATCGCACGAGCAATCAGTGCAGACCCAGTGGAAATGGGTGTTGGAGGCTACAGACTGATCTCTTTCACAATGCTGTGTAATTGGACCTTACTGGGAACCACATCCCTTCACCTTTAGCTTTATCAGATGACTCCTGGCTTTGGGACCCGCTGCTGAGTGTGCAGAGTTTGTTGTGACAGAGAAGTCTTACATGATTATTTTTCTACCCTTCTGAATTAGGACAAATGCCTTTGGGTAACGCTGTCAGCTCTCCTGTGAAGGGATGCAGCATCTTCTTATGCTTCTGACAGCACAAGAGGGACCTGGAACTGTTGGAGCGAGGGCAGAGGAGGCCCTGGAGCTGCTGCAAGGGCTGGAGCAGCTCTGCTCTGGAGCCAGGCTGAGAGAGCTGGGCTGGGGCAGCCTGGGGGAGAGAAGGCTCCTGAAGGGGAGAGCTGAGAGCAGCTCCAGGGCCTAAAGGGGCTGCAGGGAACCTGGAGAGAAAGGGGCTTGGGCCAAGGGCCTGGAGGGCCAGGCCAAGGGGAATGGCTTGAACCTGCCCAAAGAGGGGAGCCTGAGCTGAGCTCTGAGGCAGAAGCTGTTCCCTGGGAGGGTGCTGAGGCGCTGGCCCAGGGGGATGGCCCAGAGGAGCTGTGGCTGCCCCATCCCTGGCAGTGCTCAAGGCCAGGTTGGACCCAGGGGCTTGGAGCAAGCTGCTCTATGGAAGGGGTCCCTGCCATGGCAGGGGTTGGAGCTGGAGGGGGTTTAAGATCCCTTCAACCTAAACTATGCTGTGCTTCTATGATCCTATGATTCCATGATTCTATGATATTTCGCTACCTTCCCAGAACAGCTAGACCCATGAACAAGATGCAGTCCGTACCCATAGAGAGCTGGATGTTTGGTGGCCAGGCCTGACCTCTGTTCTTTCTGTTTCACACATAGGGAAGGAAGAGTTACAGAAAGTAAATCTCAACTAAAACCATGGCCAGATTCTGGTCTGTGTTTCTTGTCACAGGCCAGGCACTGCTGAAAGCTTAATACTGGTCTTCAAAAGACTTTAGACATCAGGCCTCAGATGGGACTTGGGCTGGGCATGTTCAGGTCAAAGAAGTTTGGATGGGATGCTAACAGAAACTGGAGGGTCTTTAGGACTCAGATCTCCCACAGTTTTCCATTAGCTGCAATGTGCCCTTCCACTCTGTGCAGGGTTTCTAAATCCTAAATAAAAGGGAAGCCACGGAAGACCTCAGCATGACTGCATTCTCTTTGAACAGTACTTGTGTAACAGTAGAAAAGGGAATACAGGAGGGGAGGCTTCTGACCTGCTTGCAGACGGAATGGTTAACAGTGGGCTTCCAGTCCCAGGAAGCAGGATGCTTTAGGAATGCAAAGTATTCTTGAACTTGGAGTTGTACTTCCCCATCCACGCATCATTTCAGCCTCGGAGCCTGTGGAGAGATGCTGTTAGTATGTACTTTCTGGCCTGAGAAAACCTTCTGTGTCTGTTGCTGTGCTTTGAGCAATTCACAAGCATCTGGGAAAATCCTCTCGGCTCTAGTGGAACAAGAACAACTGTAGGGTTGGTTTGAACTCTCTGGCAAGAAACAAGTTGAGAAGTGAAGAGCCCAAGAGTGCGATTCTCTCCTGAATACAGAGCAACTTCTAAGAAGGAGCTGGAAGCAATTCAGAGCTTCAGCATTGCTCTGGAGGCCTAGGAGCCCGGCTTGTGGCTCAGTGCTCACATCCAGCTCATGTTTGAGCAGGCTGTAATGGAAAACAGCAGTCACTGATAAGTAACAATGGCCACACCAGCTCAGAGCTTGAGCAATAGGAAGGTTCTCGCAGGCTACTGCTCTGGCAAGTCCTTATCCCAGGGGCACCGGTTATGCAGTGATTTCGCTGGCAGCAGGAGCAGAGCATCTGAAATGTTCATTAGGAGATGGTGGATGCAGGAATGGTGAGATGCTGCAGCATCTAAAGGGTATTGAGCATCCCATGGGACCCTACCCCTTGGGGAAACAAAGGCATGGTTCTGCAGCCACTAACAGTGACAGGGAACAGGGTAAGAAGCCAAGATCAAAGGCAAGATCCATCGCTTCAGGAGTGTTATAATGCAGAGCTCTGATCTCTCCTGTCAGGGATACTGTACTACCCCACGTACATGAAGCTGTTGTCTTACTAAGCTCCTGATGGGGCAGATCTGCAGAAGAGCCTGGTGGAACTGCACAGGCAGAGGCCATCAGTCCAAGAACCACACTTCTGCACAGCCCAGCCCAGCTGAAAGCACCAAGTCCTTTTGCACTGATCCCATGCCTTGCAACTGAGCAGTCCTCCGGGCTGCTGCATCCCCATATTCCTTCTGCGTGCAGCAAAGGGCTTGAACACAGGCTCCAGGTCAACACGGGCACATGGTGGTACAACTGTGGGGATGGAGGTGTATTTGCAAGACCCTGAGGTGAGCAACTGGGATGGTTTTTCATCTGCTCTGTACCTTTGGATTCAAGGGCTTTCATTACCTGCTATTGAAATAAAGCTACAGTGATGCTGAGCAGTTCTGAAAGGCAAACGTGTCCCTTTGTCACTCACCTACAGGCAAGCTCATTTTGGCACAGGCAGCGGCCAGAAGACCAACTTTGCACTGAAGCCTTACTCCATACCACCAGATGGGCTTTGCCTGGGACTGGATCTCTAGATTCATGTTCTGGAAGGTGTTTTGGACACAGCTGGATGCAAGAAGCATTTAAAGAGGAAGCCTGATTTCATGAACTTTACGGTGCAGATTAGCAGAGGATTTGGTTGGCATTCCTGGCCTAATCCTCCCAGTGCTTACATGGGCTTTGTGCTGCCTGTTTGCACTGGATTTGGAAAATGGGATTGGACTCAGAACTGTGACGCATTATTCCAGCTCTGGCCTGCTGAAGGGAATGTGGAGAAGCCTGCTCGCTGTGCCTCGGTTTCCCCTATGGTGAAGAGTCTCCTTTGGAAGCTGGTTTGTGTTTTCCAGATTAAAGGTGGAAATTGGTGGCTCAGCAAAACCTCTTGTGCTACCAGGATCTGCTGCTGAGTCTGTAGGAACAGCTAAGCCCTTGATGAGATTTCTTTCCTTCCTTCCATAAGTCCCCTTATGCACTGTTTCATATAGTTAAGGCCAGCAAATGATCCTCATGAAAGGAGAGCCCAGAGCTCCTTGGCTGCAGAGGAATTCCTCAGCATGGGATGCATGTGGCTCCCTACTCAGATGTATTGGAGCTGTGTGTGTGTGTGAGAAACAGTCCAGTGACAGACAACCTTTCTGATCGTTTCTCCAGGGAGAGCAAGAAAACAGAGTAACTAAAAGCCTAAATGTACCCCTGGAATACTGCCCTTTTCCCTAGCCATGCTTCCTTATTGACACCACTGGGTGAAGGGCTGCTGGGCTTTCCATCCACTGGGGTTTGCCATCTATTTCAACCTCCTGCTCTGGAAGCGGGGCCAGGCTTCCTGAGTCTGTCTCCATGGCAGGTCATGGGCCACTGTAGGAATGTGGAGCTGCCAAATCAAGCCTTTGGCACCAGCTGCTTTGATGCTGGTGGAGGCACCTTTCTCCAGGGATTCCAAAACTCATTGCTTTCCACCTACAACAAGGTGTAGAGGCTGCTCCAAGCAGCAGCCAGACATGCATCAGCACTATTGGGATGCTGATGGACAGGATAGCAGCAGTTTGCATTTGACATTAATCATCTACAGATGCCCTCACAACGTGGACCTTCTTCCTCCTGCTTTCTGCTGCTGAGGGCAGCTTAGATGTTCTTTGCATCCATCAGGAAGAGCGTGCACAGTAGCCTGTTTATACAGCAGCACAGGCCCTTAATCCTGGACATTGGGGAAAGCAGGGATGCGTGAGAATCGTAGTCCTCTAGCGTGGATTGCTTGCACAGATGTTCGCTCTGTGGTCCCCTCCGGTGGACACAGCACTGAGGCTTCAAGAGAGGCTGTTTATAGAATCAGAATGGTTTGGGTTGAAGGGACCTTAAAGCTCCTCCAGCCCCAACCCCTGCCCCAGGCAGGGACCCCTTCCACTGGAGCAGCTTGCTCCAAGCCCCTGTGTCCAACCTGGCCTTGAGCACTGCCAGGGATGGGGCAGCCACAGCTTCTCTGGGCATCCTCACAGGGAAGAGCTTCTGCCTTCTCCAACCTAAATGCTCTGTGTTTAGCACATCTTCACCTTTCATCTCTCCACCTTCCCTTTCCCTGCTTGACCCTCTTTGGGAATGAACGGAGAACCAGGAGGACACGACCCTTTACTGCCCATTGGGTCTCTTGTCTCAAACAGAGGGATCAGCCCTGCCTGAGTCAGCCTGAGCATGAACCAGCTGGCCCTAAATGACTTGTTGACAGGGGCAATCCAGGCTGGGCTGGAGATCTGAGGCAGGGCCCGTGCATTGTTCAAGCCTGGCAGTTAAACACCACACTGGCTTTTTGCTGGCATCTTTCTCAGGGTGCCTTTTTTCCCCCAAGTGAGTTTATGGCTCAGCCAGAGGCAGTAATACTGAGCCAGCACTTTAACAAGGCTTCCCTATAAATACTTCTCTTTTAGCTTATGATAAAGAGTGTCTACCGAGATGGAAGGGAAGGGAAAGGCAAAGCTGGGGAAATCTATTTGGTTTTGCATTTAAGCAAACCCACACATCCTTGTAATTGTAAGCAGGGAGGGAAGCAGCATCCTCTGGCAGTCGTGTTCCTCTTAATGTGCTTTTTTTGCTGGAATTATTTATGTCCTGTTAGTGGGAAATATACAGAGTATGGTGCTAGTGGGGAGCAGCCTTCAACTTCTGTCATGTGCAATGATTCCCATTTGTGGCTGGAAAGAAAAGCCCTTGAGAAACAAATGGAAAACAATTGGCCTTCTGGCTTGCCTGAACATCTGTAGGATTACATTAGAGCTGCTGATTGGAAAAAAATCCTTACTCTTTCCCAAATATTTTCCTTGTTTTTCAGAATCCCTCTGTTAAATGAGTTTCTTGGGTTGGGTTTCTTGTTTTAGGGGGTTGTTTTGGTGTGTTTTTACTGAAAGCTTCAGTAAAACTCAAATTGCATAGGTGGCTGTGGGAAAGCTAAAACCAGGTATGATGATGATGATGATGATGATGATGATATTTCCAGTGTTTCCCAAGGGGAATAATGTGTGCAAGGAGTTCAGAGAGCAAAATCAGATGAAAATCAGGAATAACTACAGTGATTTCACATCGACTCACAGATCTCATACACAGGATCTGTGTCTGCAGCCCTATGCCTGAGCATCTCATGGTGTTAGACATGGTTTGCCTTCTAGCACCTCCAGGAGACAGAAACCCGACGTTATCTCCCTTACAGACCACTGAGGTCCATAAGAGGGGAGAGATGGATTATTCAAAAGGTATTTACACAATTAAAGGATGAGGCAAAGCACTTGGTATGCATTTACGGTGTACAGATGCCCCGCTCCTGTGGCAATCCATGACTTCAGGAAGGCAGGCACAAGGAGGATTGGGAAAAGCCCATTTCCTTCCACTTTTAGACGTTTAGGTGAGATTGTTCTTCATCTGTAATAGTTCAAAGTCCTGATGACTCCACTCTTCAGTGTTCCCTCCGTCCTGCAGGAGAGGCTCATTTGGCAGATGTGTCTCCACATCTGGATCATTCCTGGTCTGGGGAAGGATAAGGGACGTAAGGAGCTCTTGGTCTCTCATAGTTTATAAGAAAGGGGCATCTCCACAAATGGCTTGAAGCTGGCTGTGAGCAGGATCCTTCCTATGATTAATAGAGAACTGTATTCTTGTTAATGAATTGCACAAGAACTCCTTCTGTTTAACTGTCAAGTTCTAAGATGCATTCCCATAGAATCCTGCTAATTTCTCCTATCATCAGATTGATCTTACCCTGGTTCCATTTTATGGGAATTTTCAGCACAGGAAAACCCCCAAACAACTGGAACCAGCACCAGGAGAAGCCGTGCAGGCGGCTGATGGCGCGTTTCCGACAGCCTGGTCCTTCGGAAGCATCTGGCTGCGACTTGGAGAAGCACTTGAATAGTTTAACTCTTTTCAAATACACATGCACTTCCTATATTAAACAAGAATGCAGAATGACATCTCTCTTCTGGAGGAGAAGCAAGCCAAAACTCCAGATTCCTCTTGCAGTTCTCAGTGAATCAGTGAAAAGGATTCATAGGGTGAGCTGTGTGTTCTATGGATTTATTACCAGGGATCTAGGCTCCAAAATCCCCAAAGCCTGTGTGCTCGCATCCAAGTTTTATGTTGTTCTCTGTGTAGCAGAAGGGCTGGGTTCAGGCAATGCCTACGTAGCTTTGAAAGCATTGTCTCTGGAGCATCCCGTGACCACAGGACAGACAGCTTCCTGCCCATCTCTGGTGTATATGACTGCCTGGCAGCCTGACGGCAAGTTGGAGAGACACCAACCTGGAATGTGGTGTGCAGTTCTGGTGTCCCCAACATAAGGAGGACATGGAACTGTTGGAACAGGTCCAGAGGAGGCCACGAGGGTGATCAGGGGGTGGAGCACCTCCTATATGGAGAAAGGCTGAGAACATCAGGGCTGTTCAGGCTGGGGAAGAGAAGCTGTGTGGAGACCTCAGAGCAGCTTCCAGTGTCTGAAGGGGGCTACAAGGATGCTGGAGAGGGACCTTCATCAAGGACTGTAGGGCAGGACAAGGGGTGATGGGTTCAAACTGAAACAGGGGAAGTTCAGGTTAGATATAAAGCAGAAGCTGTTCCCTGGGAGGGTGCTGAGGCGCTGGCCCAGGGGGATGGCCCAGAGAAGCTGTGGCTGCCCCATCCCTGGCAGTGCTCAAGGCCAGGTTGGACCCAGGGGCTTGGAGCAAGCTGCTCCAGTGGTGATGAGAGGGGTTAACTGATGTACAGGGGAGTAGGTTAAGCCTCTTCCTGACAACGTTACTGCTCGTTCATGCTTATTGTACTCGCCGTGTGTGCTAGGACAGGAGGTAAGAACACGACTATTGATAAGAGGAAGGAACAATGATGGCTCTACGCTTTGGGCAATGACCAAGTTACCAGGGACCATGTGCAATGACTGGGTGTGAAAAGTTCAGGCTTGAGGAAGACTCGGTTACTTCATCTGGAGACCCTCGCCCACGACCACTGGATAGCACTGCACAAGCACAAAGCACTTCTTAGCTCATTATAATAGGAAGCGGGGATAGGACATGAATATGTATAGGCTTGTTGTGCAACCTCATGCATATGTATAACTTTAGAGGATAAATGTAGAGGGAAATGACACTGAGGGGCACATGCCTTTGGAGGAGTGATCCCCCATGTGCCTCATCTCAGTGGAAGGTGTCCCTGACTTGAGGACTGGAACTAGATGAGCTTTTGCAGTACAAGTTACTTGTGGCTCTGATAATTTACGTCCTATGCTCGTGAATTGATTTTGAGAGCTGTCAAGTGATTCTATTGTTACTTTTACATTTGAAGACACCGATCTGTCTGTATCAATATTTCCTCGCAGGATGGGTTGGCTTTGAGAAAGGTGTCAACACCAGCAGTACTTGGAAAAGAACATCAGTATTTTCCCTTTTAAGCAAAAGATCAATGTTATTCCTCTGGTTGCAAATGTCTTTTTGTTCTGGAATGCAAATGAATAGTGCAGGAAGGCTATATTGTGGTGTAAATCGCAACAGGATGTTTCCTAATTATTAATTATAATTAGGAATTCTTAATTGTAATTATTAGAGTTATTAAGATGAAATTAAATAGCTTCGAGTTCACGTTCCCCACTGCTTTGTGGCTCAAGATTATTCTTGGTAATTATCTTTCATTTCAAGCGAGGCAAATGTTTCAATGCCTCAAACATGTTTAGGAACTGGGAAAATCGCCTCTTCCTTTGCATCTGTTCCCCACAGATGAGCAATGTACGGAGGCATGGTGAGAACAATCGACTTACCCAAAGCCTCAGGACCACAAATACAGGCTTTATGCCCACAGACCCATGCTGCTCCATCCCCATTTGCTGAACCCCATTGCCACAAAGAGCTGTAAAAGCTCTTGTAGTCATCTGGGTGATTAGTGGCAGGTTTTGACAACTTGCTGTAGCTGTTGAACGTTACGTTAATCTTCCAGGAAAGGGCTCTGAGTTTAGGGGACAGATGTTTGTAATATGTGTGTATTGATTACAAGGAACTTACTTGGGCTCCACCCCAGAGGCAGCTGCATTTCATTGTAAGGAAAGTCTCTTTTTTCCCCCCAAATCCAGCCTGTAGACTGTTACTGAAGGAAATGCAGTACAGGTCTGCAGAGAAACCCTTGTGGGAATCACTTCACCTCTCTGCTCTTCAGCCTCTTTACCTGTAAAATGGGCCCAATGCTATTAAAGGCCTTTTGCAAGGTGTTTGGAGTTTCTTCTGCTCAAGTGGTAAGATTTGGTTTCCTAATCAATGGCTGTGAGAAAGAGCAGGGAGCATGAACTCCAGCCTGGAATAAATAACTCCCAACATACGGGCACCAGGCATGGACAATGTGAGAAATACACTTCAAATGAAGTCACCTAACCATCAGTTAACACCATTCTCCCGCGTATCATTGCCCAGATTGGATGTGATGGGAAAACATTCCCCACCCAAGCTCTCATGGGCTGGTCAGAGATAACACCCTCGTATCCTAAGGCTTTCTGGTAACATCATATCGGTGTGACTGGGTTGGTGCTGTTGTTCTCAAAGGGCTGAAAGAAGATGACCACATCTGTTATTCTTACTGCACCCAGGCCCCATTGCAGAGCCTAGCACGGAGAGCTGGCTCTTGGAAACCATCTCTGCTCGTGATTAGAACTATCTTCTTTAGGAAATCTCTTTAATGGGCAGCATACATTAAGTTTTCCTTCCTTGTAATCAAGGTTAGTTAACATTTGCATGTGGTAATCTTTCTAAGTTCCTGGACATAAATCACTCATTAGAGTTTGGTGGCTTGGGAGCAGAGGACAGCCATCCAAAAGAGCACTGTGTGAGCCAAAGGCTGTGTATGCTGCTCTGTCCCTGGTTGTAAATACCATCAGCAAAAGTAGCCCAGCCACGGTGTGTGACTGGGTAGAATGGAGATAAATGGCACTTCTGAAAGGTGGTGTTGGAACTGGAGAGCTGGTGCAAAGGGCTCTGAGGTTTTGTGCTCTGGTGTAAAACAAACCCTATTCTGATAGAAGAATCATGGTGAGAAATCATGGTGAAAGCTGCTGGGATCGTACTAGTCTGGGTGCAACAGTCTCCTATCCAAATGCAAACTGAGCATCGGCCATCATTGCCTAGGTACAGCTATGGTCACCAGGTACAACTGCATGTTTGACAGCCAAACAGCAAAAACCCAACATAGAATCAGAGAATCAGTCAGGTGGAAAAGCCCTTTCAGCTCCTCCAGTCCAAACATTAACCCAGCCCTGCCAAGGCCACCCCTGCCCCATGGCACTGAGAGCCACATCCACGTATGTTAAACCCTTGCAGGGCCGGTGCCTGCAGCCCTGCCCTGGGCAGCCTCTTCCAATGCCTGAACACCCTGTGGGGCAGGAATTGCTCCTCAGCTCCAGCTAAACCTGCCCTGGGGCAGCTCGAGGCCGGTTCCTCTTATCCTTTCACTCATTACTTGGCAGAAGAGACATTGCCCATTTGTTTGGGTGGATTATTAAGCCATAACAACAAATGGATGCACCTACTCAGACTGAGGTTTATGTGCATGGGACATGCAGGAAAGTTATTCCAAATTAACGGAAAGCAGGGCTTTGAAATAAATTCACTGAACATCATTAACACTGAACATCCAATTCCTTCATGAAGGATGAGGGTGAATCAGCTAACCCAGTTTATATATTCACCCTGAGCTGTATCACACCAACTTACCCCTGTGCTCTCTACAAGCAGTCCAGACTTACACTACTCTGGTGCAAGCTTGTGTCCAAGGTGACAGGCCACAGATAATCAGATTAAGGAACAGGAAAACAAAGCTGGGGCTTGCTTCTGCTCCCAGATGTGCTCATAGATTTGGGACCCTTGATACCACAGAGGGAAGAGCAATAGCAAAGCCTTGGAGGACCTTGTACTGGCAGCATTGCTCAGACTATGAGGGACATTTTATGCAATGGCAAAGCCTCCAACAAACACCAGGTAGTGAAGGCAATTTGATCTGATCATGCCCAACCTTCAAATTCACCTTATTTTCCATCATGAGTTCACCCCAAGCACTTGTAAGCTTCAAACTGCTCATCTTACAATAATTGCAGGATGTCCAACAGTCCATATGGGGCCTTCAGGCAAATCTGGACCATTCCTGGAGTCAGGTTTGCTCATGGGGTCCAAGGACCTCATGGGGACCCCAGGAGGTGGCTCATACCTCATGAGATCATGCTCACATCCGTTATTGTAAGCCCTGTTAGCATCACAGAACAACTGTTTCTTGATGGATGTTGCCTTCACCTGGTCAAAAGCTTGAGCAAGTCCAACAAAAACCTGTTCAGATGGAACTCGAGGAGCAATAAAACACATGTTACTGAGTCACGAGGCGTAGTCCTGGCCTAGCATGCTGTGCCTATTACAGCTCCACTCCACTAACTAGGCAGAGAGCTACTAAAACATAACCTCAACTTTATGATGTTGAATCTGTAGTAAATCTGTCGTGGCCATTCAGGCACTAACATATGACTATGGAAAATATGTTGGCTTACGGTTTGATAGCAGCAGATGGGCACTTTGCTATTGTTTCATCATCATAAACTACAAGGAAACGCTTAGTTACAAGGATCTCAACTCTGCAGGACAGATCTTTGGCTGGTGTAGAGTGGCTCAGAGCCAGGGAAATCCATGGAGCTCTGTCAATATAAACCAGCTGAGGACCTCATCCTGCACTTCCAATTGCCATAGAATCATAGAACAGTCAGGGTTGGAAAGGACCTTAAGATCATCCAGTTCCAACCCCCCTGCCATAACCAGGGACACCTCACACTAAACCATGGCACCCAAGGCTTCATCCAATCTGGCCTTGAGCACTGCCAGGGATGGAGCACTCACAACCTCCCTGCCCAACCCATTCCAGTGCCTCAGCACCCTCACAGCAAAGAATTTCTTCCTTAGATCCAATCTAAACCTCCCCTCTTTCAGTTTGAACCCATTCCCCCTTGTCCTGTCACTGCAGTCCCTAATGAAGAGCCCCTCCCCAGCATCCCTATATCTCATAAGGAGGTAAGAAGAGCCATTCTGGCTGAGCCTGCAGGTTCCTCTGTCTCAGTGTCCTGTCCCTGCCAGACCTAAGTTTCAGCAAAAAGTGGAAGAAGGGAGAAATGTGACCCTTTTTCTAGACACAAGTTTCCAGCTTGTGGCCACTGGTGAGTTAGGGGCATCCTATGCCAAAAGATGCTTTTGTCTCCACGATGTCTTCCGTTCCCTTTGGAAAAGTCATTTGTACCTATTACCCTAAATACATCTTGTGAGAATGCATTTGACAGCAAAATTAGATAGTTTATGCAAAAAATCATCTTTTCCTGTCTTTTGGAATTATGACCTTAAAATTTTTCAGTCCCTTTTTACTTGGTATGTGACCAGGGGTGCATAACACTCAAGTGTTTGTTACCCATGATTTGGTGAACGTCTAAGATATCTATCTGTCTGCCTATCTATCTATCTATCTATCCATCTATCATCTATCTTAGTGTATCAGACAAATATCTATCATAGGCAGCCACCCCTATTCTAAGGTGGACAGTCCCCATCTACCTGGAGCTTATTTTGCTCTGCCATAGAAACTCTTAATGGGATAGACTGAGAAAATCTTCTGAAGATGTGAAGTCCACAAGGTGTTTAGCTTGGAATCCCCTTTTTTTCTAAGGGTACAATTAAACTAATTGGGAGGAAAAACGGACTGGAAGGGGTGCGAATGATGGATATTCAGTTCCAGTAGATGTCACTGTGGTAAGAGCTGAGAAATCGCATCTGGTGAGTCCTTGAACCAATGGGGCTCATGGGTGTGGGCAGTGATTTAGACCCAGTTGTCAGAGCAGGCTGTTCTGTGGCTTGTTCAGTTCAATTGTGAGTATTCCCAAGGATGGTGATGAAAAAAGAGTCATGGTTTAACCCCAGTCAGCAACTGAGCTGCACACAAGCCACTCACTCACTCCACTCCAGAGGGATGGAGGAGAGAATGGGAAGGGTAAGAGTGGGAAAACACATGGGTTGAGATAAAGAGAGTTTAAGAGGTAAAGTAAAAGCTGTGCACACAAGCAAAGCAGAACAAGGAATTCATTCAGCACTTCCCATCACCCTGGGTGTTCAGCCACCCCAGGACAGCAGGGCTCCATCACATGTAATGGTGACTTGGAAAGACAAACCCTATCACTCCCAACATCCCTCCTTTCCTTCTTCCTCCCCTAGCTGTATATTTTGAGCATGACACCATATGGTCTGGGCTATCTTGTCTGTGTCCTCTTCAACTCCTTGTGCATTCCCAGCCTCCTCACTGATGGAGGGAGGAGCAGAAAAGGCCATGACTCTGTGTAAGCTCTGCTCGGCTTACACCTATGTTATCAATACTTTGCAGCACAAATCCAGATCAGAACCCCACACCAGCTCCTGGGAAGAGAATTAACTCTACCCCAGTCAAAACCAGGCCAACACGCTCCCAAGGTGTTTGTCCCAATGCTTTAGCACCCTCACTGAGATGCCTTTTTCTTCTTTTAGTCCATTCCCCCTTCTTTACACTGCACCTCTAAGAAGAGCTTGGCTTATTCTCTCTCTGAATCCCATTGATGTATTTCATGAAAGAGGATAGGCTGCCCTCTGAACCTCTCTTCTCCAGGCCAAACAAATCCCGCTCCCTGTATTTCACATGCTTCAGCTCCTCGACTCCTTTTGTAGCCTCTGCTCAGCTCCCCCAGTTCTACAGTTTCTTGGTGGGGACCCAGAACGGGGCCCACCAAGCAGTGGTCAGCAAAGCCCATCTCTGATTGTTTGCTGTGTGACAAGAAGCCCCTTCCCTTCTGATTGTTACCGGCAGTTTTTAACACTCAACGTGCACAAAATACCTGGAACAGGAACGTTTCATTTTACACTTGCATACAGCTCCTGGCAAAGGAGTCATGACCAGGCTCAGCAGTAGCAGCAATGATGATAACGGGATTGGTGGTTGTAGTAGTAGTAATAATAATGATAACAGTAATAATGATAAAGCATTTAACCTGCCCAAAGAGGGGAGCCTGAGCTGAGCTCTGAGGCAGAAGCTGTTCCCTGCCCTGTGAGGGTGCTGAGGCGCTGGCCCAGGGGGATGGCCCAGAGAAGCTGTGGCTGCCCCATCCCTGGCAGTGCTCAAGGCCAGGTTGGACCCAGGGGCTTGGAGCAAGCTGCTCCAGTGGAAGGGGTCCCTGCCTGTGGGAGCAGGGGTTGGAGCTGGATGGGCTTTAAGGTCCCTTCCAACCCAAACCAGTCTGTGGTTCTATGATTCTATGAGTCAATAATGATAATGATGATGATGATAATAGTAATAATAGCATTGCCACCTGTAATAACTAATAATAATATTAACTGGCAATAACATAATACACTTTTCTAGGAGCAGTGGGAATATGCCATTTCAGTGTCGGATATTTGCTCTTGCTGCTCCTAGTCCAGAAAATATGTAGGGTTTTGGCCTCTGATCCTTATTAAATCCCTGAAAAACATTGTGGCAAAAACCTCACGGTGCTGTCTGTGTTTTACTAAGATTTTCAGGGGCCCATTTCTGGTGAACTTATTTCTTTACAAGGGGGGAAACTTATTTTAAACTCACGGAATTGTTTTCTTAATAAAGAAAGAGGGGGAAAAAATAGTGATATTTTCCATGAACTTGCCCTTGATTGTAGCTGGGCTGTGTAACTGAGTAACCTTTCTGGATGTCAGATTTTAACAAAAAGGAACAACAAAAAATAGTCTTTTTAACACACTGAGCATCCTCACAAACCCACCTCAGTTCCCCCAGTGAGCTGGGGTTGTGGGTTGTTGTCTTCAAACAGATGCTCCATGATAGACCCATGTACCATCGCTCCACAGGGAACTCCTTCTGAATGACCCAGGAGGAACCAGCTGTGTTTGTCCTCCAAGAGTTTGCTTTGGGTGTTTTCCTCATGTTTAAAGCTGTAGCATAGGCAGCGATAGGAGCAACCTCCAGAAAGAAAAGAGACCAGATTTTGGCTGAAGGATCCAGAAAGTCTCAGGTTTTATCTAAGCGAGGCTTAAGTTGAATTTCTTCATTGCATGTCCCAAAACTAAGCAACGTGCTCTAGTGGAAGATGTCCCTACCCATGGCAAGGGTGTGGAACTAGATGATCTTGAAGGTCTCTTCCAGCCTAAACCATTCTGTGATTCTATGATGCTATGAAAACCACTCTCACAGAAAGGAAAAGCAGCTATTCATCCCTGCCATTCACTCCCATCTCTATCCCAGATGTAGGAGACTATTGTGTTATATGTCAGTGGAAGTGGATGCTGTATTACCTTCTACATCTGCCTCTCAGTGTGGGCTCAGCTGGTTTGAAACTACTGTTACATCTTCCTGAGCCCAAACATTCCTACTGATTTGGGTAAATTGAGCTCTATACTTTCCTTTTCTTTAATGTAACAGAAATCTCCTGTGGACACAGTCATCTTGTCCATGTTGACATGCAACTAGTCTATGTTTTTATGTCTTAGAGGATCTTTACCTAAGACATAGGTAATAAATAACCGAGGAATAAACCCCACCACTTCCACCTGAAAAATAACCTCCTGATCAGTTTTGCTCTCTCCATGCTTCCCCTTCTCTTTTAGCAGAACCAGATGCAGAAATAGAGAGCAAAGAACTCTTATGGGTGCCTGAGAGTGCAGAACTGCACCATAGGGAAGTTGCAAGAAAGTTTGGCTATAAGGACAGCCAGGAGCATGGAGAAGAGTCTAAAAAGAAGCTCAATCTGTACATGTTGTGTCCTTACGCTAAGCATCCACAAAGACCATTGCTGGAAACAGGATAAAAGACTAGCTGGACCTCTGTTCTAATCTATGTCCATATTTATCTGTTTATGAGCTGGCTTCTATCCAGGCAGGTTGAGAGTCTGGGGTTATCCATAGTGTCCCATTAGAATGGAGAAGTCCAGACGTTCATTTGCAGGTCTGAAGACCAGGATGGTCCAGAATGATGAAAATCTGACTTTCTGAATGGCCAGATTGGGCATATTTTGCATAGCAGATCCAGCATCCAGATCATTTCTTGCTCTAACCCAAAACAAAGCACATGGCAAGCAAAAGGGAACTTTTCCTAAAGCCAGTCCTCACCTTTGCTGTGAAACCTGCTCACCGTCACCTGTATTAGTGATAGGGAAAAGGGGCAGGATGGGAATGCTGCTGAACTGATTAAACCTGCACACAGATCCATATGTTCTGTTATTGAAAGAGGAGAGAAGGAAGAAGAAAACAAGGATGTAACAGGATGAAATCTGGGAAAATGGGACCAAAAACTCTTTGTAATTCAAAGCAGTTGTGGGAGTTCTGAGCCCATAAGCCATAAATGACTAAAACATGTCCTTGCATTTTGGATTATGAAAAAGATATTAGGGTGGGTTTTTCTCTCTTTTTAATGGGATTTGATGGGATGCCAGAATAGCAGTTTGGGTCTTTCTTTTTTAAGACATATTTTTTAATACGACTCCACTTGCCAAACGTGCTCATGAATACAATTTTCTCTGAAAACACACCGACTGAGGAGGAGAAACACGCAGACACACACAGATTGTCTCGTGTTACTCGACGTCTGAAGCTTCTTTTACTTGTATCTTAAATAAAAGGAGTAAAGCATAAGGCAGCCAGCAACCCGGTAGGTTTTGCTTGGAGCTGATGCTGGGGCCTCCTGGAAGTTGGGAACAATTCATTGTACATCAATGAGTCCGTCTTTTGAATGAAGAACCTCTCTTCCCTCCTCCCGGAGTTCTCATGTCTTCATGTCACCAGTTCCCATCCTGCCCCCAGGCTGCGGCATGTTCCCAGAGCTACTGGTTGCTGATGGCTTTGTGTTTGATGACTTCCACCTGTTCCCCAAGGCTGCCGGGATCTGCTGCCTGTTGCAAACTGTGCCCTTTTGGGGCAATGTATGAAATAAAAAGGGCTGATTTATTTGCGAAGCCGTGTTTTTCGGATGCAGGCTGACAATGCACATAGATAGTGCACGGTTCTGCCATGAGCAAGGGGACTAATAAATTTGCAAGAGCTACAGATTTCATCTATGTTTCAGGCTTGTATATTCAAGCTGTTCTCCTCTGTTCAGAGTCCAAGAGTGTGTCTGTCAATGAAACATTCACTCTTGAGAGTGGAGCAGTGTTTATTATTGCAGTATTAGTCTAATTCTGTATGTAGCTACAGAAAACTTCTGGGCAAGTGATGTCCAGACATATAACAGACAATCTCTGCCTTTAAGAAGGTAGTTTCTAAGCTGTAGTTGGCAGACACATGGAAATCCTTGGAGTACTCCAAAGGTTTATGTGTATGATAACCAAGAAGTGTTAACTTCTTGTCAGAAATCTTCAGGCCCCTCAGTGGGGATGGAAGAGCCCCTGGAAGCATCTGGAGTTCTTAAAATAAAACCCCACGCTGGCAACCGCTACGGTAGGAAATACCTGGTGTCTCTGGAGGGATGCTGCGAGGGTATCAGAGTCCTGACTCTGCCTTGACAGGGTTTCTGTTCGGCTTTCCCACAGGCAACCCGTTATTCCTAATAGACTGGTTATACTCCTTTTTAAGACTCTGTTCAGGGAGGGTTTACGGAAGGTGAATGTATGACCAGCAGAAGCGATGAACATGTCCAAGATATGGGTCTGAGGGACACGTGCTGCAGCACATCAGTAGAAAGCACTATAAATGCTTCCATTTCCTGCACTGTAGGATTGTAGAATACTCCTTAGCTCTTTGTGAACAGTTTACTAATTCCTTATAGAGTAGTCACGACTGAAAGCTTGGGTTTATGTGGGACCAATAAGTTCCTACAGGGCTGGAGAATCGCCCAGGCTGTGGTTTTGCTTTTTGAGTCGATGAAATCATTTGTCTTCTGATAAAACAGAAGGCTCCCTAAAGCTCGGGGATGCAGCCATAAAGGAAAAGGAACACGTCTGATGAAGACTGAGCGGTCCCTTTCCTGGATGTGCAAACCGAGGGTTGCGCATTTATTTATCACTGACGGATTTATTTATCTTGGATTACTCTAACAAAGCCGGGATCTAATCCAAGACCTCCGGCCACCCTCACACGTCATTAACAACACACAATGCCCCAGCAGTGATAAAGTCATTATCAAGCATGAGCTCAGGAGGCATAAAATGTCCTCAGCCTTACATCAACCTCTGAGCCTCTCCGAGCATCTTAGGCAAGCGGATGGGGTGTTTCAGTACCTGTTCTACCACTATCCATTAGCTTCTGAAACATCAGCCACTTGCAAGACCTCTCCTCCAGCTCCCGGAATCGTTTTCTTGGGAAGACACTCCAAGAACTGGAAGTATTCCTATTCTATGAACACAGCATACAAGGGACACCGTTAAGCTGTGAGCTGCTCGCTTGATTGCTTGCAGTAGCACAAGGGGTAACTCTTGTAGAGTAGAGCAACTGTTTAATGGAAGCACATTGGTAAGACCACAGTTCCTGCAGGTATGGCACTTGTTTGTTCATCAGGGCAAGGGTTAAAGCCACGAGTCGGCTCATGGGTTTTGGAGGAGTTCATCTGACAGATATTGTGCAGGAGAAACGCTACCCAGCATCTCAGGGAGTCCTGGCAAGAACCCTTAGAGCAGAGAGAGACTGCAAACCTGGGGAGAGGCTGCTCTGCTGCCAAGCATGCAACAGAAAGCCAGCCATGGCTGAATGACCTGGGCAAGGGATTGCCTCCATGTTTCTCACCAACGTAGAAAGGGAAATGGAAACCTCTTGGCAAAAGTTTCCTCCAGGTTCTAGAGCACGAGTTAACAGTGCCAATGGAGAGGGCAGACTCCCAGCTCTGGTGATGTTTCATTAAGCATGTACCCTGGCTGGGGAGCTGGGATAAAGAAGGAAGGCTGTAAACACCCCTTGATCAGCTGCAAAGCTCCCACTGATGTCACTGTGATGAGTGTGCAGAGATCAGGGAAAAAATACGGGCTTTTGTAGTGCAGAGTATGAATTGGATGTTATTATTGTTATTATTCGTTGCCTGCAGCCCTGCTCACTGGGGAAGTCTTCTGCCTTTAGTGACTGCCAGCAACTTCCCCTTTGTTTTCTTGTTGACTCCAGTGGCTTGAACCTGTCCAAAGAGGGGAGCCTGAGCTGAGCTCTGAGGCAGAAGCTGTTCCCTGTTTTCAGGTGCTGAGGCGCTGGCCCAGGGGGATGGCCCAGAGAAGCTGTGGCTGCCCCATCCCTGGCAGTGCTCAAGGCCAGGCCCAGGGGCTNGCCCAGGGGGATGGCCCAGAGAAGCTGTGGCTGCCCCATCCCTGGCAGTGCTCAAGGCCAGGTTGGACCCAGGGGCTTGGAGCAAGCTGCTCTGTGGAAGGGGTCCCTGCCTGTGGCAGGGGTTGGAGCTGGATGGGATTTAAGGTCCCTTCAACCCAACCCATTCCATGATTTTCCTCTCTCCAGCTCTCCCCTTTTCCTTTCTTGCATTTCACTTCCCTTTGTGGATGTTTCTGTCTCACCCCAATGAGGTTTCTCTGTGCAGTTTCTTTGGGGGATAGAAACTCACCCGTTGTTTTGCACCTGCAACCGGAGGTAAGGTACACCAAGGGCACATTGCATGAGCCAGCAGCAAAGGAGCTGCAGGTTGTATTGTACAAAACCTGTTGGCATGCAAAGATCTTGGGTGAAGTTTGGAGGTTAAAAGGGTATTCTGTGCAGAGAAACAAAAGCCTCTCTGGTTTGTATCACTGGTTCCAAATGCTCAATAGTCATGAAGAAGCACTCTCTAGTGCACATCTTCCAGTTGGCTTAGACCCTAAGAGTTTAGGAAAGAAGGAGATAATTATGGATTGGTTTTATTTCTTCTCTGGGTTTTGAAGCCAAAGCATTTTCTACCAACAGACAGGCTGGATTCTCACTTCTGTTTTGAAAAGAAAACTGAGATTCTCCAGTGTCATATAACTCTGGCTTTGGAACTGTTATGGGAGTCAGAAAACAATCTTAAACAAGCACAAAGGTTTTCTAATCAGAACTCAAACCAGCTGGCTGCAGTAGGGGTTGAACTTTGCACCATCACGTGTAAATTAAACGTATCAATGAAGAACTACATTGATCCTGCAGCAGTCTGCCTAACAGAAATGTACAGAAGAGAATGAGCTTTGCTGATCAGCTCCTTGATCCCAGGGGACACAGCACCTGCATCCTATTTGGAGCTCTGCCATTATGTGAAGATTTGCCCATCAATGTCCAAACCGATGTTATAATAACAAGGCCTTTCCTCATCTCTAATTTCAGTGATTTTAGGAGTACAGCCCTACACTGTCTAAACTGCTTGGGAAAACATACAGGGCATGCCCATGAGCGTGCTTGCGAAAGAATTTGTGGGATTATGTCAGACAGTTCCCAGTGAGCCAACATCAAAGATATTGGGTTGCAGTTTTTAATAAAGCTTAACTGATTGTGACAGCCAATTCATTCAGTGTTTTGGAGCTGACAGGAGAGATTGAAGGAAATACCCAATTACAGGAGATTATGCATGTATGAGGACAATGGATGCTGCTGTGTATTATTTCTAGTGAACATTAGGAAAATAATAACTTGAAATGGAATTAAGGATGGGGCTGTAAAGGAAATCAGAGCTGAACGCGGTGTTGATACCTACAGTTTCAGACTGTCAAGGGACACTTTAGTTACACAAACAGCATGAGATGCATAAATAGAAGACAGATAGATTGAAAGATATATCGCTACACATAACAGGTAGTCATCTAGGGTGGAATTGACACCTACTACTTCAGTGACAAAGCAGATTTTAGGTCAGAAAAAGGCCATTGAAACAGCTACTGCACAGGGCTGCCTGGCTGGAAATGTTTCAGGTTGCATTGGCATCTCCTCAATTCAGGAAGTCATCAGTGGAGCAAAAATTCAGTGGCAAACAGGACCTTTATAGCATTTGGAAAGAAAGAGACACTTCTTTTTTCAGACCTATGTGGCACCAGCAGCAGAGAAAGGCTTGAGAGTGCTGATGGATGAAAAACAGTACATGACCCATCAGTGTGTTCTTGAGCGCAGCATCTACCCCATGTGCTGGGCTGCACCCCTAGAGCATGAGCAGCAGCTCAGGGAGGGTGTTGTGGTTTAAACCCAACCAACCACGCAGCTCCTTCACTCACTCAACCCCCCCTTCTTG
>NDXB01006224.1:44765-56674 GCA_002631895.1 Agapornis roseicollis | reverse complement strand
ACAAAGCAAAAAAAATAATTTTTTTCTTTTTTTTTTTTTTTTTTTTACTGTAACTGTCTAAGATAATGTTACTATACTATCAAAACTAACCAAGGTGTCTCTAACCCAGTGATCACTTTCCTCACTCTCCTTTGCATGGCTCTGATCAGTGAGTTACAAAACTGGGTGGAGGAGGAAATAACATAACCAGAAAGTGGTAGGAAGGCCCAAAACAAACTGTTCTCTGATTTTCCCCTTCGACCACTGCAAGTTCCAGCAGCTTTATTAGCAGAAAAGAATAAAGCATTATGCCAGACTCCACACTTCAGGAAAAATACTTCTTTGTGAATCCTTGCATTTAAATGCAAGGATTAAAGGCTTTTCAAAGAAACTGCACTTAGTTTTCAAAACCAAATGCAAGTTCCAACTGTCTTCAGGATATGTGAGCAATATTTCAAAGACAATAAACACAGGTAAAGCATTCATCTAGTTAAACCCACTTCCATGTCAAGGCTTGCACACTAGCTGTAAGACACAACAGAAACAGAAGTAATGCCCTATTATTTTGTCAGTGAAACATGGAAGCAGAAAGTGACAGTGACAGCTGACAACGGCTCAATACAGCATTAGCCACAATGGAATGTTTTATTTTCCTGTATGTCCAAAAGCACCTTATCAGATCTGTTCTTTGGTGCCATCAAGACCCATCATTGTTTAAAGTCAGACTGGTTATCAAAAACCCTGCAATTATCTTTCCTATCTAGACTACATACCTCATTTCATTCGTTCAGCAGTAAACTGTGAGAATCCGTTTTGGTGGGCCTTTAAAATTTGAAAGATTCACAACATAGAGATCGTATTGTTTTCAGCTGTAATATTTTCTTCTCTAAAAACCTAATACTTTTATATAATAGTATGGTATTTGAAATTCCAATTTCAAAAGCAGAATTAAAAGGTTCAAGAAGGTTAGACAAAACTTCTTTACACATGAAGCACCAGAATTTTCTGCCAGACGTGGTTTTACATATGTTTTTCAATAATTTCTTAGCAAGGATTAAAAGTTATTAAGCCAAAACATCTTTTTTGTCCTTTTTTTTGTTTAATATATCAGAATTTGGCTTCAGATCTTCTTCCGCCTTACATGTTTGTATGTAGAAGTTGGCTCTACATACAAAATAATCAGGGAAGACAAACCATTCCATTTAAATTGCAGAAAGGCTCAAGAGCCTAAAATATGTCCAGTCAAAGCAGACATTGGTTTGTTGGACTTGCAAGAGTGGAGGTTGTCTGCTTTAATTAGAAACATCCTTAAGTGCCAGACCATGCAGTTTTTGGTATTTCTTTATCTACAATACATAGGACACAGATGTGGATTTCAGCACGTTTTGTAACAGAGTATATGCCAAGATCATTAAGAAAGAATGTCAGACTCCACAGTATGCCTCTAGTTGTGCTCCATCTGTTTTGAGCAAGCTTTAGTCCCCTCGCTTGTCATGGGCTGTGAACACTGACCACGCATGCTCTGAATCTACGCTATCCCAAAACACGAGAGAGAAAAGAGCAGCTGGACTGCATAGTGAACATTAATTTACAAAAACGGTGTGCTAGGCAGGCAGTAGAGACACTTCTAACAATTTGTCAGAGCCAGTCATTTTGCACTGCCCTAACTTACAGAATAGGTATTACCACTCCAGTTTAGTGAGCAGACCCTTTTTGCTGTACATATTAGGACTGACAAACTGAGAAGTGCTCTCATGATTTCACTGCTCAATTATGTAAATGTTTTTAAACTTTTACACAGACAATACACTTAATCCCTAGATTTACATATGCTTACAGATTTCAGCCTATAACATTTAAGACCCTTTAAAAAAATCTGACACCTTGTTTGGTTAGAACTTACAATAGCTGCACCATTATTACTGGAACTAGTTTCACCACAAAAAAAGAGTAAGCAGAAATGTGCATGTGAAGTATATAGTTTCAGAGCACACGTTAACCAGTCTGGTAATATCCTGATGCCAGAAACAATGCTGGTTTTGTCCTGCAACTTTTCAATCTCAACACGCACTTAACCTAGCAACTACATGAGCTGACACAGTTCACTGCAACAGGCAAAACACTGACCTCTTTCAAGATACAACTTTTAGACCCTCTGAAAAGTGGAATCAGGACAGGATAGGTCAGGGTGAAGGGCAGGATAGCCAATCCCAGAAACAAATGAGCCAGATCTGTTTAAGCATAGTATGAAGTGCCAAGGATAATGGATACATGGTGACTGAATCTTTGCAGTTCTCTGGTGAGACAGACATTTCAGCACATCTATCCATTTCAGTCACTCACACTATGACAGCAACTCCTTTTCCCCCACAGGTGCAGCAGCAATTTATGGGCCTTTAAACTGGAAGAATACCAGCAGGCATTCAGCATCCAACAGCATACGACATCCTTCATACTTCAGCTGGAGCCATCCTGCCAGGAGAAGAGCAGGCTACAAACAGTCAAACTCTCCCATAAATGGCCCTTCTGACTTGAAGATGAGGCTGTATATAGCTACTCCATCCATGCAGCATGTGGTGGTATTGTTATTTAATTCCATCTGATAAATTATGCGCTTTTCAAGACAGCATGCTGATTAGCAAACAAGAGTGTAAGTGTTTCTGTACTTACTTTTTCTAACTAAAATATTTGTATTCCAAGAGCAAGACCCAATCCAGGTTTACAATCAAAGCATAGACAATTACCTAAAACATCACCAGCACACTAAGCCAGATACTTCTGATGACAATCCAAACAGTACTGAGGCTATGGCTTCAGCCACCTATTCTCAGATTTCTAGTAATTCTAGCAGCAGCTGGACATCTGGAAATGGCTGAACAACAACAGTAGAGCCATTAAAAGCAGAGTAAGAGGATGCCTTGGAAACTACTATGAAAGAAACAGCTCCAATCTAAAGTGACAGAGACTAACACTACTACCTACCTTCAGCTCGCTTCCTGCCTGCCTCAGTCTTTGACTTGCTTATTGTAGTTACAAAGTAATATTAGAACCAAGCAACACTTGCTGAATCTTTAACTTGTACATATTTTGCTCCTTGCAAGGCTCTAAAATGGGGGTGGGAAAGGCAGGCAGACAGAAAAATAATGACTAGTACCCAAGACACATACATCTTCCTGTGGATCATTTACAACTCTCCCTTCCACCAGTCATGACCACTGACCAGCTTTACTGGAGAAAAACAAAAACATGTACTTAAAAATGGGGGTAAAGAGAGTGTTACAAACCAACACAGATGGGGGAACTTTCATTTTTAAGTGAGAATAGAAAAAAAAAAAAAAGCTAACAGATTACAGCAGACAGTCTGCTGTAACAGATTGCGAGAACAAAATGGCCATCTACTTTGTATTTAGGATGCTTCACATCTTTGCTTGGCACAAGAGGATAGTCTGATCTCATCCCTACCAGGCTGTGACTGACAAGTACTCAGCGTGTTTACTATTAAATACTGCCTCAGCAACTGACATGTACACAATTGCTCAGACCTCACAAATGATAAGAACGAGTAATCAAAGCAGACTAAAAGTCAAGCAAAGGCTCTGTTAGAAGTTACCAAGATGGGCAGCACAAGTTTTTAAAAAGCTATTCCCATCGTTAAGAACCAAGAACTTGAGAAGCTGTGCCATTTTGAGAAGTTCTCTGAGCCTCTGAGGGAAATTACTATCTGTTTGTTGGCTTTGGAAGTAAAGAAATGAAAAACCTTGCAGTAATCATTCTGAAAAATGTTGCAATAGCCAGTGTTAGCAGTTTTAGAGTTAGCAACAACCTATACTTACTGCAACAGCACTCCATACACATGAAGCTTTAAAATGAAAAGATGTTTTAATTATGCGCTTCAAGTCTTCTGCTTCTTGACTGAAACAAGACATGCAATTAGTACAAGGTATTTCACATGTTTAGATGCCTAAGTATAATAGCATCTATAAACCAAAGGGGGGAAAAAAAATCATTAAGATGACGTTCTGCCCAAGATTATTATGCGGAAGAGTGAATTCGAACAACTCCCAGTTTCCTTTGCATGACTCTGAGACAATTCAATGCAATTAAGAATTGTAATTCTCTACTAGTTCCATTACCTAGCTCCTCAGAGCTCTACCCAAACTGTTCTAGAGGAGTTGATTAACCCCAAATTGTAAGCTCTCAAACTGAATTAGGAGTCAAGTTTGCTTTGGACACGCATGTCAGAACAAATCCCCCAAGTCAAAACTCAGCAGAGGGCACTGTGACGCACCTACAAATTAATATTTTGCTGCTCTTTTTGCCCTGAAAATTACTAGGTCAAGAGAGGAGAATTCTGCTGCAGCCTGAACAACTGCTGCTCCTTCCAATCACTCGTCTAGACAATAAGTATTCCTGATGGCTGCCCAACAGGGCTTCTTGGACTTGCTATGGATGGACAATATAGGATATCCACCACTCTCCTATACAACAGTAAGTCACCACATCAAAATTACAAGACTATATGAGAGACAACTGCAGGTCTCAGCAGCTACATGGTGATTAAAAATATTTCTATCTTTCTTATGGCCTTTAAGGAAAAGGTAGTATATGCTTTATGAACTCATGACAAACAAGTCAGAGAAACAAAGCCACTGGAACAGGTATGTCTAGAAAGAGACCAGGAAGAAAATCAGATCAAACTGAGGAAGATTACATAATGGACACTAAAAAAAAAAGGTCAAGGAAGACAGCCTCAAAACCACTGAAATTAAAACCTCTTATATCACACCACAGCTACTCCTGTGCGACTTCCCACCTTCCTTTTCCACGTGAATTTTGCCCTACTAAGCAAAGTTAAACAATAGCCTGAAAGCCATCCAAGTTCTTGTTGAACACTTTCCCCTTCCTGGGAAGCTGAACACTGGCAAACTAGTTAAGTCCCACAGCTACGAAACAAGGACATAAAAAAGGTGGAAAAGATTTATAAATAATATTAAGAACTCCTTTCTTAGCAAAAATAATTAGGGCACATAAATGACTGACCAAGAGCAACCAGAAAACCAACCTACACAGAACTGCACAATACATTGTCCTTTATTGCCTCTTGCAGTGAACTCATGGATAGCAGGAGCTATTCTCTTCATTCCCTGTCTATTGGTTTAGGCCCACAGAGACTTAATCCTCAAAATTCAAATATAGCCCTTAGCAATCCATTTCAGGGGAAAAGCAACTAACTTCACTAGAATGCAGTCATAACTTGGCATCGCTGGTGTCACCTTTAGAATCAACACAGACTAAGTTGTTAAAATAAAAACTCTCTGGCTGGTGTTTTTACATAACAAAGCAGAAACAGGTTCAGCAGCTACATCTGATGTACAGAAAGTCAGTGTATGCCTCTTGCCTGCAGTGCTTGTGTACTGGACATGGGAAGACCACACTGACAAAGTGCACCAACAGCAATTCTCTTCACAGCTTCTCTCTTCCAAACCAGCTTCATGCTTTGCCAATCCTGGAACATGATGTTGTATTCACAAGTTTCAATTGTCTGACAGATCTCAGGGAGGGCAGGGAGAGGGAGAGTGACTGCTACTTATGTAGGTAGCTAGATTACAGAAGGAAAATGTATGTGGCAGTATGAGAAGGCTTCCTGACAACAAAGTTTTCAGATGAAATTACACCAGACAGCTTATGGGGGATGTTTGTCACCAACAGAACAGGGAAACCCTGTTAGGCCCTGCTTTGGATCATACAGTTCTGCTCCATACTTCGCACTAATTCAGACATTTGTTGGACTGCTTTGTGAGCAGATTCACTTCATTTGCCTAGCAAAAAGTCAGCAAGTCTCAGCTCAATCAACCCAATAAGCACTGGGGCCCCCACAGTCACAGAGCTACTCAGCAAGGAGCACAAGGAAGACTCAGCTGCTCAAATATTACTCAACATTTATTAGGGAATATTATTCAAATGAGCAAAATAACCCATCAGTTTCATGAACAAACAGTACAATGCAGAAGAAAAAGACTAGGAGCTGCACTGGAGTTTACCTTTTCTCAAATAAAATTTGGAGAACACATAAGATGGTACTTCTCACCTAAGAAAGTTTGCCCCTTTGGGTGCTAAAACCTCAGCTTTACAAAGACCAGTACATAATAACACTGTCAGTCTACCTTTACATCAGCTGATGACCTATACTCACCACAGACACCCATTTCCTGCTCCCCAGTGTTCTCCTAGCCCTTTCAGCTCTGGCACAAATTAAAGAGAAAAACAGTTACCAAACAGATTTTATAGGTTCACCTGAATCAATTTACAAGCAATGCTCACTATTTATGTGACAGGCACCAGCAGCCTAAGCTTCTTGCCTCTACAGCCCTAGGAAACATGCCCTTACAGCAAGAGGCAAGGTGTGACCAGGACAACCTGTGCTCGCTAGGAGCCCGGTGCTGGTTTTGTGGGCGCTTCCAGGGGCGAAACGACCTCCTGAGGCACCAGACAGCTCAACCGCTGCCAGGCAAGTCTAAGTGCCGCTCTCGGGCAGAACCACAGAGCCCACTGCCTCGCCCATTTCGGGGNAGCGCCGCGGGGCACTCACCCCCTCCCCTCTCTATTGTGTGGGGCCGGCGCAGGCGGGCGCGGCCGCCATCTTGAGCCCTTCCCAGCAGCCCCCGCCGTTGGGGGGGGGGGGGGGGGGGGGGAGAGAGCGTAGAGGAGGAAGAGGGGAGGGAATAGATTGCTCCTCATTAAACTCCTAGAAGCGAAGTAGCTTATTTAAACGCAGCACTTCTAAGCCGTCGGCTGACGCAGAACCGCGGCACGTCGGCCCAGGAGCCCGCTCCCCTCACCGCAGCCCAGCTGGCCCCGCACGACGCGGCCCCCACCGCACCGGAGGAAGCTGCCCCACCTGCGCCGGGAGTGGCAAAGCCAGCCGCTCTGTCGCCCGCGGTCCAACAGCGGCTCGACGGCCGCCCAGCGGGCGCAGAGCGCCCAACTTAGAGGGGACAGGGGGAAAGGGAGAACAAGTTAAGGGGGGAAAGGCGGTAGGGGATCCGCCTCTCTCCCACCGCCCTCGGCTCGGCCCGGCCCCGTCCCGCCGGAGGAAGCCCCAGGCCCGCCCTCGCTTGGGTGACAAGCCGCCTCCGCCGCCTCAGCCCGCTACCCGGCACTCACACCACGGCCCGGGAGATCATCCAGGAGACCATCGCGGTAGCGACCCGCCCGCTCCGCCGGCCGTGCCCGAATGGCGTGGCCCCGCCCCCGCCTGCCCCATTGGCTCGTGCACGCGCGCATGCGCCCTGGCGGCGGCGCGGGCCAGTGCGCGGCGGGAGGGGAGCGGGGTGAGTCTCTGTCAGTGGCAGAGGTGGGTACAGGCGAGCAGGGGCGGTGTGTTTCCCCTCGGGCTCGGCTCTGCTCTGCTCTGTCGGGGAGCGCTTCCGTGAGGGGCTGGCTGGCCAGTGCGGTGGGTTTGTCCTGCAGCGCTGCTGCCTGGTTTTGGACTACCATGGGAACACAGCCTTTGCACAGTACCAACCAGGCCTGTCCACGAAGGAGAAAGGAGTGGATACAGTGAATTAAGAGTGCAATAAGGTACCCTTTCTCTCCTCATCACTTCCCTTCGGAGCACAGCCACCAGCTCCAGAAGAAGGGCAGACTGGGACTCGTTGCCATTGCCTTTTACTTGCATTTCCCATGTGCTCATATCCTATTTGCTGTAGAATGTCTCAGAACGTTCATTTCACACATTCAGGTCTCTCTGCTGTGGGACAAAGCATGCCCAGCCCCTTGTGCGTGTGCTGAAGAGGTTAGATAAGGGCGCAGCACTTTAGCTGGTTCAAGTCCTCACTTTAAGAGCAGAGCTGTGGAGCCGGCTGACTCCCCAGGGCTGTAGCACCCATCTGAACTGCTATAAGTAGCTGCTTCTCCTCCATACTTGTTTACAGGCACTCAGTCCCAAAGGCTGTCTAAGGACACATCCTTACATAGGCTGTGCAGACTGCTACGTGTAGTTGATCCGAAACTTCAGGTAACTGTAAGGACAGGAGAGTACATGTGGTAAGGATTAGTGCCAGTGTGCCTTACTACATTTGCTCCTTCCTTAGACACAGCGTTAGCAGCTACTGCCCAAGGCACACTAGGCAAGACAGTGTGCAGCATGACCCAGCCTAGATACTCTTGTCAAGCTCATGATCTGGCAGGCCAAGACATGCGGAGGAAACTGACTACTCCCTGATGCCTTAGCTAATCCATTGTAATCCAACTCTGCATACCAGCTTTACGTGTAATGTGTAACTGTTTGTACATGTAAAGGGACAATTATTTTTTCAAAACACACTGCTTGATCTTTCCTCTGAAGAGGAGGTTGTAGAATGTTCTGCCCATACCATTGCTGGAAACATTCAGCTTTACTCTTTTCATACCAATAAATATAACAGTGGTACCCAAAGCAATAGCTGCCAATGCTACTGAGCATACCAATCAGCAGTTCAGGCAGAGAAAAAAGAGGTTGCTGTTTTCAACACCACTCCTGCTGACTCTGTCACAGTGAATGACATACCAAGGTCAGCACCACAATCTATAGCAGAAATCAGTTCTACATGTATTTAAGTGAGGATAATATGTAGTTTTCCTGCCTGCCATACAGCGAGAAGAAACAGCTTAATCTTTGTAACCTATTGTCTTATACCGATGAGAGGTGCAAGCTGAGCATAGGATGGTTTCTGTTCCACAGGCAAGTACAGAATTCCTCACCTCCTCAAATAGGTAAAATCCAAGCACAGGCATTTTTAACTCTTCTGCAGCCTTGAAACACAACAGATGCAGCCAAAAGGCTGAAAGTGACTTGGAGAAGAAAGAAGAGGGTAAATAAACAAACATGGAACATTTCAACAATGTTTGTTTGAAAACTGTCAGTATAGTTCTATACTGTGACGTTTGGAGCTTGACATGGAAAAGGGTACAATAATATAAAAATAAAGTTTATTTTTACCATGCAGGGATTTGGGTCTTGAAAATAATGATACCGACCATCTTGAGTCTCTTCTTACCTCAACCTCCGTAGGGGGTAGCAGATGCAGAAAGAGATGGAGGAGTTTGTTTGTGGGCAATTTAAAGTACACCACTCATCAATCTTATTTTTTAAACCTAACCTGAATGCATTCCTCAATTGCATTCAATGCAATGAGCAATTTGAACTACTACTTATATGCCCCTTGAATAACAAACCTCTCCAGTGGTAGACTGTACAAAGCAAACTTGCACACCAAGGCATTTGAAATGTAAATTACTTAGGAGAGATTACATTTTAGACTCCAGTTCTGTAAACTTGTGCAGAGGCAGGTCCTGCTGCCTGGATAGTTCTCTGCTGAAGGCTGTAGCAGTTCAGTCCATGTAGAGCAAACTGCAAGATGAGAGCTCTAGTTTATAGCATAAGTACACAATGTGTTTCTTTTGTGAAAGGAATTGTGCTTTTGATTCTCAGAGAACCATTTCAGAAAAAGACTGATACTCTTTTTTTACTGTCTGAGGTCGTTTGTACATTAATTCCATAGTTGCATATACTTTATTTCATGTAAAGTATGTTTAAGAGGGAAAAAAATACCCCACTCTGTTTTGTATAAAGACGTTTATTTTTCTTGCATTTGTTGCCATGGCAATACTGTGTCTGGTGGAAAGCTAAATTTACATTTAAGGAGGCATTTTTTAAAGGGTAAAGACAGGTGGCTCCTAAGAGTATTTTACCTTGCTATGAAGATTACATGTTGTTTCATAGAATGTTTTGAGACTTAATTCAGCTGAAGAAGCTGGGTGGTGTTTGCTGGGCCCCAGCAGACAGGCAGAAGGGTGCCACATGGACTTCCTTGTACTCCAGTTCATACAGAGTGACAATGGCAGAAACACAGGGAGCAGCATGACAATTAAATCCATGCCATGTACTTATTCAAACCTGGCGTGTCTTACTCATATGTCTGTCTATTTTTATATAAGGAAGATACTTACAGCTCTCTCATTATAGGATATTTTTTAAGCCCTCCTCTCCAAAGACACTTACTATAGTTAAAAGTTGCTTTAAATAGTTGTAAGAGTGTTTGGAAAATCACTTCTAAAGGTCACCTATCATCAATTTTCTTTTAACTTTGGTATAATTCAATGTATGTGTACAAGCATTGATGTTTAACTTTCACCTTTAGAAGTAAACAAACATTTTTCCTACTTTGCAGCTGCAAAAACAGCAGCTGTGCAACATCTCAGAAAACACTGGCTAGTTTTTGACAGCTTTCAGTGGTGACTGTGGGCCCCCTGCACTAGGAGGATGAGCTCCCCAGAGACAGTACTACCTTCATGCTGCTTCTGGAAATTCATGTATCTTAGTGCTGGGTTTTTCTTAACTTTGCAGGTTTGTATGAATGTTCTAAATTAGTCTCAAATATAGAACAGTTTGAAAAAAAAAATGCAGAATTCTGTCAGTTACTGAATCATACCAGAGACATTTTTGGAGTCAGAATATGGAACATTACTTGTTCCACATTCTCAGTTTATTTGTTGAGACAACAGAATACAAAACAGGTGAAGATGACTGTTTCTTAGAATACTCTAAGCTGGTGTGATTCTCATAACTGATTATTAATGAATATAGTTGAAATTTATGGTTTATGCTACCTTCCACTACTTAGCTCTTCATGGATCTCTCCTGTGCATGAAGTGACAGCAAAGGTAGGCTCTGATCACGAGATGCACAGCCTGGTAGTCCTAGTGCCTTGATGAGATTTTGTCTTAGAGCGACCACTGGGCAATACTGAGGACATTTGATGAAAATCAAGCCGCTAAAGCTTTTGCTGAAAAAACTGGATGCACCACTTCTTGTTCTTATGTGTGTTCCAGCCTCCCAGTGCAGCATCTCACTGGAGAACATGGTAAAGCCAGTCGGTGTTTAACGCAACTGTGTCTCAAGGCACAGCTACAGGTTGGGCAAAGAAGAAATTCAGAGCAGCCCTGCAGAAAAGGACTTGGGGGTGGTGGTCGATGAGAAAATGAACATGAGCTAACTTCAGTGTGCACTTGCAGCCCAGAAAGCCAACCGTGTCCTGGGCTGCATCAAAAGGAGCGTGACCAGCAGGTCGAAGGAGGTGATCCTGCCCATCTACTCTGCTCTCATGAGNGTTGATGGAGAAATTAACATGAGCTAGCTTCAGTGTGCACTTGCAGCCCAGAAAGCCAACCGTGTCCTGGGCTGCATCAAAAGGAGCGTGACCAGCAGGTCGAAGGAGGTGATCCTGCCCATCTACTCTGCTCTCATGAGTTCTCACTCGGAGTATTGTGTGCAGTTCTGGTGTCCTCAACATAAAAAGGAGATGGAGCTGTTGGAACAAGTCCAGAGGAGGGACACGAGGATGATCAGGGGACTGGAGCATCTCCTGTGCAAAGATCGGTGGAAAAAGTTGGAGCTGTTCAGCCTGGGGAAGAGAAGGCTGCGTGGAGACCTCATAGCAGCCTTCCAGTATCTGAAGAGGCCTATAGGGATGCTGGAGATGCACTCCTGATTAGGGACTGTAGTGACAGGACAAGGGGTAATGGGTTGAAACGTAAACAGGACAGGTTTAGATGAGATATAAAGAGGAAGTTCTTTCCTGTTAGGGTGATAAGTCACTGGAATGGGCTGCCCAGGGAGGTTGTGAATGCTCCATCCCTGGCAGTGTTCAAGGCCAGGTTGGATGACACTGGGTAACATGGTTTAGTGTGAGGTATCCCTGCTTATGGCAGGGGGGCTGGAACTAGATGATCTCAAGGTCCTTTCCAACTCTAACTATTCTATGATTCTAAGTGATTTTTTTTTCCCAAAAAATCCAAAGACAGACAGTATGCCAAGTTATTTTGTTTTTCAGAAATATCTTTGTGTGCAATTAGGATGTGAAACATCTAAATTAATGAAAAAAAAAAAA
>NDXB01006224.1:9125-32259 GCA_002631895.1 Agapornis roseicollis | reverse complement strand
AAATCCAAACAACACCATAAATATTTTTTCACTTATATTAAAAAAAAAAAAAAAAAGATGCAGCAATTCTTGAAATAATGTAAATCTCTTCTTGACACTTGAAAGTATAGAACACAGTCTTATTTCACTCATCTTCCTATTGCCATGACCTGGATGTCATCAGTTTGATGTGCAATTTGTGTGAGAGGAAGGACCCAGCAGATCATATCTGGTATCTGTTGTTTATCCGTTGTCTGGATGGCTGAACTTTTTTACTTTACCTGTAAATATTGGTGACTCAATTGAATACTCACCATATTTACTACCAGAGCTGCACTGGGGCCACATAGGAATGCAATGGGGGAGTTTTCTCACAGTCTGTTTCCAAAGAAGATCCCTCCTTCCCTGGGGCTCAGCCTTGAGGCATTTGCTTTGGTATTTTCTGGACTTCTGCAGACTGAAAATGTCAGCTCTGTTTTGTTGTTGTCCATGAGTACCTGCCTCCGAGCATTGCCCCTGAGCTCCAAGAGATTCCTCTGGTCTTCTTAATCTATGAGAAGAGGCTTCCTTATGCCACTTTCTTAAGAAGATGCATCAATTCATACCATCCCTAATCCTTTAATCCTGTGAATTTGGTGTTTGGAATTTTCAGTTCAAGTATTGCATACTACTTATCAAGGAAATAGAGGATGAAGGAAAGGGGAATTAATGTGTTGGTTTGATACCTGCAAAGACTTCTGAGAAAAGAAGAAATCCTACTGAAGTGTGATAGAGCACAAATTATCTAAAAGTTAGTTTCTAGATTATCTTCAGGCCTTGGGCCACAGTACCATTACTTTATGTTCTGTTGCAGGTTGTTCTGAGCTGACTTCTTCACATCCTCAACTCTTACCACTCTCCCCCTTTCCAGCACTTTGCAGAGAAACAAGATTAAAAGGGGGAAGCAAAGAAGAAATTCTGAACAGAGGCTAAGAAAGTAAGTTGTCTAAGGTGGGAAATGTGTTCAGCAACCTATGGGTCTCTTGTGTGCCGATCCACCTGAACACAGGAATTTTGACCTTCTTAAAGCACATACGGGTAACAAAAGCTCTTCAGAACTTAATAACTGAAAGAATAAAGCTGAGTTGCAGGGTGACCAGGGAGTGCAGCTGTCCTGACAGTATGTCGAGGCTCTCCCTTAAGTTTTCTTCTCCTGGTCTACCTGGAAAGCTGTTTGAGGAGCCCTGTGCTCAGCGTTGTGGCAGGGAGCTGGGTAAAGTTCTTGCCCTTCTCACCAGGCATCTATGAACTGACAGCCAACCATGGCAGTTTACACCTCAAGGTTGATGTTACTTGATCTTACTGATAATTTCAGGAAATGTGGTAAGAACTATAAAATGATACAATAACCTTTAGTGAATTCTAATCTGTACTAAAATGATTCTGTAAAACATGATTCTGGTATCATCACTTTGTGACATGAGTTTTTGGAACAAATTAAAAATACTTTATTAACATGTTAGTGTTCTGTGGCAAATTTACAAGTTCAGTCTAGAGTCAGGTAACTTTTTCATATTATGGTTTGCACACTATTTAAGTGTATAATTTGGTAATCTCAAACTGTTCTTTGGCTAAACAAGAGGGGATCTAATCTTTCTAGTTTGAAAAGAGTTTCATATTTATTTAGTTGTTAACTTCTTTTTACACCCTTTATGAATAACTGCTCTATACTTAGCTAATATTTGCTTGTTCTGCAAAATGCAGGATTTGGGTTGATTGTAGCATTACCTTTCACATGTGGATGAAGATCTCATATAGCTCAAATATGCTGTTGTGTCTTTTACAGCTAAGGAGCACACCTCTGCATTCCTAGTCTACTGCCAATGGAATGACAGGCTGATGTAGGTTCTTGTATAAATGTTATGTTTTATAAGCTATTAGAATGACAATTCTTTTTTTCCTGTTAATTAACTCCTGTTGTACCAGAAGTTGTTCTACTGAAATACATGGGAATGTGCTAAGTTTGCACCATTGATTTATTGCTTTAGCCTCGTAACCTATTTTTAAAAAGTGCACTATCCAAATTTGCTTTCTAGTGCTAGATGAGAGATCATTAACCTGCTCTCCCCAGAGCAAGGGTGCCAGTGATAAAAGCTACACCTCTAGGTAGCATGAAGGAAAAACTCACAGAACACAAATATAGCATTACTACATTACTACAGCATGACTGCAGGATTCAATACAGAAAGCAGTAAGGTGATAGCAACTGCTACAGAACATGGCTTTGTTATGTGTTATAACCCGAGCTCTCTCGGTTGAAGTACATGTGAGTCTCCGAGCTGGCTGCTCTGATGTCCTCTGTTCAGTTGTGTTCAGTGTTAAATAATGTCTACTGGGTCTGAAGCGTTGTTCGTGCCTGTAAAGGCTTATTTATGATGGACCAAACAAACACTGTGTTCTCGTACCGTTGCATGGCCTTATTTGCAACAGGAAAAGCTGGATGGTTGTCTTTGTTTAGCTAATAAGAAGCTAAACTGGGGGAAGAAGGCGCCGCAGTTGAGGGCAGCGCCTCTCCGAACTCTCCCGACCCGTTGGGGGATCGGAATCATGGGCGTCCTGGTCCCTGGCTCCTGCAGCGGTCCCTCCAGCAGGAGCTCTCGGAGCGATGCGCCTAGGGCAGGGTGCGGGACAGCCCTGAGCCACCTGAGGGGACGTGCCCAGCAGAAGCTGTGTCTGCAACCTCGCCGCGGGACCGGAGCTGGACGGAGGGTGTGCAGGTGTCGGTAGCCGCAGACAGCGAGACGGGGCGGTGGGAGCGGGCGGTCTCCGCGGTCTGCAGGTAAGAGCCGTGCTCCCCCGCCGCGGGGCTGGGCAAGGGGCGATAGCCCAGGGCTCACCTGGATGGAGGCGACCTCCGCGGGGGACAGTCGCTCTGCGATGTTGGAACTTCCGCGCACGTCCGGGGTCCCCGGCCCGCCCTGTCGGTGGCGGGAGGCACTGCTGCAGGGTGCCGGTGCGGGCCCAGCCCTGGTGCCGGTGCCGCCGCGTCTGGACTCTTTGCCGCGCGGCGGCGGAGGCGACCGCTCGCCCCCTCCCCGCGCACGCTGCTTGGCGGAGGGAGACGGCGCGTGGTGCCGGTCTCCATGGCAGTGGGCTGCGTGGGCGGAGTGGTCGGGGCCGCAGCGCGTCGGTGAACGAGAGCGCGACCGAGGGAGAGCGCGCCCCCGGCCCTCTCCCGCCCCTCGGGTGTTTGTGTCAGGCTGCAGGCAGCGGCGGAGCGGCCCCCGCTCAGCCCGCCTCTGAGGCTAAGAGCTCCTCGCCTGTCCCCGCTCCGCGCCGCTCCCGCCATGGGCGGCCCGTAGAGCAGGGGGCTCGGTGGCTGGTTGCGGTGCCTGCGCGGCGGCGGCCATGGCGGTGGCGGTGGAGACGCGGCCGGAGCTGGTGGGGAAACGGTTCTTGTGTGTCGGCGGCGGCGGCGAGGAGCCGCCGGAGAACGGGCGCTGGCGGGCCGGGGTCATCCGTGCCGTGTCCCAGCGGGACTCCCACAGCCCCGACCTGACGGTAAGAGCCGCGTCCCGTCCCATGCCGGGCCGGGGGGCTGCGGTGGGCCAAGGCGGTGGCGCGGGGCCTGCGGCGGCGGGGGGCGGTGGGGCGCCCCGGGCGGGTCCGGCATGACACAGCCCTTCGCCTGGGGGGTGGCGGTGCGGGTGAAGAATGCGTGTCAGCGCTCCGGTGGCGGGGACGGCTGACGTGGAGCCCGCGCCGCCGCCGGGGGTCGAGGCCGGGGCTAGACGCGTTTATCCATGGAATGTGCTGCCGCTGCGAGAGGGGAAGGCGCCGGCCCTGGCCCCGGTCCTCTCCGTGCCCCTCGTGCGGATGCGGCCCCTGGCCTTGCAGCTGCGTCCGGCTGCGGTGGTGTTCAGAGAGGGAGAGTATCTGGCCTGGCCGGCGGGGAAAACCAGCCTGCTTCTGGAGCAGCTGGGTTCGGGCTGAGGGCGAATGCGCCTGTTCTAGGGGAATGCAGAAAGCGTCGTCATGTAGCACTGACCGACGGGGGATAACGTGCTGGACGCGGTAGTGGTAGCTGTTACTGAAAGAATGTCATTGTTTTCCTTCCTTTTATGTCCGCTGTCACTGTTTTCCTAAGGGGTGTAGGAATGTGTGTGGAGGCTAGCGAAGGAACCAGGATATGTGCTGTTGTGCTCAGACACACTCTCGCTGGGGGGGGAAACACTACCAGGATTTCCTTGGGTTACTGTTCTGAATGCATAATTTGTAAAATGGAGTTTTATTGTGCTCCGTGGACTTCGTCGTTATTTCATTTGCGAGTTTTGTGGTCAAGCGAGTGCTCCGCTACTGCTGTGGCCGTTGTCTTTCGTGATTTTTACGTTACTCGGTCTTCTGAACGCACATTTAAAGATATCACGACTGTGTAAATGGGCATTACGTAGGCTGAAAAAAGGAATCACCAAATTGCGCTGGGCAATCCGTATTGCTACTGGTGAGGGGGAGGCGCTCACAGCCGAGCACAGTTCGGAGTGGAATGTTGCCTTTTTTACAAACTCATCAAGCAAACAATTGCCTGGTTTTGGAGCTTATTGACTGCTTGTTGCGGAAAGTGCGATTCACAAAAATGAAGAATTCTTGTTTTCATACATCCCAGGCTTTAAGCCTTGTTTTAGAATCAGAATTTATGTGACGCTTGAAATGCTACTTTTTCTGCTATATTATGGGCTGTTTATGTCCCCTTCACCCCCTCTCCCCCAGCTGTAACTCAAGTAGCATGCTGTTCATGCTCTTCTTTATAAAATGGCCTGTGTTGTCAGCCTTTGGTTATATGTGAGAATAGTCTAGAATGTTTTATTTTTAGAACCTATTTTGGATGTTGTTCTTGCAGGATAGTATTCTCTAGAATCTATATACAATTATGGAAACACTAAGTAAGGTTTAAGGAGCTGTTTACTAACATGTACAAGTCAGAGCCATAATTTGTAAACTCTAAGGGCAGAGCTGACACGGAAAAGGCATTAAAACCAAGGCATTTCAGGGGTTGTATCTGTTATGTTAAATGGATAACGTACACTGCCTATCATAAATTCTTGCTCCTCTTCCTAACTTTGCTGAGTATTTTTATCTTCATATAGTCTTTCATTACAGTTTTTAGTAATTTAAGGAAGAACTGTATCATTACACCTGTTTTCTGAGGCAGGATGACTAAGGGTATGCTTGTATGTTGTAGTAGAGTGCTATTTGGATAGATCCAAACTACCTGAGGAGCAGTATGAATGCTCCAGTCTGCACTTCAGCCTGGGTGCAGTGCAGTGCTATTGTGGCCATATTCCTTCTGGTATTCAAGCTAACACAGTGCTGCATTATGCTGTGTAGATAGATTTCTAGTCACCTAGGAGTGCTGTAAGCCTGGGAAGGTTTTGGGAATGCTATCTAGGTCTAATGAGTCACAGATTAGTACTTACAGTACTTACCCCTGTAAGTGCAATATTGGGCTTTTGTGTTACCTGTTTTCTGTCCCCAGGGCACAAACAAGCATAAATTGCAGAGGGAGTGGATAGAGGAAGAAATGATAAGGTTTCTGCTAGCAACAGGTACTGTCTGTGGGTTAGGCTCTCCTTTTGCATTTGTTAGTTGATATTGGTTAACGTGAGTATTCTCTTCCCCTGCCCTCAGTGGAGGACAAGATAATTTTTTTCAGCTAGCCTTGCCTCCACGTGAACTGTCTGAGATAGATGAGTGCTGCTCTTATCCTTCCATAGCTTTTGTTTTGAGCTGGCCTTCCCTATGAATAGCTTTAGACCCTTCTGCTACTCATCAGTGGAGTGAAATGGTAATTCCTTTGACAGTTTCATTGCCGCCATAGGATGCAGCAGAAAAATTTTGAGTTTGACTTTTTGTCAGTTTTGTGTGTATCTGGTCCCTCTGAGTGGATGGACATGGCAGAAGTACAAAAGATGCCCTCAGCTGCAGGAATGGATTTGGGCAGCAGTGGGCATTTCCAAGATGCTTTGCAACCAACCAGAACTGAGTTATATCATAATCCTGGCTTTGGAAGAAAGTATGATTACACAGTCTTTGTGTTTTTTATTCCGTAATAAGTATGAGCCCCCCAGTCCATTTCAATCAATATGAGAGTGGGGAGAGGTCTAAGAAGGATTATCTTCCCCCAGTTTGTGAAAGCTGACATCAGAGAGCACATGAGAGCTCTCCTCCCATAAAAACCCCATAAAGGTGAGGAGGTTATGGCATTCTGTGTGCTCCTCTTGGAAGCAAGAGGTGGTCTCCAGCTGGCTAACCAGCATGGAGCTTCAAACCAACGACAGCATCTGCTTGCTGCCTCTTGCTTAGCACCATTCAGAGTAGTTGATGGAACTGATGGTATGTGAAGGTGGGTTTAAAGGCATGAGAAAGAGCTGAGGGTTAACAAAAGCATGAGTGCAGGCATGAGTGTGGATATAGGAATATATGGATGAATAGAGAGTTTTATGAGGTGCAGGATCTTACTGAGACATGGGCAAGGTTAGAAGCAACTGACATAATTAGTCTTAAGTGGCCACAGGGCTTGTAAGAGCAAATCTCCAGGAAATGGAGCTTCATTAGTTCTGCTGTAAATAGAACTACTCATTAAATTGGAAACTCCAGACTTGAAGGCTGGACTAGCTGCTTTCTCCTTGTGAGCAGACAAATGGAAGACTCCAGTATTCATGTGCTCCTAAGTGTGCTTTGTGATTTTTGTAACTAAAGTAATTAATATTTTAATTATTGAAATTGTTGTTGTAAGAAACTATAGAAAAGAACTCAGTTATCCAGTATCTTCTTCCTGATAGGTCTCTCCTACTCCATGAAAGTATGTTGAATGACTCCTTACTTACATGTTTCATGATTGCAGCATAGCTGATACATGGTCTCTGTTCCATTGTAAAATGGATTTATTGATCGATTTTTATTTTTTTTTTAAGAAGAACAGTGTCAAAGTGTTTTCCACTGTTTTACTGAAATTTTGCCTTACTCAGCTTTCCTGTTAATGTACCACTAGTGAGGAATATGGTGAGAACAACTGTCGCTGGGTGTGAGCGCTGTTGGTCTTCCTGAAGATGAATGCATTTGCTGTTACAGATAGATACTTCTTGCTAGGATTTGGAACCCATGCCTTGTTCTTAGTCACTGTATAATGTTTCAGATGTTTTAAAATACCTGCTCTACCAATAGAGTATGTACAATGTATAAAATTTAATCCAGGAGTTTTCTTGATGATTTTCATGGTCTGAGTCACAACTTGATAGCCTTTTTGATCTTCCATTCCTGAACATTCCTGTTGCATGAACAACATATATCTATTAATAATAATAGAAGCAGAAACAAGTTTAACATATGTACATGTATTTGTGTGTGTATATGTGTGTGTGTGTTTCACTAGTCATGAGAATTTGTAACTGCTTTTTTTGCTTAAGTAACAGTGGGTGTTGCTAGAAGAAGCTGGGAACTCTGTTTTGCCTTGCTGCTACTAACTGCTTGGAAAAGCCTGTGTGCTCTCTGATTGCAGTGATAACTCTGGTCAAATAAAGAAAGGGACAGGAGGAAAGAGGTGGAGTCAATGTCACATGATCTGCCTGAGTTTACTGTCCCAAAAGAATTGCTTTCTGGGTCACACATTGCAAAATGTGTATTTAATCACTACTGAGGAGATTTGACATGGTAATGGCAGAAGTGTTTTCTTATACTGTGTTTAAGAAGTGGTTGTTTAGAGGAGCAATTTTTTTTTTTAATGTAAAACCAAATGATTTTGTTTGCCAGAGTTGTATGAATTTTCATGGTCCTGCAGTTGTACATTGAATATAATCATATAGTCAGCTGTATATTTTCGCCACATGAAAAACAAAATGGAAGTAAGCTTCTAAACATGTAATGTGCAACCCTTAATAAAAAGTATAGCTGTAAGTTGCAGTGATCTGTAACTGTGTATTTGATGCGGGAACTTTGCTGCCATGATATTCATGGATTGGAAGACAGAATTAAGAATTGAGTACTTTGGTAGTCTTTAATGTTTTATGACAGGCCAATGTAACATATAGTAATTGTGCATAGGGAAATACATTATAGCAATAAATCACCATGTTAGATATCCTTCATAAAACACTAAATAGTAGTGATAGTCTGAAGCAGTTGTTTGATTTTTATTTGCAGTAAAATTATTAAGATATAATAGAGAAAACAGGACATTAACAGTTTTGGTAAACTGTATTTTTTAAATATCTTATCTTTGCTAACTTGCAAACAAGGAATTGTTAAAAATTCAGTATTTCTGTTAAAAACATTTAAAGAGAATGGCTGCAGACTTTGTGTGTCTATTTTAGCTGAATTTGCCCTCACTTAACAGTAAAATGGAAGTTCACAAAATGTAATGGAAACTTAATCAGTATTCCATTCTAGATAACATGAAAATAATTTGAAATAATTGCTGATAATTTGGAAATAAGATATTTTAGAGGAGTACTCCGTGCCCTGATAGCTTTTCACTAAAAGATGAAGTTAAACTTGCTTTCACTGTGTGTGGATCTGTTCTTGTGCAGTCATTTTGACTTGTAATTGTTGTAACCTTCCTGCTTCTGCATTCCCAAGCTTTATGAATGGCATATGGCTTTGTCACACAGCACAGAATTGCACTTCTGTGCGTTACATTTGTTTTCTGCCACATATTAATTTCTAGCGCACCGTGCTTTTTCTTTCCACTTATAAGGAGAAACTGAATGTTCTTAATACATTTAAGCTAATCTGATTAAAAATTGAATTTTTTTTTTCATTCCTTATTTTAGAAGTACATGCTGTGCTGCTTTTACTTGTTAACCTTAAAATAAACTGGAAGATGTGGAAAACTTTCCAGTTAAAATACTGTACAAAGTAAATACAGAAACAAGCTTTGAACTAGTTGTGCGTAGCATGGTGGAGGATAATGGAATTTAAAAATGCTACATGTTTCTGTACCAGCATCTGGGTGAAACATGAAGGGCAAGTCGTTGGTGAGGAGCTTGTCACATTATTGACTCCAGAGATTGGAGATGATACTAAAAACATGCCAGAGTTTATCACATCAGTATTACCTCTGGATCCAGAGGAGGGATGTTGTAAGATGCATTTTGTATGTGTTTTGAATTCGGTTTGAAAGGATTGGGAGAAGCTCAAAATGCAACAGGGATTTAGACAATTTTCAGTTGTTTCTACTGTTCTGTACCACTACTGAAGCTAACAAGAGTCTTGTAAGTTTGGTGCATGTCAACTAATCTTCTCTTGGCTCAAGAGTAAAGAAAACTTCCTGTTTCCTTTCTGTGTTTCTAATAAGATTGAGCCTGTCATCCTGTGCCTGTGACTGTCACCTCATCTGTCTTCCAGAGTTGCCAAGTGAAATTAGTGTTCAGGAAAGAGCATCTTTTTCATAGTAATTGACAATAAGATCAAACAGACAAGTGTTCTGATGTAATTTGCTACAGGGATTCAATGGCTTATTCTCTGCCCTTCCCTCTTCTTTGCTTTTATACTAATAGAATCCTGAATATGATGCAGATCAACAAGTAAATACATACTTACACTGGTGGATTTTGAGGAAAGTTTATTTGTCAAGTTTGCAAACAGAATTTAGGTGTCCTGAGCTAGGCATTAGTCAGTTTATTAATTTGCTGCATAGTTGCAAAGTATGCAGCAGGAAATGAAATACAGGAAAAGGAAAGCTTGATCTTGTATTTACGTGTTTCAGGAGGCTTTAAGAAAGATATATCAAGTATTTTCTTAACCAAAAAAATACTTGCTTTTGCCTTTTGTATGCCATCCATACAAACAGTGTATTATTCCAGGTTTGCATTACATCAAACTTCTCTTGGTCCAGAACATTGTGTGAATTTTTGGAGGTACTTCAAAAACAATCAACACAAACCAACAAAAAAACAACACACAGCAGGTCATAGCCATTGTAAAGAGTTTTAAAGAATGAGTAGTTATTTTAGAAGAGGCTGTTATTTCTGTGCACATACCAACATCTCAAAACCTGCTTGAGAACAACAGAACTGTTCTGTAATGGCAAATTGAGTTAATTTTAAATATGGTCCTTTTAAAACTTGGTGAAAAATAAGCTCAACCTTCTTCTGATCCTACTGTCAGTGACTTGTAGAGATGTGTAGTTCCACTGGTGATCTCGCGTTTCTCTGCTGGGATCAGGCTTGACCTTCCCTTTTGGTAGGTCTTGGTAAGCTGCTTCTGCTTTTGATGGAGCAAAGTAAGTATTGATCATATGGAAGTTTACCTCAAGTTGATACCAAGGTGTTTGTCTCAAAAGAGACACATCTATGACATGCTGTCATTGGCCACTTTCATGCTTTGGGCACTGACATTTAGTGTTGCTGTAAGGATGGTTTCCCTCCTATCCCTATTAGGTAGGGTCTGAAGCCTGATCTGCTTGTAACCAGCTTGTTCTTTGAAGATAGTGGAGAATTCTAAGCTAAGCTAATGCTATGTTGCTTCATTATATTGACTTGTCTAGGAAGCTACTCTTTTTAGAGGTCCGTGGGTTTAACATTAACTAACTTCAATGTTGTAAGAGCGGGGGAACTAGAAGGCCCTTGTGGATTTTGCTGTGATTTGCTTTTTAGTAATTTTCTTAAAAAGATCATTATTTTACATTAAACAGCCATTACTGACTTTCAGAATTGAGTGGAATGGAGCATCTTAATCTGCTCATGAGGAAATTGCCTCCTTTTACATAGAGAAACTGGATTTCACCTAATCCATGTACTCAATTCAGAGCTTCATGGGCACAGAAGGTGCAGGGTAAGCATTAACGCTTTTAGCTTGACCCCTCCCATGGCAGCAGCATTTTGAGAGGTTTTGGAGAGTGTGGTTCCACAGACATTTCTCTTGGTGGCACTGCTGGCTTAATTTTTTTTTAACCCTGATCAGTTTCCTGATCCTGATATGGCACTTTAAGCAGTTGTACTGGGGCTTAGGAGGTGGTATGGTATCAATCAGAGGCAAATGGTAGAGGGTAGGTGCAGCTTAAGCTGACACTGTTTCCAGGAGAAATGTCTCTGGACCATGGCCTGCATGAAGTAGTTGAAAACTAACTTAAATATTTTAGGGAATTTCATTCACTGTAACTAGTAAATCTGTCTTAGCTTGCTCAGCTCTAATGCAGGAATTATGTATTGCAGTTGAACTGATGATACTTATTCAGTATAAATAACTTATTCTTTCACTTGAATAAGAAAATGTATGTTTAAAACCCATAACATAATTTGAAGTCTGTTGGTGCTATACTTTGCAAAGGCAAGTTTGGGGAGAATAGATGTGAAATTAAATGCTTTGAGGGAAACAGGTATTTCTGTGGTGAAATGTGTATACCTCTGATGCCTCAGTGAAATATTGCATGTAATATTTCTGCAAAAATATGGTCTTTCTGATTTTTCTGATCAGCACTGTAATTAATGTAGACGTTGAAATGACTACAGCTAGGCTCCGCTGTGAGTAACTTCCTGATATGTAAGACAGCTCAGCTAGACACTGCTGATGTAGTAGTTAGGTTGACTCACCATGGGTTTACTTTTTTGCAAGGAGAACAGGGCTCTTTAATAAAATTATGATTTAAAATCTGGAGTGTGATTACTCTGTGAAAGAGAGAGCCCTTGCTGAGTGGCCCAAGTCAAATCTCTTTTGTCTGGAAACAAGTACTGGAAAGCTGTATCTTTGAGGAGCAGTAGCAAAGATGGTTTATTTTGAAAGTCCACCAGCTTGCTGTTTGTTTGGTTTTCTAATTTTTTTCCCCACAACCAAAATGACCAAAAAAAGCCAATATCAAACAAGCAAACAAATTCGGGATTATAGGAAATAGGTGATTTAAACTGTTCAGTTAGTATAGAAAATCTTGGAGAAAGAGTGTCAGGAAGTTAGTAGTGAAGTCTTAGATGGGGGCTGCTTGTTAATCTGTAGCTTTTCTTGCTTCCCTATTTTTCCTAAAACAAAGCTCAAAGTTCTCATTTCACAGCCGCGATCTTCATCAAAGACAGAAGAAAGTACATGCAAGCAAGGAACGGTGTGAGCTGCTTTTATGGGATAGGTTAATGAATTTTTGGCTATAGACTTACAGTGATGTTTAAAGAATTAGGAGCTAAGAGTGGTGTAGTGACAATATTTCAGTCAAAAATGGAGAAGCTGATGTAGTTGAAGGCTGAATGTGAAGGAGATGCTGTGATCTTAAGAGCTGCCATGACATTTAGCTATCATACCTCTGCAGTTCTGGTACATAGCTGCACTTTCTCACTGTTGCCTTAGGGTGATTTGGAGCTCAGGTAATCTGCAGCAGAGGTCTTCAGGTTTTGTAGGCCTTGCTGGGTTTTTCCTAAATGAATTTCTAGGAAACCTTTTTTGAATCCCTGTGGACTCTTAACATCCTGTGACAAAAAAGGGTCAGCCTTTAATTGTGCATTGTACTCAGGATTGCTTGCTGTTGTTTCAGAAATACTTTTCTGTGTTGTGAGATAAAAGTTAGTGGTTAACCCTTGTTTGTCATTTACATGCCACTGGTGATTTCAGATCTCTGCTGTACTACTTCATACTCCTCTGTCGGAGTGTATAAATCTGGAAGTTTTCCTTTTCTATTTCTTAACACAAGAGACTCAATATCTGTGCTGTCAGTTTCTACCAAACCTGTCCAAATAAATATCTGTTTGAACCTTATTATTTCAAAAAGCATGCAGTTTCTTTGCATATTTTAAATGGCTATAGGCATGGAGGTGTGTATCTTCACATTATTTCCTTTCTGCAGATATTTCTGGATATATTTTAATTTAATACTGTTGAGGTGGGTTTTGCTTTTCTTTTTTTTTTTAATCCTTCCCCCCCCAAAAAAAACCCAAACAAACATTTTAAGTGAGTTTTAAATTGTAAAAATTATTTTCTCCACCAGAGTAAATTGCTGATTTGTTTTCTCCAGTTATGGTAACCGAAAAAGGCAGGGGATGGTAGTGAAATACTTCTGGCTTGCTAACTGTTAATCCAGGTGGGCTGTCCTAAATATACCTGATCCTTCTATATACTGTCATATTTTAACATTTGTGTATAGGCCAGAATGCAATGTGAATATTTTTAGACAATGTCATGACCACTTCTTAATTTGATGGGTAACTTCTATAATGAATGGATTACTTATCTCCTTCTACATGATATTTAAAAGAAATAATAAATTTTAACTCATTGAAAGAAATGTCTATGTTTGTATAAATAGTGCTTTGTTACATTTTACCATAGAATCATAGAATAGTCAGGGTTGGAAAGGACCTTAAGAACATCCAGTTCCAGCCCCCTGCCATGGGCAGGGGCACCTCACACTAAACCATGACACCCAAGGCTCTGTTCAACCTGGGCTTGAACACTGCCAGGGATGGAGCATTCGCAGCTTCCCTGGGCAACCCATTCCAGTGCCTCACCACCCTAACAGTAAAGAATTTGTTCCTTATATCTCATCTTATTGTGGGGCCTAAGACTAAATAAAATATAAAATGAATAGTCTCATTTCCTAAATTATTTATGGACTAATTTCCTTTTTTATTCCATCACATGTGGGGTTTGTTGTTTTTTTTTTTGTTTGTTTTGTTTGTTTGGTTTAGCTGGTAGTAGTATTTTCATAAAGCATTGTAAAGACTTTTATATTTTAAAATTGAAAGATTTGCTTTCTGTTGACACTTGGAAAAATGGTTTGCTGACACTACTTAATTTTTTAAGTTTTATTTCTGTTATAATGTCTTGTCGAGGTAAAATGAGAAGTGTGTGTACACTATGGCACTTTTTTTTCCCCCTTTTTTTTTTTTTTTGGACATTAGATGGATTTTCCATTTTCTAATTTTGCCTTTTTTTTTTTTTTTTTTTCCCCTTTTTTTTTTTTTTTTTTTCCCCTTTTTTTTTTTTTTTTTTTCCCCTTTTTTTTTTTTTTTTTTTCCCCTTTTTTTTTTTTTTTTTTTCCCCTTTTTTTTTTTTTTTTTTTAATATAGCTTTCAGATACCTTTAAGCATGGCTCATGTTTCAGTAATATGGCAAAGCTGATCACTGTTCACTGACTGGTTTCAAATATGATCAGCAGAATGCAAGTTAAGTCTCAAGTTTGCTGATATGTTACTTTACTGCTAAAACAATGAGCAGTAAAGACCGAAGTAAATGTGGAACTTAATAAGACTCTCAGTTGATACCTGCAAAATTGGTGAAGTTAATTTTATCATTTGTATCATTCAACACGTTCTTCTCCCCACCACCCATGCTTTAAATAGCATGTCTTCAGTTGACAAGAGGACAAAATAAGGTCATGTAGAATGGTCCTCAGTCTTAGGACTGAGTTGGCCAGTTTTTGGAGGTGGGAAAGAGGGGATTTCCTCCCCTTGAAAACTTTTTGATCAGTTCTTGAGCTTTTTTTGGTCAATGGAAAGACTTGACAGGCATATATAGGAACTAGAGTGTATGGGTCAATTAGCAGAGGAGGAAGGTAAGAAGAGAGGACCATAATAGTTTAGAAGTAGGAGCCCATATATCATGTGATACAAATTGACAAAAGGAAGGCTTTTTGTGCAGCATCCCTTCCTGTAAGGTGTCTTGCTTCTGAAGCAGTGGTTCTGCTCTTGAGTGCAGGGAAATAGTAAGAAATTTGTAAATAAAAAAATCTAAATGTTGAAGTGCAATACCTACATGCACAGTTTTACTGAAAGCTAATGGCTCCTGAAACTCATGGGGTGGGGGGGAGCAAACTCAGAAAGCATTGTTTATTTCAAGTTAGAGAGCAGACATGAAGCTGGTATTGCTGTTTGATTATAGCTTGGGCCATGTGTATTTCTTGTTCCTAAGGCTGTCAGTTTGGCATTTCCCAGGGCAGTTGTTGAACTGTGGTTTTTTTTGTGACTCTTCTATAGGATTGCACATATAGGACAGAAAGCATGAACTCAAACCTTACTTTATAGCAAGGTACCTTAGATAGGTGACTATAGGCTGACTATCTGAGTACCATGTAGAATAGTACAGAAACATAATATGGGAATTGGTCTTCCAAACTACTAGGACTTCCGAGACTGTTAGGTCTTCCAAACTGCTTTCCTAATACATACTGTGGTGGAGGGAGATGTTGCCTGAAACTGGGGTTAGGTTTCAACTACCTGTGGATCACAGCCAAGTGGTTCTGAGGATGTCTGTGCTAATGCATTTGTCTCTGAGTTTGTGCCACTTGGCTGGCTGCCCTTTTAGCTGATTTTTAACTAAGGCTGCTGTTAAATTGTGTTAGTTATGAGCACTTAAACAGACAGCTGTCCTTGATAGGTATTAGTTTATCAGATGCCTACTAAGTTGCAAACTCTGACTGCAACTTTATCTGCCCCTAGGCTATTCAAACTGCAGTGGGATTTTTATTGTCTGAACCAGTGGAGCTACAGAATTAACCTTTTCTGTCAGAGTGGAGCTGTGGAGCATGCAGGACTTTACCTTTGCTCAGCTTTGTTTCATGGTTAGGAGAAGAAAGTTAGGGTTGTGGGTCCTGTGGTGTATGGCATTTGTAATAGTGGTGAAGGCTGTTATGGTGAGCACTAGTGATGGACTAGGGTTGTATATGTTGTTAAGTTTCTATTTCCCTATTGACTGTTTCTATATAGACTTTTTAACTGTTTCCCAACAGTTTATTAGCATTATTTAAAATGGAAAATACTTGCTTAGTTACTGTAATGGAAGATGTCACTAATCTGGAAGAAAATAAAGTCTTTGTTTAGCAGAATCATGCCAAATGGTTTAGGAATGTGAATGGTGGTCAGCTTGTGACATTGGGTCAAATGTGCAGCAGTTTATAACTTAAAAGTATGTGTGCATTTTGGAAGATGCACATCTGGGGAAGAATATGCAACAAAAAAAATCTATAGGCTGTAATATATAAAAATATTTGACAAAGAAATCTTTAACCATTTTCACAGAGCGGTTAATATCATGGCCATTCCAGTTAAAAGACATTGTGGAGGTTCTTTGAAATGAGTGCTGTAAAATAACATCCCCATGCATCTTGCTGCCTTCTGTGTTTTTTCCTTACCTTCTGATGTTAGAAATATCAAATCACCAAGGTAGCCAGCATGAGAAAATTTGCAATAATAAGTGTTATGTAGGGAGATGTCATCTTACTGTCATGTAAGTATAAATAGAAGAAGATTAGACTGTTCTTTCTGGATGCATGAGTCAAAGTTATTGACACTGCTTTTAGTCTTACCTCATCCTGTGCAAAAAACTCTGATGTTGTCCTAGTCCTATTTAGCATCTCCTGTTCCCTATGTACCCCACTGATAAGCTATATTTTAATTTCTTCTTAAATCACATCTCTCTATTGCATCTTTCTGTGGTCAGAGTACTTCAGTATTCTCATAAACATCTTGTCCTGTCCTCACAGTTGGAAGACTTCCAGTAAACCTCCCTTCTCTCAGGGAAGCTAACCAATAAATTCTATTTTTTAGATGAGGCTCAAACCTACGGAATCTGTTGATTGCTCATCTTAAAAAAGATGTCAAGGCTGTTTGTGTTAGCAGTAGATAGTTACACAGTTTTGTTGTCTGTTTTTGTAGGTAATAAATGGAGCAAAGATTAAGTAGTGGTGTGTTTTTGCTGAAGGTGATCTGAAAGATTGGGAGGATTAACTTAAAAAAAATGGGTTTGTGTGTGTGTGATTTTGTTTGTCTGAAGGTAAGACTGAGGTGTTCTAGGGTAAATAGACTGGGAATTGCATGATAAACTTCTGCCAAGTCTCAGTGCTGGAGTTGCTGAGATTACCATTTCTGTGTCCACGCAATTCTGTTTACTTTGTAGGACACTCTTTGACCAAGACCTCTCTGTGGTAGGTGCTGTGCAAACACAGAGCTAAAATTGTCTGCGCCTCAGAGTTTGTGAAATCCGAAAGGACAAGGAGCTGAAATGAGGTTAAAATGATGTGCTATTTGTGTACAACAACCTAACCTTTGGGAGATCTTGTGACAGGAGAGGTAGGAGAGGTTTTTGAGGCATATAACAAAGTAGCTCTACTGGTGTTTTGTTATATCGGTCAAACATGAAAGGTAGCCAGGGATAAAACTCAAAGGTGGTGGGCTGAAACTGCTTTGATTTTGTTTGGGTTTTGTAAGGAGCCAATGACAAAGATTTTGATTAAGGGTACATTAGAAGCAGGACTTCGCATTTTGTAGCTGAGTCTGAAGACTTTAAAGCCAAACCCTAGTAAGTTATGTTGATAGAGAAAGGAGACAAAATTATTTTAAAAAGGCAGATACTGTCATTGTGATGTAGTAGAACAGTTATTGTGTATCAGTATTGTGAGAGGATGTGTGCAACAGAGTTCTGTGAAGTCCAAAGGAAAAAGAAATGATGTAATAAATGACAGTAAGAACCTAGGTAAGACATTAATACAGGTCTCAGGGTAAAGACCTCAGAGGAATTGATACTGGGATAAACGCTGAAAACTCCCATCTTAGCCGCATTGTCCTTGAGGGTGCAGAGTATGAAAGCTGGTGTCAAGGAGTGAGTTTATATGGTTTTTGTGACCTTAACCATAGAGTTGTCCTAAGTAGTACGATTCATCTCCTATTTAAATACATTCTGGATTCTTCCTCCCCCAGTACAGAGAATGTATATTTCATTTTCATCACGTATTTCCTATTTCTGTAGTATGAACTCAGGAAATTACTTCTGAAATAGATTGCTCTAGTGCCTTTTGAACTGTGTGCAGACCATTTGTGGTCTAGGAGACTAAATGGTAAGTATTTCTAATGAAAGTTTAAATGAATACTGATCTCAAAAAGTTTGAACACTAACAATAGCTTTTTAGTCCTGAAGGCTTTGGAATCACTTTTATTTGAATGTTTCTGATATTCAAGTAGGCCCACAGTCATTGGCATTTTGATGACAACGGCTGGTGACAACTTGAATTGCCAGCAGGGTTTTTTATATATCATTGTGGTGTGAGTTGTGTTTTGTTATAGATGTGGCAAAGACCTTTTGGTTTTCACTTTACTTTAGAGGTTTGAATAATTGGGTGTGACAAGAGAATTTGAGTAATAATCAAATTAACCTGGATTGTCTAAACATGTAATAATTGAGATCCTTTATCTGGAGGAACTGACTAATTTGTCAAGATGTCAAATTGGTCACAAGCCAAGCTAATCACTTCTGTGGGTTGCATCAAGAAAGACAGAAGAAATACTCCGTATGTTCAGATTTGTATTCGTTCAGTTTTGCCTAACAAAATTTTAGGTGTTAAGTAGGGTTTGCGACACCCTCTTGTTTTAACATCTCCAACCTGTGAAAGTGATGAAACATGATAAAATCTGGACCATGCTATCATTAAATGCACCCATGATTTAGTTCTTAATTCTTCCATTGAAGGATAACCTTTTAAAGTTGCAGGAAGAGGCAGGAGCATTGGTGTGCTCACCAGCCCACTTTAGTTTTTATGCCTCTTGTATTAGGGGGGGAATAATTACCCAATTCGATAGATTTGGAGCCTCTATGAATATTTTATATTGACCAAGTTATTGGAGCGCTTAACTGTGTGAACATATTGGTTTAGCTTAACAGGGAAGAGGAGGTGGAGGTGTCTGGGGAAGAGATGCAGGAACAGAGAGAATTTTGTGTCTTGGCAGAGAATTTGAGTGCTGTTAAGCCAATGACTCTGTCATCCCTTGTTGGCTTTTTTCTTCTTCGTGTTTAATTAAGCCTACAGGAATGGTGGTGTTTAGAAGAGCCAAAGTTGAATATGTAAAAGAAGATATTTTTTTCCCCCCATTTTCTACTCCCACTCACAAGAGTGGGTTGTAATAATTCAAGGATGCAGACTGAGATGTAGGAGCCCTGTAAATGGGTTTGCCTGGAAAAAAAATCAAGATAGCCTTAAGTAGCATAGCAAGATGTTAAAATAGGCATTCTGTAGACTTAGTTCTCAATCTTTCTCCTCTGTGCCTAAATAAAAATAGGAAATATGTTTGTTCGCATCCTGAAAAGATCATCTAAAGTATCAAAGTTGGTAAACAAGGTAGACCCACTAGGTGATGAGGGGTACGAATGGTGGTTCTTAAAGGTTTCGTCAGTGATCACAGTTGGAGGAATTGTTTATGTGGATAGGTTCTGTTGCAGCATCTGTGTCCCTGGAGGTGGGTATGCTGAACCATGAGTGGGAGTGAAAGCTAGTTCAGTAACTAAACCTAAATTCTACTTTTATTCACTTCACTCCTCAGAAGAATCAGTGAAGTTTTCCTGCCTTACCCTGCTATAATGGTGGAAATCAACCTTTGGAAGAAAAAGCTTTTATGGACTGAATTGATGGCAGGTTTTGTATCCTCTATGATGTGTGTATATAAAGTAGGCTGTCAAAAGGGCAACTGAGAAAAGAGGACATCTAGCTTTGGCAAATATGAAGAAAACATAGGATCCCTTGAAAGACGGACATTGCTGCGTGACTGTATGAGGATGTACCAAACGAAGCTTTGAAGGTAGAAAAACTTACTATTAAATGTTTTGGTATAGGTGATGGTTTTCAGCACCCAAATCTTTGAATGGAAGCAATGGGAAAGACAGAGTGAAAGAACTGCTAAAATAAGTGTTTTCTAGGGCACAAGAAAATACATGTCATTTGTGTGGAACATGAAGAGCGGAATGGAAGGGAGTAAAATTAGTGGGTTTATGGCACTTTGCTGAATTAATGTTTTTTGATATTCAGTGAAGTTTGTTCCCAGTCTTATTTTTTGCAGTACATTTTGTAGGTTTCCCTTTGGATCAGGGCAGAGAGCACAGAGTGCTTATTTTCTCTGCTCTGGCAGGTGAATATTTCTGTCCTTTATAAATGTCTCTTTAATGGGCTCCACTATTATAGTGGCTGCTTAGCTTCCATTAAGCATGTAGTGTGTTGGATGAGGAATGTTACATTCTGAAAAGTGCAGGTGCAAGATCCCATGGTTTTGATATCTGTTGCAGAATGTGTTTGCTGTGGTGGCGCTGGCAAGTCATTGTCTGGTGCTAAAGTAGCTGCAAAACACTGGGACAGGAGCCAGCTTAGTATTTTGTGCAAAAGAACCCTGTAAAACAAAACCATAAACTGATTTGTGATCTTTTGTGGTAAGTACTAATCTGTTTATTCACCATGAGTCCTGCTCACAATTAACCAGTTGTCTGTAATGACTGAGAATTTTGACAAACTGTTAACTTGTGGGTTTGAAGGCTCAGGTGCTGTGCGTATTCACATTCACAGATCACTATTTCCTTTCTAATATTTTCTTAGCTGGTCTTTGCCTACCCTTCTTCCAAGGTTGCTTTTGCTAATGTGGCACTCTAGGCTGATCTGTTGCCAGTTAAGTACCAAAACTCTTGAGTTTACTTGGGCAGATGCAAAGCAGCTGCAGATCCTGTGTCACTGGCACTTGACGGTATATTCTGTTCTAGTTTATTGATAAAACTAAACATAAAAGGGAAAATCTGGGTTTCTTATATTAGAAATGTCTGTTTACTTATCAGTGCAGTTTATAGCACAGTCTTCAGCATTGTTGGCAATTAAAATAATCCATTTAGATGATCTAGTAATAACTATCTCTTGAATAATTGAGGCTGCAAAGCTTTGTACATAGTCTTGCTTGGTTTTCAGAATGCATTTAATGCAAGTGTGTTTTCCAGAAGAGGTATTCAGGTTTGATTTGAAGGTTCTGAGTAGTGAATAGGTCTTCATTTGTTAGTGATAAATCATTGTTGTTAAAATAGCATTGTATTTCCTGTTGAGAAGCACAACAGGGTGCATTTAAAGTCCTGTGATTCCCTTCTTGCTGCTCTGCTGTCTTCCTACCAAGTCTCTGACATGTTATTGTGAGTCTTGCTCTTCTAGTACTTGAGCAAAAGCCTGGTGATTTACATATTGAGAAGTCCATGAGGACTTGGACTTGGAATCCTCCAGTGCTGTCCACAGACATGTTTTCAGTACAATATTTTGTTAAAGTGCAGAGATGTTAGGAAGAAACAAAGCATCAATGACCATTGGTAGTGTTTGACTTGGTTTTCAGAGTTAACTGTGCTGAGTGCAGCTGAGAACTTGTGGAACAGATTTGCAGCCTGTTAGAAAGAAACTCAGTTTCTCCATTCATCTGCCATATGTCTTCCCCAAACTGAAGCTCAAACTGGGGCAAAACAACTTTATGAAAATCGAATGTACATGTTTGCTGTGAGACTTCCTGTTGCCCAGTGTCTTCATAATTAATTGCTGGAGGATATCAGTTTATTAGCATTCTGCATATGAAAAGCTGTCAGATGGAGTATTATTTTGTTATGCAAAGCTGTTTTTCAAAAAGTCCCAGATCGTGGTGCTCAGACAGCATTATTGCTTGTCTTCTCAGCAGATGATTTGCTTGAATCATGCAAACACACCTTGCTTTCATGAATAGCAAAGAGAAGGAGAATGACATTCCAGTTTTCTATGAAACTTAGAGATTTCTATTTATGTAATGCTGACTGCAAATTTTTTTTAATGTTGGTAAGAATTAAAGTATATTTATGGTTTTAGGCAGATAAAAAAAGAAAAATTTATAAGGAGCATCAGTCATGACTTTGTCATAGTGACCTGTTACTATCTGGTATTTTCCTGTCAAGTATTTCCTGGTAACATTTTCAAGTTTTCCTGGAGACTTCTCTTCTCTGGGCTGAACAGCCCCATCTCTCTTCTTCATATGGGAGGTGCTCCAGCCCCCTTATTATCCTCGTGGCCCTCCTCTGGACTTGTTCCAACAGTTCCATGTCCTTCTTATGTTGAGGACACCAGAACTGCACACAATACTCTCCAAGTGAGGTCTCACGAGAGCAGAGGGGCAGGGTCACCTCCTTTGACCTGCTGGTCACGCTTCTTTTGATACAGCTCAGGATATGGTTGGCTTTCTGGGCTGTGAGCGCACACCGAAGCCAGCTCATGTTCAGTTTCTCATCAGCCAGCACCCACAAATCCTTCTTCTCATGGCTGTTCTCAATCCATTCTCCAGCCAGCTTGTAGCTGTGCTTGGCATTGCCCTGACTCAGGTGCAAGACCTTGCACACTTGACCTTGTTGAACTTCATGGTGTTTACACAGGCACACCACTTGATCCCGTCAGGTCTGTCTGGATGGCATCCCTTACCCTCCGGTGTGTCAGCTGTACCACAGAGCTTGGTGTAGCTGGCAGACTTGTTGAGGTTGTTTATGTTGCTGACAAAGATGTTTAATGGTGCTGGTTCCAATACTGGACCACTGAGGATTGCCACTTGTCGCTGTTTCCCGCTTGGCTATTGAGCCACTGACTGCAACTCTTTGAGTGCAACTATATGTTGGGTAAAATAATTTTATTTGATTTTTGGTTTTAATGTAACCCAAAGCTTCATTAATTTGGCACTGCATTACTGAGAAGAGTGCTGTCTGGCTACAGTCAACTGTATAGCTTGTGATCAGTGTAGTTCGTGAACATAAACTCTTTATCCATGCCAAACATTAGATTTTTCTTATTCATCTTTACTGTTTGGGTGCATGACTGCATTTCTCTGCTGTGGGTGTGTTAAAATTTTGACAAACAGTCTGTGAATGTGAGGATGAAACATCAAATTTGATCCTCCTGGAGGGAGCCTGCTAGCTCTGACATGGCAAATTCTGTGTTTCAGAAAGCACTGGCTTGTGAGCATTGGTCATATCTTTTAGTGGAAACAGCTCTCAGGTCCTGGTTTGGACTGAGCTTCTCTCAAAATGGCTGTGGTCCACTGTTAGTCAGCCATAAGGGCGGAAAGCTATCCTGCTGAGCTGCAGACCCACATTGCTCAGCGCAAGGAGTAGGTATCCACTGTCTCTGGCCTTGGTAAGATGCTTTAAATCACTGATGTCTTTTGGTGTCCTGTGTCTGTGAAAGTTGGGCTTTGGCTCCTGGCGAGTTCCAAACCCAGTGGGAATGGGAAGGTGGGAGGAAAACTTTACCAGATTGCTTAACTTCAAGTGGAAGGGAAAAAAATGATACTATCCCAAACACTTTGTGAAGTTGCCAACTTTGTTCTAGCAAAGGAAACGAAACAGTGAAACAGTGAGCTGTGCTGCGTTTTCAGGCCTGAAAGAAGGGGTTTGGTGGCTTTTTTTTTTTTTTTTTTTT
>NDXB01006223.1:0-22302 GCA_002631895.1 Agapornis roseicollis | reverse complement strand
AGAGGAGAGGAGAGGAGAGGAGAGGAGAGGAGAGGAGAGGAGAGGAGAGGAGAAAGGAAAGGAACCTTTGGCCTTTCTTACAATGTAACTCTGGTTGAGGCAAAGAGGTTTTTAAGACACAGTTTCTTAAAACTGTAAGTATTTTTCTTTAAAGTGCTGGCTTTAAAAAGCCACCTTATAAGTTATTTTTGTTGCCTAATGTAGTTGCTTTTCCTCTCTTCTGTTAAGACTGTTTTTCATGCAATAGGTAAGAAAATAAATTTTTAGTAAAAAATTTTCAAGTGCTTTAATTAATCCAAAACCACAATTATTTTTTGTTGTTGTTGTCACTTCTGTGGATTTTCTTGAGAATTCACATGTGTGAGTACCAAGAAATTCTTTTTGTCGCCACTGGCAAAGCACAAACCTCTTAAGACTTTGTAGTTTATTAGTCCTACTTTTAGTTGTAAACAGAAATAGATAATGCAGGGCAATATGCACTGGGTAGTATGTTTACAAATAAGCCTGTTCCCCTGTCCATCTGATGTTTCTGAGTGATAGCTGAAAAAAAGGGATTGTAGTGATAGGAAAAGAGGTAATGGGTTCAAATTTAGACTGGGGAAGTTCAGGTTAGTTATAAAGAAAGGCACTGGAACAGGTTGCCCAAAGAAGTGGTAAATACTTCATCCCTGGTGGTGTCCAAGTCCAGGTTGGACAGAGCCTTGGATGACATGGTTTAGTGTGAGGTGTCCCTGCCCCTGGCAGGGGGGCTTGGGACTGCGTGATCTTAAGGTTTTTTCCAACCCTAACTATTCTATGATTTTGCAAAAGATGCAAGCTGCATCACAGTTATGACAAGATAAGAGAGTATCTTGTGATACATACTTTATTAGCTCTTTCCCAGCTATTTGATTTCTGGGTGGGAACAAAAAAATAAAAAAAAATAATAATAAAAAAGATGAAGTTAAACTTTAACAACAGGTCAATAGGTCTGGCCAACCTTTATGCATTTTCCCCCTGAGAATGTGAAAGCACAAAAACAAGTTTGGTAAGCATTTGCGCTTTCTGTCCTCCCTTGTAGCTGTCTCCCAGTGCTTGATGAGAGCTGGCATAGAACACTTGAAAAATGCTTGGGCTGTCTTTGAATTCTCTTTGAAGGTTCTTCCATGTGAAACCCCACGTGTCACCTCTTCACCCTTCACCCACAAAGCGTGGCCAGTGTCATCTGCAGCCACTGCAGCCAAGAGCAAAACTTCAAACGTCCTCAGGTGTACTGCACCAGTCACAAAGCAAAAAGGTGATATAAGCAATCCCAAATTCCTCTTTGCAGTTTGCTACTGATATTTCTTCCAAACTGAATTTAAGTCCCTCTGATTTTTCTACGTGTTTGCTGACAAGTTCACCTTCCTGTACACCACAAATAACTTGACGTTTGCCAGCAAATGAAACTGCCTGGGTTTGAGTTGTCAGCAGTGTTGGCATGTTTTAGACTAGCTACGGCATACACTGCTTTAATGTTCCAACATCCACAGCGTCAGGAATAAAATCTACTCAGAGTTAACAAAATGTTTGCTAAAACTACAGCTTTTATTTTGTTTGCTGGTGATTATTCCCTTACTTTTGAGCAGGCAAATGGGGTTTTTATGGTTTGATTTTTATGCAAATGCCTGTGACTGAGGAAGGAAGTTATTAATCCATGCTTAGATACAACATGCCTAAGCTCCTCAAAGCATAATAATTATAGCAGTGATAGCAATATTATTCTTCCTTTAGGAAACTAAGTGCTATTGGATTTTCACATGTAGGTTTTATTCTATAATAAGTGTATACTTCACACAAGGTAAATAATCAAATTGTTCTTATGGAGTGCTGCTTGTCTCCTGAGAGAAATAAAGCATTTCCTCCTGTCATAACTCTGAACATGTCATGGGTAAAGTTTAGATGAAGTTTCCAAGAAAACTGTTTTACCAGGCTGAGCACCCTAAGTTTTTACACTGTAACAGCAAAATGACATGAAGGACAGTGTCCTCACTTAAATTGACTATCTTACCCTTACCTGTGTGTTTGCAGCTTAAATCAACACTAGGAGTTACACAAGTTACACCACTGGGAAGTCACTAGGTCCTTAATGAAGAGGTCTGTTTTTCCAGAGCTCACATTCAAAATATTTGCTACTTCTCCTCTCTCAATTGGGTGATCTCTTTTCTCCTGGTTTGAAGGAGTTGAGATTTCAGCATTTTTCCCAAGGTCAAAGCAGATTTCTGTGACACATAGTATGGTAGTGAAAGCAACAACCATCATTTGTATTTCCCAAGGGTAACAGAGCTGAACTAAGAGGACCCACTTCCAACAAAAGCCTTGCAGGGAAAAAAGTGAAACTATGCTAGCATTTAGGCCCCCATGTCTCCCCAGACCATAGGCAGTGGATAATTGATGCCTAAAAAACGTAAGACACACAGAAGAGGTACTGAGTGGGAATAGGCATACAGTTACAAACTATCCAGTGAATTTTTGACAAATTCACTTCTGGAAAGGAGAAACTTGCTTTTGACTTGTCAACTTGCAGAGGCTGGAGGTGCCTATTATAAAGTAATGCAAAAAGCCTGCTGAGCAGTTAGAATTTGGATCCACTCCTTTAACCACAGTAGTTGTCCTTTTATGTGACACTTCATATATAATTTCTGTAACATAGACTTTGCTCTCCTCACAAAATTGTCATCTTTTAGAATACTTAAAAGGAAACAAAAAACAAATCCAACATCAACAACAAAAAAGTGTCTGTAATAATAACACAAAGAAAATTTTTTAAACTGTTTGTCTTGTTGGCTGTATCAGGATATTCACATTTCCTAGTTTGCGATAATGCAGTTTCTATTTTATAGATGCGGTCTTGTTCTATTAGTAAAATTACAATACTTCAGTGCCAAACGGTGGTGTTATAAAAGTCCATCTACTGAAATAATTAGATGCTAAAGATAATAGAATGATGGGATATTTGTAAGAGCTATACCTCCTATATATGTAAAAATAATATATATATATATAATTATATATATATAATTATATATATAGTAGGATTAGTTCAAACCTGGCCCAGGCAGGTACAGAATGGAAATTAGGAAACACTTTTTTTATTGGGAGGCTGGTCAAACACTTGAACAGGCTTCCCAGAGAAGTAATTAATTCCCCCTGTCTGTTGAAGAGGCCAAGAGGATGCTTCAGCTCTTGGTCCTGAAGTGTTCAGGAAGCTGGACCAGATGGCTTCTTTAGGACCCTTTAAATGGACAGTTCTGTTTCAAAGGACAGCCTTTTTTGCAGGAGGTTGTAACTGAAGAAGGTGAGAAGAGGGCTCTGGTGATGGCTGCTGCTTCTCTATGCCTCTGTGAGTCCATAGCAGAGGGTGTCAGTGCAGACCCAGCACCCAAGGGTGGCTCTGGCATAGGCAGGCAGGCTCCCTGGTCCTGGTGCTATGATGGGGTTTGGCACATGGAGCCCTGGGTGGCAGGGGCTTTGTTCCTGATGGGATGGACCTGATATGCTTCCCTCACTCTTCAGAGAGGTGTTGAAGCTCACGGAGGGTGAACTGCTGATGCAATTTGTCATGAGTACTATACACTTTTTGTATAAATAGCAGAGAAGCATCTGCCACAGCTGTGGTTACAGATCTGCTCTCACCAAAAATGAAAATTCCATTCTGTGGAAACAAAGTGGATTATGATGCTGTGTCCTGTTGAAATGCCCTGATAAAAGCCTCTTCTCTATGGAGCCTTGGTAAATGCTAGACATGGATGTGTTGGAGCGGGTCCAGAGGAGGGCCACAAAAATAATGACTGGATCACTGTCCTGAGAAGAAAGGCTGAGAGTTGGGGCTGTTCAGCCTGGAGAAGAGAAGGCTCCAGTGAGACCTTATTGCAGCCTTTGAATACTTACAGGGTCTCATGAGAAAGATGGAGACAGACTTTGTAATAGGGCCTGTAGGAACAGGACAATGGGTAATGGTTTTAAAGATTCAGCCAAGATATAAGGAAGAGATTTTTCATGATGAAGCTGTTGAGAAACCGACACAGGTTGCCCAGAAAGGTGCATAGGTTGCGCTGAATAACCTAATCTAGTTGAAGATGTCCCTACTTATAGAAGGTGGGGGTTGGACTAGATGACCTTTAAAGAATCTTTTCAACTCAAACGGCTCTGTGATTCTATGCTGATGGGAAAGGTTCTTTCTCCAGAAAGCCCATGCTCTGACTCCTGTATGACAGATCTACTGCATTCCAGGAGAAACCAGGGATTTTCATGTTTTATAACTAAGAGGCCAGGATTTGAACATCTATTATCTGCGTTCAGGCCTCTTTAAGGCATGTCAGGTTGGATAGTAACTGTAAGGATGTCAAAAAAGTGATATTTCCCTTATGTTACCATTCTGACATTTAACTTTCTTTTTTTCTTCCAAATAAACATATAAAGGCAAAATGTTGACATTTCTGGGAAAAGCATTATAAAACATATCCTTTAAACATTACTGAAATGATTTAATATCCCATCAAACTTTATAAAACTTAAAAGTTATAACTCATTTTTTGGGGAAAAAATAATTACACTTGTTTGACAACATCTCACTAAAATAAATATATTTCTGTTAAAAATTTGAGGATCAGCATTTTGGATACAGAATTATTGTCATATTCTTTTCAATCAGGAAACTCAATTAATTCTTGGATTTTGAAAATCATGGACAGTATCTTTTTCAATAACTGAAACTTAACTAAACAAAAAACAAACGTGGATTCTCCTTCAGCACCTGAAATTATGTTTTTAATCAGTATATAATGCATGTTATTTGGGCTATCTCCTTTCAATTCTCTTTTTGGCTGCTCAGAAAAAAAGAAGGTGTTTTCTGTGTGGTTTCTCAGTGAGCAGCAACTGTCTCCTTAATTTAAAGATTCTGGGACACAATCAGTTTTCTGAACTTTCTTAGCATCAAAAGAGCAAAATAAATCAAAACTGATTTAACAAAGCAAGAAAAAAAAAACCAACCAACCACAAAACACCAAGAAAAAATATGCCATCTTTCAAGATCATCTGTTTGGTTTTTAGTAACCGTTCATTTTGGGTTTTTTGGTTTTCTTTCTTTTTTTTTTTTTTTCCTTTGTTTATTAAGTTCCTCCATATTCAGCAAAACATCTACTCTTATGGGCAATTTTTAGCATGCGCTCAAGTTACTTGTGTTTCGACAGTAGCTCAGATTATGCTTAAAATCAAAGATTTATGTGAATAAGAATGAAATACAGAAATACGGACTTATTAATGGCCATAGCTCCTTTACCTAGATACAGATTGTCAGAAAATCAGTCAGCAAAGTACATTTTAATATTACCTTTACATTTGTGGAAATTATTCTTTGAGGAGATGTGCCTGTATACACACACATGCACACACAGAGAGATATTTATATATTTGAGCACGCATATGCACCCAGAAGAGAAAATTGGCATTTATCCATATATAGACTAGAAAATTGATTTAATTATTTATCTGAGAGTTTCCTATTCATTTTCTTTACCATTCTTGTGGCTGTTTCACCAAGAAGCTTGAAATAAAGAGCAGTACTATTCTGGGATGGTGCAATAATAGAAGCTGGTATATAGGTTTGCAATCTACTGTTCCTATCTTTAACTTTTTCAGATGTGAGCTAAGGAAATTGTGGAGTTTCTCTTTCCTCACATATAACAGCATCCTAGTTGCTGAGACTTGTTTATTGGCATGACCAAAACAAAATAACTACTACCTGCTACTCAATTTTCCATCTGTGATTGAATTCTTTTCCAATATGTAAAAAACCCATGTATTTCAACAGTCTCAGTTGCCTGACAGAACAGACAATATGAAAGAGAAGAATAGACTCAGGACTGAGTAAAAGGGATGCAATCTCAATTATATTACCTCAAGAAGAAAATCAGAACAAGATGAAAAGAATTTTGTTGAGAATACTGCACATTAGCAGAAGTCCTCTCATAGAAATCTTTTGCCTGGAAGTGTTAGCAGCACTTTTACTGTCCACATCACATTTTTCCTCATTTCTTTGACTTTTCTACTAAAGAAAGTGGCTGTCCAGTAAAGTTATTTGTAAATGAGAAATAGAAATTACACAAACCACATTATAGTTTAACAGAACATTATGTTTGGATTCCCTGAGCAAGTATTTGGTTGCAACACTCATTTCTTTTTTAACTCATAAAGTTGACTTGCTCAGAAGTTACTCTGATGAGCATAGGTGGTCAAAAGTATGAATAAAAGTCTTGGAAAAAAGAATGAGGATTGAACTAAACTGAAGTTTAGCTTTTTTAAACACTACCTGCAAACTCTAGGTGCAATATTGACTGTCAGAGCAGTTGAGGCATCCATTATTCACAAAGCTATGTTCAAGGAAGTTATGTATATAGTTTATTTTGCCGTTTCTTTATCATTAATGCTTTTTCAAAATACTGCATTAATACTGGGATGTTGAGGTCTTGAGGTTTTTTGCTTTTTGGGGTTTTGATGATTTTGATTCCCGGACTTTAAAGAGTACAATGAGTGGGTCAAAAAGTTGGATTTCTTTGTATATTTTGAGATTACTTCTTTCCTGCAGCTTCCAGGTGAACCAGATCTTTCTTGGCAGTTTTCATTCTGCTCTTATTTCTGGCATATGTTGTTTAAAAGACAGGGAACTGCTGACCTGCATGGCACAATCATGCTTTTCCCTGGGGTTAAACAGGGGAGTAACACATCTGTTACTACAAACTTCCAGATTTAAACAGAAAAGTAAATAAATGAAACAACGTTAGTATGGACCTTCTGAATGCCTTAAACTTAGGTGATCAGACTTAATGGTGATCTATAGAGTTGTTTTGCCTTCTTTGAAGGATTAGAGCAGCTACAGACAGCAACATGAGGAAGAGCCAGGCTGCCTCCTGGAGACATGGCCAATTAAGTAAAAAGAACCATCATAAAAGATCACTGATAAATCAGCCTGAGGGGCACAAGGAATATTTTGAACATAACTGAAAACAAAGTGATTTCCTAGTATTTCTCCCTGTAAGGCTATAGTAGGACCTGACACATTCTTAGCAATCTCTCCAGAGGTTAAGGCTGCTTCAACTGAAGAAAATATGTTGATTATAAAGAAAAGCTAAGGAAAAAAAGCAATGGGCAGAGCTTTCTCACAATGCTCAAAACACATCCAGAGAGAACCTACATTTATTTTGCAGATGGAACTAAAGTATCAGTAATATTATGTTAATCACTGTCAGGGTTAAAATAATGCTGTCATCATAAATACATTTGAAGGTTGCAGAAACAAGCACAACCCCCCCTCCTTTGGAACAGTAGGAACTAATATTCTGTGGGAGATTTCTGTCCACTTTCTTTTTCCATGTACAGAGAGAATGCTATCTATCCTGTGGGGTAGATAATGTCCCTCTTCAGACACAGAGCATTTGACAGTCATAGTAGGAAATCTGCAAATTTTAACAGTCTCCATAGGATTTCCTCATAGTTTGTTATCCTACTGTGCTCTTTCCCAAAGCATTGTACAGATTCAGCAATCATTTAATGGACCATGTTAACCACAGGAAAGAATGGCAAGATATTGAAATCACAATAACTTCTTAGTAAATTATTTTGTAATGGGTAGTTGATTTCTAGCCTTTTAGCAGTGGCTTTCCTCATTAAGCTGAAAGGACTTTCATTATCAGGGTAATATGTCTNGTTAACCACAGGAAAGAATGGCAAGATATTGAAATCACAATAACTTCTTAGTAAATTATTTTGTAATGGGTAGTTGATTTCTAGCCTTTTAGCAGTGGCTTTCCTCATTAAGCTGAAAGGACTTTCATTATCAGGGTAATATGTCTGGACTGTAGTGACAGGACAAGGGGTAACGGATTCAAACTTAAACAGGAGAGGTTTAGATTGGATATAAGGAAGAAATTCTTTCCTGTTAGGGTGGTGAGGCACTGGAATGGGTCGCCCAGGGAGGTTGTGAGTGCTCCATTGCTGGCAGTGTTCAAGACCAGATTGGATGAAGCATTGGGTGACATGGTTTAGTGTGAAGTGACCCTGCCCATGGCAGGGGGGTTGGAACTAGATGATCTTAAGGTCCTTTCCAACCCTAACTATTCTATGACTCTATGATTCATTTCTTTGTGAAAGAGTCCACAAATGGCTCAAATCATAAAAATGTATATATTTTAAATGGTGCCAAAAATCAAAAATCTGGGACTTGGAAAGCATGTTCTTAAATTTTTGCTAAAGTATTTAATGGATCCTTCAAATACACTGCATAAAAACTCTGCCACTGGCAGAGGAATAAACTGAGTGGCTTTTTAATATTCTTTTAGAGTCTGCAAGACTGACTATCCAGGTGAAAGGATTAAAGAAAAGACAATTAACACAGTAGTGTTATGAAGGCATTTCTGTAGGAACATTACGTGCTTCTGCAAGACCTCTTCATAGAGCTCTGTATTTTTCTTATGAACTTAATCAAAATCTTCGAGTGAGAAAATGCTCAAGGTCGCAGACATGCATGTATTAAAAATCGTTTGTCTCTAGAATGAGTTATGCATTCCTGCAGACTGTTCTTTCAGCCCCAGAAGTTATGAAATCTTTCTCAACTTATATTACAAGGTGTATGGGCTTGAGTGGTACGCCACAAACACATGACATGGGTTTGGTTGTTTTTTTTTTTTGCAACTACCTGCTCTGACTTCCAGCTACCTGAATAGGCACTAGGTCCAACAGAAAAAATGCACAGAAAGCTATCCAAACCTGCACGTTCATTCACAGTTGATTTCTTTTCAGCTTTTCTCAAAATACTGTGCATGTATTTCATAGCAGGCAATTTCACAACATGCACAAGTTTGTCATTTTCATGTAGAATTAAGATTGTGTGACATTAGATAACAAAGTAATATTGACGGTCTGTGTGAGAAAGGAAAGTTTGAAAATGATCACAATCTTTTTTGACAAAAATAAGTATTTTTTAATCTTGTGCAGTAATCTAACTTTCATACAGTACGACTACTTCAACAAAACTGTGAACTTGGCACTTTTGAAAGTATTAAAGCATTTGTTCGTATTGCCTGCGAAATGAGAAATTTATCAGTTTTTCACATGATCACTTCTCTTTCTCATGATTATAACTTTGCTGTGTTCACCTGAGTATTCTCTTCCTTGTTCAGGTTCATTGTCTCTCTGAAAAGTCCACTTTTGTTAAGGTATATATGGGAACTCAAGACAATTTCTACGTGACCAGTTACTCTCTTTCTTCTATGTCCTTGTACTGGTCTCTTTAAAATACTTACAACTGGAGCAGAGACTATTCTTTTTATCTGAAACTTTGTGGATGAAAATTTTTATAAATAGTAACTTTGGATAAAATTTTAGAAAATTTTAAATTTGAGGTTAAAAATGGTCTTCCTACAAGAATAAAAACACAGCAGTTTAGTTCAATGCATGGAAAATTACACCCCATGAAATGAAATTTTTCTGGTTTTAGTTTTGCCCCCATTTACCCAATTTTCTCTCTATGACAAACCAGAAAAAAATAGGGGAAACAAACAACAAAAGCTGAAATTAAGCTCAGGTATTTTTTTAATTGCCACAGAGTAGACGGGAGGGAAATATCTATTCTGCATGTGTTACGCTTGAAATGGGGAAAGAACAAGAAAGACAGAATGAAGGATAGCTCTTTGTGTATAGAGGGAGCCTTTTGCTTGTAACTAAGTGACCTGGACCCCAGGTGGACTCTACAACAATGATAACGAAGAGAACTCTTCAGTTAATGTTTAGAAAAACCAGTTAGAACCAACTAAGGAGCTGGCAAATGGACAATAAGGCTTGCCAGCTCCGAAGTTTAGCCAAAGGACAAAGTGACGAAGAGGAAGATGATGAAGAAATGACTACCAGGGGTCCCAAAGACCCCTACCACATTATTGTGCACATGCAGGAAGAATTTTCTAGAAGAATGACGTCACGTATAAGTAGTTTTATGAATATGGATGTAGTGTAATGAATATGTATGTTTGATTACTATACAATCATGGCCCGTTTGGTGCTCGAGTAAGACACACTCGAAGGAGCTATGCCCCGCATCTCCTGGCACTGCAATAAAGAGTACCAGCTTGTCAATTTCAACTTTGTTGGCAAGTTCTTAGAGGTTTTCTATGAATCAGGCTGAGTTTCCATACAAAATTCTTTCTAATGCTGAGATTGAACTATAATGTTGCAATAGCACATCTATATCTCTCACATCCTCTTAACTATTTTGCAGTGTTATAAAAGTTTTGGTGTTTCATATGTTCAAGGATGTTCAATGTTCATAACTGATGAATATATCAAGAATGAAATAATTATGAACATGTATGAAATTCTGTGTGCATTGTTAAGTTCCTCTAGAATTCTGGTGCGCTTTATCATGTATGTGCTTATAAAATGCATGTGCTGACCTTCTCAACAGTTTTCTTTATTATGGAATGTCCCACATATTGTTTAGTGAAAATGTAGGACACATTTCAGGATTAGGAGCAAAAAAGTGTCTTTTTTCACACCTATAGTGCATAGGGCAAAAAGGAAGTGGAATTCAAATGGAGTATCATTCAGGTTAAATGTAAGAATACTGTGTATAAGAATATATGTAAAAGTACTGTAGTTACTTTTGAAAGATAAGGACAAGGAAGTAGTGCAGTTGACTGCCTGAAAAATCCAAGAGTTGTAACTCGTTTCTTTATAAATATTATGAAAGATAGAGAAAAGGTAGATGCTGCGAAGGTACAGATTAACTCACCCCAAAATTTAATGAAAAAACTATGGAAAACAAGTATTTGCAAAGTAAATCAACTACCTAACTATGAATATTCCCACAGTCTCCATTATACACCCAGCTCTTAATGTTTTCTCTTTTCAGACATTTGCAATAGTGGGATGGAGAGAATACAGTCATTTGTGGTTTTAATAAAGCTGTCAGTAAAGGGGAAGAAAAATCTGTCATTTTCTCCATTTTAGTATTGTATAATATTTTCTTGCCTATTTAGCTTTTACTGATAATATTTATCAATACCCAAAATCATCCATTAAAATTAGAAACTCTTGTTCTTATTCATCTATAAAATGTATTAAATAGGATATATTGGCTTGAGAAATCTATATTCACTGTCTCTGAATGCCCGGTTTCCATTTCCATTTTAGATGCAACAGGCTATTTTTCAACTAATACTTTTTATTATGCACTTTCCTAAAAAGAATTAGCAGCTCCTTTACAAATAAGAAAAAGCACATTGGTTTCAGTCACTTCCTTCTCAATGTCTGCTTTCTGCTCCCATCTGCATGCCCATTGCATAGAAACATGAAACAAAATCTTCTTTTCCCAGCTCCCATTGAATGTCATAGGGAATGTTGGACAAATTTCCTGCCACTGCTGAGTGGTGAGGTAATGGCCTCATGTTAATAAGCAAAGTAACATAAATGATGTTAAACAGTGACATAAAATTGTTTACAGGTATGTGAAAAATAGCACAAACGTCTGAAAAAACCTGAGAGTAATATGAAAGCAAACTGAATGTTAGTGCACTTAAAAACATCTGAGTTTTTCCAGACAGCCAAAGACACAGTTTTATCATCTTAAAATCTCTAGAACTAATCAATGTAAAAGTGTCTTCTGGATTTACCTGTCAATCCTTTTTCTGAGGAAAGGGAGAATAAGAGGGAGAGCCAGTTAGGAAAATTTGGGAGGTCACAATGGTAATGAGAATTACCAGGTGATAAAACTATGGAGAAACAGGCAGGGAGAATTTAAGGATATCATCTCCCATATTTCTTATGTTTCTGAAGGGAGTTTATTGAAAAATTTCCCACCATTTCACTTTCATAGTGTCACCGGATATTTCACTCTGGAGGCAGTCTTTTGTGTTCTCTAGTCCAACTTCCTGCCTAAACCAGGCTCAGACATAGTGTCAGACAAGGAATTCTCATAAAGTCAAGGAACTAAAAAGAGGGGTGTATGTGAAGCTGCCACCTCTCTAGCAAAGGTACTTTTACTTACTTGTATATGAATTTTTGTTAGTAAAGCAAACAAGCCAAGAAGCAGACTGGGGATATCTTCAGGGAGAAAATATGGTTTTTCCCTTTATTGACATTCTTTTTTTGGCACATATCTCAAGACATTGTGAGCGTCCAAAGATGCCTTTTCTCAAATAGTTGCAGTAATATTTATCTTACTTGATCATTTGCTGCAAGAATTCTGAGGTAAGCTCTTTGATAAGCTTTTTCACTTTAGATGTGGCAAGTCTACAAACACATATTCTGGGAAAAAAGGAAAGAAAAAGAATAATGTTGCAGCAGAGGAGCACAGGACAGAAATAGTGACCTATTTAATAGCTGACAAAATTTTCAGTGAGATAAGAGTTTAAATTGCTTACTGAGAAAGGGATTGCTATTTCACTGGAAACTTTTATTGAAAAGATTATGTGTTCTCAAAGTTAATTTTCACTAATTCATTTTGCATTTCCATTGCAATTTTCTGCACATCCTTTCTGCTCTCAAAAGACAAAACTTTCTTTGCCAGAATTGGTGTCATCATCTCTGTAGAGATTTCCATTCTGTGCTGTTTTAAAGGAGGAATTCAAACATCAAAAGTTAGAAGAAGGGCTGCCTGTACTGCACCTGCCAGCTGAATCACACCAAGCAGAACTCGCCATCTTGTTTAAAAGTCAGGTGAGCTACATTTTCAGAGGATTTTGATAGCTTTTAAAAAGTGTTCAGTGAAAGAAGCCCCAGGATAAAGGGGTATTTACCAAAGAACTGCAACAAATGTCATTTCCCCATTTTGGCTTCTGTGTATGCTGGCTTTGGTACGGCCTGCACAAGAGAGATGAGTGAATTACATAAAATTTTGCACAGCAAAATAAAGGTCAGACTGCAGCAAAAAAGCCTAGCAACCCTTGCCTTAGTATAGAGTGAGATAGCAAAGTAATAAAAACACCAACATAATTTGTATCAGCTATCAGCCTACAGAATCCCTGAGGACTCTAAATATGCTCAAATACTGTGCTTTCTGAGTTGTGTCAAAGCCCTTGCTATTCTGCGCCTGTTGCCATTACATACCTAGATGAAACTTTGTGCAGATATATTTGCCCTGTGGCCATTCAGACATAACTGGAAAGCACCAGGGTTAGTTTAGTGTCCCAGAATAAATTATCCTCTGAGAATAGCATGGTGTCACACTGCTCTGGGTGCATGCTGCCACAAAAACACTGCATTCCACTGAGCGACATGTGGAGCATAATTGTGTCAGGCCTTGAAGGGATGCAAAGTGGAGGAGGATGTGCTGCCTGATTCCTCCCCTCTGCTGAAGACATATTCCAAGAAAAAAACATCAGGCAAAAAAAAAAAGGTAAGTGCCACTGATGATGCCACTCTTAATTTTCACTTCCATGAAGTGAAGCAGCAAACCAGTAGACAGACCTCTAACATGATCCATTTCAGTACCAGCTGTTTTCACTAATATTGCACTATCTTTTAACACTTTCTCGTAAGGATTTTAACACACCCCCTTAAGGATTCCTGTAGGGCTTACAACTGCTTCCTCATCCTTTCTAGAAACATGCAACTTCAAAAAATCATAAAATGAAAGAGTGTTGGTTTCATGGTGGTTTTGGCTTCTATTTCAGTTCAGTAACTGTCAAAAAAAAAAAAAACAACTCTCTAAAAATGATTGCATGTGACAGCTTCCATATTTGTTCTACTTCAATGTTCTTTCATATCTAATTTACTCAATTCAAAAGCTGGAAGATGCATTTTCCTGNTTTTATTTCAGTTAAGTAACTGTCAAAAAAAAAAAAAAACAACTCTCTAAAAATGATTGCATGTGACAGCTTCCATATTTGTTCTACTTCAATGTTCTTTCATATCTAATTTACTCAATTCAAAAGCTGGAAGATGCATTTTCCTGCTGCTAGACAGCAAGCTAAGCCAAGGACCTGGAAAATCAAGCTGAGATCTTTTTGCCTCTTAAGTTGTCTGCTGTTGCAAACTTGGCAGCTTGAACTCGACAGGCAATTCTGTTGGTGATGTGTAAGATGTGGTGACACTCAGCTCATTAGTCTGTTCTTCTGGTAAGATTTTCTGTACTAGCAAATTGGGAAGATTGGCAGCTATGAAAATGCGGTGTTTTTAATGTTAACCCAAACCGATGGTTTCCAACATCAGTTCCCTGTGTGCTTTTTGGTAATGAGTGCATACTGAGTGGAAAGTATCTTTTTAGTTTGAGTGTTTAGAGGTAAGCAAACCACTGCAGAAACATGATTTATAAAGTGAAAATACTGATGATATCATTGTGCTTGCAGTGTTTCAGTATCATGGCTTTTGAAGTCAGATGGCTTCCACTCATTCATACCCCACATTCCTGTTCTTTTACTGTTCATGCTGGATGCTCCAGCTCCTTCTGAAGTAGCTTAGCATGGACACTGGTACCAAATGGTCTCCCTGTAACCATTGTAAAAAGATGTGTAATTTCCATCAGTTATGATCAACAATGGGTCATTTGACACTTTTTTGCCATATCAGGCTGTGTATATGTTATGATTATTTTTTGGTCATTTTGGACATGACTATGAAATTGTTTATGGTTGGGAGGCTAAGAATTATAAAATGGTAGAATATGCAAAATGTGTGGTTTTCGACAGTTATCCTCTAGTTCTGGAGTGTACTATCTGATGCGCTGGGTGTACAGTTAAAGAGGACATTCAGGGGGAACGTGCAGGTTGGTTCCTCCTTATGGAGGAAGAACCTTACGGTTCTTATGGCCATTTTGTGTTTCAAAAGCTTAAAAGCATAAGGAAGGAAGCCTAACAGAGCAATAAACCTAGAAAAGAAGCTGAGCTCATAAAATAGTATAATTTTGCTGCTGATCCAGGGTTCACAAAAAAAATGGATTTCACTGGTAGTAGTGAGATATACTGAGAATTCACCCCTGGAAGGACCTGGACTCTAGCATTAACTCTGAGGTCTGTGTAAAGAATGGGTTTAAGCACATTTTTAAAAAGTGTAGGATATTTTCTGCCTAAATATAGGATTTAATCATGAAGAGTAATTCATGGAGGGAAAATGTTTCTGCTCTGTATTATTTTGTACATTTTCCTTTAGTACATCTAGTTGTGAAGATAATTTTTATGCCTCTGATAAATGAGAAAAAAATACAGGATAAATATAAATCTTAATATGAGCTTACAGAATGAGGAAAGAGAGCAAAACAGAACATTTATTTATGCCATCATTCTGTCTTGATTATGCTTTTCCCCCATTACAAATCTGTAGAGTCTGTTGGAGTAAACAAACATAATTCTTTTACACTGTTATGAAAGACCTGGTTACCTCATTGGAGATTTGCCTCATTAATTTTCTTTTTCAATTTAGCCTTTCCTTTATGTCTTGCTGCTGAGTGGGGAAAAGGTTATAAAAATCATTAACAGTTTACTGTATCCATTGAAATAAACAACTGTATAAACAATTCTTTACACAGTTGTATAAAACCTGTTTATACAGCCTTTTAGGTGATTGTATAAGCACTTTCAATAAAATTAAAGAAAGTACATATTCTGACAGAGAAGTATGTAAACCACAGGTGACATCAGATACTTCTGAATGATTTATCTCATACCTCTATTTATTATTTTTATATTTCCCTTTGCTTGCCTTGAATAAAATTGATTTCCTAGAAGATTAAGAAAGTATATCATTGCCTCGGCTTAGTGTGCTCCAAAATGTTCACAAAAATTAATACATTAATATACAAAATTTATCTGCTAATATACAAAACTCACAAATACAGGCAATGCCTCTGTTAAATAAAGTGTGCAGGAAATATGAGATCCCTTTTGTGTGATTATATTATTTGCAAAAGGTCTTTGAAGAGGCTCCAGCATTCTTCAGGCCTGTAAATTATTAATGTACCTTGTATTTCATTAGCCGTATATTATGGAAATTTACCTAAGCTTCTACATCTAGTTTCATTAAAGTAGCAAATGGTTAAAAGAGAGGGAGAAACTTTACTGTGTCTTTGCAATGAAATTGAATTTGTAAGAATGGGAGAAGCTTACAGTTTTACCATTTCTTTGGCTGTAATTTAAAAGATCCATATGACATGCAGTCTGATGAATAATTCATGTTTCATTTATTAGCCTGGTAACCTATTGCTTGCCTCATAAAAATGAGAATAATACTGGTTTTTTGTCTTTCATAAGGCACTGGAGAACTACGTGCATGTGCACACATGTTGGGGAGGTGGTTTGTGTCCATGTATTTCAGTATGTGCATACTCAGGTTGAAAACGAAGCATATCCGATCATTTTTACTGTACAATACATACACAAAGATACATTATAGATAGAAAAGCTCACACATACATCAGCAATGAGGACCACAATGCTGAAGCCCATCAGTATAAGACAAGTTTTCTCAGATGCTGACATTTTCACACAGGCACTAAAGAGCAAGTAAGCCCCAGATCATCCTGCCCTAAGCACAAAAGCCACCTACTTACCTTGTTCACTCTAGCATAAATACAAGAATAAACCAAACATATGTCTTCCTGAGAGACAATGGATGAAAAAGAAATGGAAGACAGATATTGCTTAGCCTTTCCTTGGGTTCTTTGCACTAAGACTGTGACCATGAGGCAAAAAGAGAATTTTTACTGAGCAAATTTTCCAGAAACTTCTCTAGATACTGAAAACTGTACAATACTCCTGAGCTGAAACAAAAGCCAGTTTCCTTTCATGGACACAGTGGACAGCCTTGTCATTATTTTTGTATCAAGCAATAGCAATCTGTCAGAAGGAAATACTCTTGTTGAAATAATTCAATTGTAGCAGCTTTCCATCTTGCAAGAAAAATGAAAAAGCCCAAATACGACTGAATGGGATGTTTTGAACATTTTTGTTTCATGTGACTTTACAAAGTTGGAAAGAGTCAGGAAGCAATGTTTCAGTATTACTTAAAAATTTTAATTAAATTCAATAGTTTCCCTCCCAGTATTATTTAATTTTATAGGAAATTTCTCAATTTCCTCAATGTCCACTTTTTAGGCATTTTTACCCTTTGCAAGCAGATGATAAGTATTGAACCCATTCCAAGCATAAGCCTTCATTTTGCTGCATAGATATATATCTACAGTTAAGATTCCTAATGTGGTCTGCCCTAGTATCTGTAAAGGCAATTGAACACAGATCCTGGGATACTCTCCTGCTGTGGACTAACAAAAGGTGTTGCAAACTCCACCCAGCATAGCATATAATGCAGGCAGAAATAGAAAGACCCAAACCAGTTAGCCAAGTGTGCTCAGCATAACAACTTTTCACACCTCTGTGAGTCAGCATGACCATGCTGCACCCTCAGAACATTAGCTGGTAGCCTGGGGAGAACCTGCTCTTGAATCTCTTCTTGCAAATGAACTGTTTCATTATTATAGTCATGAAGACACATTAAAATAAAAAGCTATATTCAAAGCAGTCAAAAACAACTGTTAAGGAAAAAAAAATCCATTATTCTTTTAAAATGAATGTTAAAGCTTGCATGTTTTTAAAAAAAAATAAAAAAAGAAGATGTATTTTACAGGAACAATTGGCCAAGCATCCTTCACCTCCAAATGCAGTAATCACAATAATTACTTAGGAGCAAAGAAATTGCTTTCTTGTGTCAACAATAATGCCACCATTGATGCCTTTTCTCAAGCCTTGAATATACTGTGACATCTATATTTTGTCACATGACATAGTCATTGTATACAACTATTGTTTCATATTGTTGCATTCTGTATCATTGACTTTAAAAACATATCAAACTCTGCCTGGATAAAAAGTTCAAAAGCTGAAGACAGATTACTGTAGCAGGAGTGACACTGATGAGCATTGTGTCCTAACGTGATTTTTCAGTAAAGATGCTCTAGTTCCCACATCTCTCTTGTAAAACACACATTCTGATTAATAGAGCTGAAATCAGCTTGCTAATACATCTGTCTTCCACCCTGCAAACCCCTGGGCAAACACTGAAGACTTTGCATGACTACCAGAAGCTCTTGTTCTTTGTGACTGGGAAATCTCCAAACATTAAACCAAATACATACCTCAATCCAGTTTTATGGGTACACTTATATCTGCAAGATACCCTCCTCCACACAAGCCACACAATGTTTTCACACTGTTTCTTGAAGCCTGTTCCTCAGGCAGCATGCAGTTTTATCTGGTTCTTTCTGTAGTTGAACTGCAAGCATATGGACCCCAATCAATTTCAAGTCAATCAGCTAAAGTACTGATAACAGCAGAAAGAAGCTGCTGGCTTTCAGTTAGCCCTCACTTCTAGCTGAAACTTAAGCAGCCCTGTGCCCTTTCCCTAAACCCTACAGTTTAAGAACAACTACTTTAGACTCTGTGTCAGACAAGACAAACTCTGATAGCTGGCTAGCACGGGGTACAAGATTCTATCATGTTCCCCCCTGTGCTGGGATATGTGGAGATGGTCTTCACCACTGCCCTGACCTGAGTGATAAACCTTTAGTTTGTACTTCAGCTCATATTTATTTGCTTCATTGTTGTTTGGATGCTTTTTTCTGTTTGAAGAAATCAGATGCATTTGAAGGGTTAGCAAATTTCTTAAGATAGCAGTGCCAAGTTTATTTGGACACACGTATAATACCCATGAGAACCTCAAGTGTAAGCATCATGGATGCTACAGCAGAATTTGAAGATAAAATTTTTAGGAAAATTTCACATAAAAAGAATCAACAGGGATTGGACAACACTAAAATATAAAAAGTGAAAAACTACAGGTAAGGTGGGCCAGTGGTTCTGTGTCACAGGGTTATCTTACGTATCTAGCATTCACTTTTGCTTGAGGATCCCCTCATCTAGCTTCAAGCTGCCTCTGGGAAATTTTATCATTCTGTATAACCCCACTGTGATAGCACTGAGCACTAAAAAATTCCTAAACGTCTTTAATGCTATCAGTGGGGAGCCTGATGAGTGGTCCCCTCTCTCTGCTTTGCTGGTCACTGATTCTTTGGCAACTTCTATTAGGAGATACCTTGTAACCCAGCTCTGTGGTGGATTTTAAACCTATAGGGCAGATTTTTATCTCACTGGCCTTTCTGGCAGTTACTGTATTCCTCGTGCAGTGCTCTGGGACCTTGTGTGAAGGGTGCTACACAGGTATAGGGATTGGATAGGCTGACTTCATCAGGCTGTTAATCCTGCATGCCTGTGGTGATAAACCCAGAAAATCCCAGATAATCCTATATAATATTCAGGCAGGGCTGGCAAAAGCTATAAACACATATCAAACTGTCAAAAACCATTATCATGTAGACTACAGTCCCTTCCAAATTACATGAGAATATCCAGGCTTGATTTCAACTGTTCCCCAGCTCCCAGCCCCTCCTTTCTTCCTTTTAATGACAGGGTACTGCCTGTATTTTAGCTTGCCAGAATAATAATGAGCATTTCCTCCACACCTACCTTTTTACTCCAGCGCCATGTTTTCCCTGGTCCTGCTTCTGCATGACTCACAGGCACGGTGTGTAGTTGCAGTTCTGTGTATAAGCAAATAATTTTTTGGCAGTTTTCAAAACTAAAACATCCCATTGCCAAAAGGTTTCTCTTTACTAAACAGAGTGAATGTTGTTACTACTGCAATTCCTAAAATTCATCTTAAATACATCCTTTCATAAGATCCTGTTTTAGTTTTAAGGTCTAATTAGATGCATAACGAAATAACAAAAGATTTCTTTTTTCCTTTTGCAATTTAATTTTGGCTAATAGCCACAGATAAATAATAGCAAACCTGTACTGAATAAAGTCATGGTTATCACTAAGCTGTGAGTCTCTCTGATAGGATGAAAACTCACCCTCTTTCCAAAGTGCCCAGCATTCCTTACTCCCTTGTAAACAGTCATCAGTGAAAGTATGGAAGTCATGCAAGAAAGCATGTATCTGGTAAGCAGTTCCATTGGCTAATCACACCAGTGTTAACTTGGGATATCTTTATTTGTGTCAGTGGAAAGATGGTCACAATAAAATGGGATTGGGTAGTACCTAAGCTCTGAAAAAGGCTTATATACTTTCCTCAGAGATATATAAGAAGTGAATGAAGCCAATGTTTTCTACACAACAGGAGTTCTCAACAGAGATAAGGTTTTGGAGCATAGCATGGTTTTAAAAACATTTCATCCTTGTCTTTCAAGTGAATAAAGTTCAGGTTTTGCTCACTCCATAATGGGGAATATATGTCCTATCTGCTCTCTATTTGGAAACTTTCTGCAGCATCTAGAGTAATAAAACAGTGACTTGATATTTCCTGCCTTTTAACCTAAAATATTTCTATAGCTCTTGCTTTACTCGCAAGTATCATACTGTTGCAGCTGCAGCTGCATTTCATGTCTTCATTCTTCCAGCCCTGAGAACTCTCTTGCATGGAGATGATCCCAGTCACAGTCAGGCTCTTTCCTTACTTTTCCTCACCAATTACAATCTCTGTCCTCCTGCTCTTTCATTTGCCCTTTGGAAAGTTTTACTCTAACTTTGGAGACAAATTAGTCAGTAAGCACTAGCTTTACTTTCATTTCATTTTCCTGAGAAATGGAATTTGGGTGTGTAATGCACTAATGTTTGAAGAAGTTGCATTGCATCACACTGTGATGCCGTGCAGTGGAGCCAACTGAGATGTGGTAAGATATCTGGGATACTGAGAAAAATTGTGTGGCATTTGGTCCAAATCTCCAGGTAATTCTACATAGAACATGAAGATACCTGTGTTAATGCACTGATAATGACAAGCCCCTCATCATTACTTAACTGTCACTTACCGCTCTGGAATTATGTCTGCTTTTGCAAGCAGCGAGGAGGCATCGCAGTAACAGCCTCACTCCTTACAGGGGAAAAAAGCTGTGCTTTGAAAGCCATGACCATTTCCATTGGTACTATGCTGAATTAAAAACCATTCCACAATATTTCATACTGACATTTAATTTGCTCCAAATGGTGTTTCCCCAGAAATGAAGGCAAGGAGATACCATACTATGGAATAATGCTTCACACTGGGGAAGCTGCAGTCAAGAATTAGAGAAACATTGAAACACCTTAGTACTTACGGGGAACAGCTTAATAGCATCTCCTGTCTCTTACCTGACGTAGTCAATGAAGCAAGAAATAAAACATGGCTGTAGAAAAGAAAAGCAGGGGTGGCTTCATGTTCTGTGAGAGCAGAGAGCTGTGATGTGAATTTATAGTTTCTGGTCCTGTACAGGGTGTGAAATAAGCCTTTTTAAGTCAGGATGTTCTTAGAGTATCTGGTTTCCTCCTGGATGATGGCATCTCTGAAGAGGCTGTATGAAGAATGACAAGTACTTAAATGTGAATAAACAGGCAAATTGCAACTATGGCTGGCTTACAGTTTTACAAGTCCCCAGGTTAGAAAGTTGCATATTCATTGACATTTTTTTGAGTCATAGAAATAAGATGAAAAAAGAAAAGAAAATGAAGATTGTGGGGAGGACTTAGAGGTTTTCTTTTGCTATATTAATTTGTTGCTTTAGGTCTTTTTGCTCATGTACATATTGAAGGCACTGGTGTGGTTACAAACAAGGCACTGTGCTCTGTTCATTTTCATTTCTCATACGGAAATCTTCCAACCCTAACTATTCTATGATTCTATGAAGACCAGAGACATGTATGTTTGTTTTTCAAGCTGCTGCAATACCAACAGACTCTTTAGATTAAGATAAACAGAGGGAAAATGCATAAATTTTGCTTGAAGCTAATTTTAGAGAATAGAGGCTTTCTGATTTTTTTTTTTTACTTTTTTTTTTTTAATACAAATGCATGTTGAACTTTGAGTTCATAAGCATCTGTCTGTTTTACCTCAACCGTCCCCTGTCAAACTATATCAGCAAAGGAGAGGTTATGATTCCCTTCTCACAGTTGGATAACACGGGTGCAGAGATTGCATAGTGATTGCACTATATTCGCTCAAGAAGGAAATCATAGCTAGGGAATTACGTTTTTGTTACCAAGAACCTGTAAGCAGCCAGCTGCAATGTAGAGTAAGGATTCCACATCTTTTTTTGCCAATTTGGAGTCATTCAGTTCCCAATTCTGCCTTTCTACAGAGTCAGCAATTGTTTTTTGAATCAAAAAGATAAACCATGTGAGTATGCACTCAGACTGATTTCTCTCCTAAGTATTTATTTTTTCCTTCTATTAAGGGTCTTCTTGAAAGACAGCAAAAAAAAAACCTAAAAAAAAA
>NDXB01006222.1:45681-66611 GCA_002631895.1 Agapornis roseicollis | reverse complement strand
GGAGAAAAGGAGACTCAGAGGTGACCTTATCACTCTCTACAACTTCCTGAAAGGAGGTTGTAGCCAGGTGGGGGTTGGTCTCTTTCACCAGGCAGCAACAGACAGAAGGAGAGGACAGAGTCTCAAACTGTGCCACGGAAGGTCCAGGTTGGATATTAGGAAGAAGTTTTTCACAGAAAGAATAATAAAATATTGGAACAGTCTGCCCAGGGAGGTGGTGGAGTCACCATCCCTGGATGGGTTTAAAAAGGGACTGGATATAGAACTTGATGACATGGTTTAGTGGAGGTGTAGGGCATGGGTTGGACTTGATGATCTTAGAGGTCCCTTCCAACCTGGTGATTCTGTGATTCTGTGAAAACCCAGTTCCAAAACAGTTCACAAGCTGCTCTGGTAGCTTAATGGAACTAACCACCCTATGGGTGATGCCAGTAAGATCTTATGATGCAGGTATTCAGTATCTGGGTTCCAAGCCTTGTAAAATAGGAGGTGGCAGCTCCCCACAGATACCCTCACAGTCCTTAATGCTTCATCCTAGGACTGCCCTTCAGAGCATCACATATCAAAAAGCCCTTTGACAGGAAAAGATTTAGGTGAGTATCAGTTACCAATCTTTTTTTCAGCTGGCAATTATTTAATGTTCCCATAAGTCACAATAAACTAAAAAGAAAAATCATGACAAGTTGTTCCCATTTTTTCAGAATAATAATAATAATAAAAAAAATCTTTCAGCTACCAAAACACTTGGCTGCGAATTAACTTTTAAGCTTTCTTACATTAATAGTGTGACTAATTGAAGAACTTCCTGAAGCCATAACCCAACTAAGCAAAACATAATAATGTTCAAGTGGGAGTTTAAATGAAGAAATCATAAAGACTTCTGTCTTATACTTTTTTTTTTTTGCATAGCAAAAGCCACATCTATCTGATCTCTTTCCAAAACAAAAGCCTTTATTTCAAAAGAGGAAATATTATGAAAATACAAGTCTTTTTGGAGTCAGGGCTCTTTCCCTGTTTTCTAACCACAGAAACTATAATGTGGAGTAGCAACAACCTTGCATCTCCCATCTTGCTGGGGATGTGCACCTTTTGAGATTACTTTCCAATGCAAAGATATACTTTGGAGATCCTCCATTTGCTACTTGGGACCTAATTTTTCTGACAGTAAGAGGAACCAAACACAAGAGCTCAACTTTCAACCTAGAGAACCTTCTGAAAAAGGCGAACTTCAAGACATAAGTCAATTTGGTCACTAAAAGGACTGTTCATTGCTCACCACCCACCACCGTTCACATACACTGAGATAATTTGACCTGATAACCATACTGGCAATAGGGAAATAATTTTCCCTGCTTGTTCACATCCAATTATTTCAAAGAAAAAAGAAAAGTTCTCCAAGTGTGATACTCCTCCCTTGGATGTGGCAGTTTAAAGAGCAACAAACACACTGAGCATCTCTTCAGTGGGCTTAATTAAGAGCCCAGGGAGTAATTACTGCTGCATGACCAGCAAGAGGAAGAGGCTGCCCAAAGTAATCACTGTGCCTCCTGCCTACTCCAGAGAGAAATACATTCCCCTCCCCACAGAAAACCCACCCAACATTAAAACACAGTTTAATGAATACCTGGGCTAATGAGGATCCCTGGGAAGTCACAGCTTTGCCTCTCTGCATCCCTGATTGTAGATTATCCAACACGATGGGCTTTCACCAGAGTTGTCCATGTACTGACTTTCTGCACCTTTTCCATGGGCTCAAGGCACTTAACAAGGTTTTTTACTACTCTACCTGCCTTTCTTGAAAAATGTTTCCATCTTTGAGACTTTATCCCAGGGAAGAGCAGAGGGTGAAATTCCCTTCTGAGGTTCCACTCAGCTAAGGGAAAGGTGCTCTTGCAGCACAATCAGAAACATAGTGGGAATTCAGAAGTTGCAAATACATCGAAGTCTTATCTTCACAGCTTATTTCTCATGCAAATAGCTGCCTGGATGTGCTGCTCAAATGCCACTCAAGACCTGATAGGCTTCTACTGAAGATAACTTGGGCATACTTTCTTTTGCACCAGAAGCCACACAGCTTAGTTGCTTCACCAGCACGGAAAATGGATGGGTTTCTGAAATCACGTTCTCCTTTCATTTCTATCTTCTATTCACAGCTTTGGGTTTGCTACAAGGCTTCAAATGAGCATGGAAACAAATTATCCTCTAGCGTTAACCACCTGCAAAACTCATTTTACTTTAGGAAAGACTAAAAAACAACATGTGCAGCTGGCATATCTGATGATATGCCTTTTAGTTCCAGCAGTAAGAGTGCTGTGTTATCTCAACACCTCAGAAGTGGAAAATGTACATCCAGATGCCTACTAAGGGGTCACAGATGGTCACTCTTGATCATTAGTTTCTAACTCAAAGAAGAAGTTTTGCACAAACCCCAGAGTGATGAAAATTATTCCAGGCAGAGCAAGAACAATAGCAAATACTGAATGCCTGTCAGAAGCAGAGTAAATTTCATTCTAAAGAACTAAGCAACCTTCCAAGCCCAGCATTGTACTCTCCTGGATAAACTTGCTAAATCCTTCCCGAGACCTACCCAAGAACCTCCTTCACCTGCCCACTTGCTTTAAAAAAGAAAGCCAAAACAACAACAAAAAGCAAACAAAACCCATTCTTATTATATGATATAAATAAAATACTTCAAAAATCTAAGGTGCCAGATGGAAAAAAAACATCATATACTACATGTCATAGCTGTCCTCAGCCAGCTAGCTGCAGCTTCAAATGACATAGACAAGTACTCATAGCATATGTCAGCCTTAATTTTGATACATCTAGCCATGGCAAGCTGGCAGTCAGGGCTCTGGTTCCTCATAGCAGGAACAAAACTTACAAAAATGATGCAAAGAGGCTATTAAACTTGCTAAACAGCACCTCTGAAGTCCAAAACCATTGAAGCCGAGGCATGGATATAGCAGCCAAATGAATCCCAGCCTCCCATGACCTTACCTCAGCTGGTGGTCTTTTCCTACAGGATCCATGCCCATCTCTCCTGTCAGATCCCCTTACCTCTGCTACAGTTTCACACTCACTACAGTCCCTGAGGAATGGCTTTTGGTGTGCACTTTCCTGGGTTTAGAAAAAGGAAAACTCTTCTGCAGTGACAGCTCATGCTCTCTCAGGGGCCTCCACAAGTGACCCTGCCAGCTGCCATGGACCATGTACCCCATTTCCTAACCAATGGCTGTGGACAGGGTGTAAGACAAGATGAGCACAAGGCCAAATACACATGCTGGGGCTTGGTTTGGCCATAATACCTGCTAACAGCAATATTCCTGCTTTGGATTTGCAGCTGATAAAACCTACATGGGCACTTTGTCAGAGTTGGGAGGATTAAACATCCCTCCTTTTTAACAGGCTTTCCACAGCACAGCTCTCAGAGTTTCTGATTCCTTACAGGGAATCAATATCTATCATAAAGACCATTACTACATTACACATTATTTGCTTAGTTTCATTTTAAAAGACTGTTGCACCATTTCAAGGCTGGTTCAGCTCCTCACTTGAGCATACTGATGCATTCCGCAGTCACAGACATTTATGAAGCAACAGCTCCTACATAATGCCAGCCTGTCCTATGCAACCTGGTTTCCTATCTGCAGCTGCAGGAACAGATCAGGAACAGCACAATGAGGCCCCCACTTGCCCTCCCACATCCCCAGAAAGTCCCTGCAAACCATTCCTGATGCAGACCAGATGTTTTCATCAATAGTTTCGGGACAACAAAAATAACATTTTCTACATAGTGTTTGATAGAAAAAAAACCCCACCTACCTCTAATCATCAAGGGCACCAAGAAAAGTGTCTGAATATGGGTGAAAACGAAACAAATGGTCTGGATGATGTTGAGAAACATGCTTAAGCTCTTGCTAGTTAAAAGAGACATAAATGTCACTTTGAAAAAGACAGGGGCAATAAACTGGCACCTGCAGAGTACCAGGCATTTGTTTGTTTATTCATCAGCAACTGCAATGTGGCATTTCAGGTTGTCAGCTGGTGCCAGACTGTCTTGCTTTGTCACACAGCTCTGGAGCTGGGGTCTGGGTACTGCTGATGAGCAGGGCTCAGCATCAGTGAGGCTCTGCCCTTCAGTAAATTAACTTCAAAAATGCAGCATAAAGGTGTCATTTTCTGCAAAGTGCTGATCATGAAACCAGATCCCCAGACTTCACAGAGTGCAACAGAATCCCAAAGCAGAGATGCCCCACTGCTTCTCTCATTGCCTGCCCTCCATGGAGCATGGCACTTTGCTGCCCATGGCCACCACACAGAGGCGCTATGAACTGGGGACACCATAGGATCTATATGCTAAGAGCAAAAATAGGTAGAGTTGTTTCTTATATTTTGATTTGGGTGATTAAGACATTCTCTTCTTGCATCTCTCTTTGTACTTTGTAAAACCATTTCACACTATATTAAAAATGATCAATGTCTTGCCTCTCTGCTTTGTCACAGGCTGCCACAACCTCTAACCATTCACTCACAAAGGAAAAGTCTCTTGCAAAAGCTCATAAAAACTTTGAACAAGATGACAACACAATAAAATACCTGTTTACAGTGCAATTGATATTCTGAAAAACACAACAATGAAGCACACTGATTTACTAAGCTCAATCCAAGAGTTATTTTCTAAGCACAGTCACCATCTTAAGTAAAGCAGACATTTAGTACAGTACTAAACATTTTCAAAGTCTCTGTGTATGCCAAATCCCTAATGAATTGCATCTAAACCCTCTTCTTTTTTTGTTGGATGGATGACTGATGTTGAAAATCTGCTCACGACAAAGAAAAGGCATGTTTAATTATGGAAACTTAGCTGCTAGGAGGGATAGCACCTCCAAATTTATTAAGTTGCCAATTATTACACACACATTTGGGCCCAGAGTGTATATACACCAGGCTATATGAGCTTTCATTTAACTTGTCCCCAGGCAGCGCCAGGCAAACCTGGGACTATAAACCTTGGAAGGATGGCTTGTACACACGAGCACAGAGGCAGCACAAGCAACCCTCTTTGCTCTCAGGGTATTTCCACCAGCCTTGGAAACACAATTTTTGGTGATATTTTCATCTGTTGCAGTGACATAATTTATTAGTTACTTTTAGCATCCTGGTCCCACACAGAGCCAATGGCTTCAGCCTGCATCCTGCATCACAGCCTGCTTGTAAACTGAGCTTTCCAGCTCTCCTATACATTTCACCAACAGTAAATATGGCAGTTGCATCTGAGTTAACAACGCATCAATTTTGCTCTCAGGCTAGTTCAAACATTAAGACAGGTTTTTAAGTACCAACTATTTGTAATGCATTTGGACTGTTCTGTAATGTCAGCTCTCTTCCTGGGGTAGTTACTGCAATATTTTGGGTTTGCCCAATTCTGTAAGCAGGAAAAAAAAAAAAACAAGCTATACATACATTGTCCTGGGTTCAGTGGTAGCAGTCATTTTTCTCTTTCTTAGTAGCTGGTGCGGTGCTGTGTTTTTGACTTTCAGTCTGGGAACCGTGCTGATAACACCAATGTTTTTAGTTGCTGCTCAGTAACATTTACTCTGACCAAGGACTTTCTCAGTCTCATGCTCTGCCAGGGAAGAGGGGAAGCCAGGAGGAAGCAGACAGGACACCTGACCCAAACTAGCCAAAGAGGTACTCCATATCACAGCATGTCATGCCCAGTATATAAACTGGGGGGAGTCACCCAGAAGGGCCAGATCACTGCAGGGGTTGGGCTGGGTACTGGTCAGTGAGTGGTGAGTGGTTGTATTCTCTTCCCTTGTTATTTCCCTTATCATTATTATTATTGGTGGTAGCAGCAGTGGTTTGTGTTATACCTTAGTTGCAGGACTGCTCTTATCGCAACTCATGGTGTTACATTCTTTCCATTCTCCTCCCCCATCCCTCCGGGAGCTGGGGGGGAGTAAAGGGGTGAGGAGGGAGTGAGAGAGTGAGCTGAGTGGCTGAGTTGCCAATTCTGTTTAAACCACAACAATACATACATACTTACATACACACATACACACGCATATATATACATATACATATAAAAACAAACCAGGAAGGAAAAGAATGGTTTCAACCTACAATGCTCATTTAAAAAATCACGACATAGCACTCATGCCATGGAGTGTTTTGCAAAACGATTTCAAAACCAAAAAAACCAGAAAGCTGTCCAGGTGGGCTCCCATCCGCTGCTCAGCCTTTGAGCCCACTGGTGTTTTCCCAGTCTGTCCAGTTCAGTAGTATTTTCCCAGCTGCTTTGTTAAAAGCCAACAACACCCACAAGCATGTTAAAGCCTAATCAGGATTCAAATAAGGCTGCCTGATGCACGGCCCAATGGCCTTTCCAGAGAGTGTTTTGTTTTAAAAGCTTCTTTTCTTCAGTGAGACCAAGATGTTTTGCAGCTCTGTCAGCATGCAGCTGTTGAGCACCAGCTTTGGTATGAAGTAGTTCTTCACTTAAATGAAAAGTAGAACACAGCACAGTTTAAGTGACATGTTGGCACAGTGAAGAAAAAGATATGACTCAAAAAAACAGCTTGCACATAAACAGAAAGAACAAAATCCACCAAATGCCCACACACTTGAGAGCCAGAAATTAGAGCCAGACGTATAATTTTTGTACAATCATTTTGTCCCTTTCAGAAGAGACAAGAACTGTCTCTTGAATCAGTTAATCAAAATCTCAGCTGATTATACTATCCATAGTTTGTTTCCCAGAGATCTAATTGAGAACATTCAATATTCAAAAATTAAGTTGGTTTCAATGGGCACATCCATCTCCATAGTGTGGGCATAGGCTCCCAGACGAACCCAGCACTCAGCTGAATCAGGTTTGCAATGCAAATAGCCAGGATAATGGAGGGGGACAAAAAAACAGAAAAAAAACACTCAATCATAATCATCATTGGTCCTTGCCCAAGAAATGGAAGCACTTTCTGTTCAAATTTGAGATGACTGGACCAAAAAAACCTGAAGAAAAGCTGGGTAACAAAGCCCAGGGTGGGTGTTTGGAGCCTGTGTCCACCATGCTGCATTAGCATCCTTGAGACATTTCCACAGCAGTCACAAAAAAAGAGGGATCCTCAGTAATCCTCTGGGCTCTTTTGGAGTATCTCAGTTCACTTAATTTCAGCATTCTCCTAACTGCACCTTACTGGCAACAAGGTGTTTCACTGGGGAACTGTGATGCTCAAGCCAGAAGCACACACTCTTCTAGTTCAGCTACTCCTGCATCCATAACTAACCTCATCTTCCCACTCCTCTGCCCAACTTTTCTCCTTTCCAGTATCATCCCAACTAAAGCAAGTCAACAAATCAGTACAGACATTCATTTTATCTCCTCCAGTAAGGCAGTTCCGTGCTTCTAAAAATACTCCAGGAAATTGAATCAACATTTTGTAATTTGGCTGGTAAAAGCAATTACTAATAATCAGCGGGAACATAATTTCCTTCAAGTTCTACTCTAGCTGTAACGTAATTTCTATAGCAAACTTTGCTTTGCACACCAAACAAACATGATCGACAATATGAGAAAAACACAGAGATATAACTGTATCAAAAAACAGCCTTAAAAAGAAATAAACTTCTATCAAATAGCAATTAAGTGGCATTCAAGCAGCCTTTTTGGAAGATAAAGTTAATATTGTTCTTTTGTTCCCCTGTAAAATGAAAGCTCCATTCCTCTTAGCGGCAGCAATGCTCAAAATTGCAATGCTAGTGCTTGAGCACAGTGAAGGCTGAAAGCAGCATCCCTCCTGACCCAAATCCCACTGACCTGCTGATTCACTGTGCAGAGAACAAAAGACAGGGCAAGGTGAAGAACACACACAACTTGAAGGACTGTATGAGCTGCATAACTAAAGTCAAGAAAACTATTTGTTTCATAGTGAAAAGCACTCTGCAAGAAGAAAGCCTGGCTCTGAAATAGGTTCTCTGGAGATTGAAAGAGTTCTTGCACATAAAAAATGAGGAATATTTTCTTCCTTCAACTTCACAAATTTCCTGTAGGTGTCAATGTTTTCCAAATCAACAAGCAAGTGCCAATTTCATGCAACAATTTAACTTGGAAGGGTGACCAACTCATTACTTTTCCTTTCAGCCAAGAACAGCAGATGCTAAACTGCTCTGTTCAACTATCAATCTCTCATGGGTATTGATGATTGGATCAAGACAGCTTGGCAAAAGAAAAATGCTATTGAGTTGTAGGAACTCTTACCATGCTCAGGAGATGCTCAGCACAGTTGTATAATATTTAGAAATGGCACTTTTCTCTCTGTCCAATTTTAAGGACATCCCTTACTAAGGCTTGGAGTGAGCTGTAGATTCTCTACAATACCTGAGTAAAAATGGACTGCAATCCAATTTCCCACTTCAAGAAGACCAGAATAAATACCTCCCCCCTCCCCCCAACTAATTCCCATCCACCCTGGTTTACAAGTTGACTGTCTGCATCTTTTCAAAGGCAAGATGAAAACTGATGAGCTCAGGCAATGAGAAAGATTATTTCAGAATAGAGGCACATGAGCACCCAAGACCCAGAGTCTGTAGAAAGCCCACCCAGGAACATCACAATAAATAGACATAAGACAGCATCTAATGTCTATTGAAGAGGAACCAGCAGAAGGGATAGATCATTCCCAGCTAATTTTAGCAACAAGATCATGACAATTCCCTTGATGCAGTGAACAACATATACCATGCTGGTCTTTAACATTTCTGACCTTGGGGTAAACTTTGGGAAGCACACACAGATCAGGGGATCTTTTGGATGAGTGCAAAGCATGTACCACTCACACTGGCAAGACTCTTTACCTACTGCCAGAAGGCTTTATAATTAACCAGACTACTATTTTTTTTAAAAGCAAGGCTTCTAATTTGAAATTAGATTCTCTTTTCATCTGCTTTTGGACCGATTTCATCTCTCCAGAGCTTTAAGAGTCACACTGGAATAAGACTCAATGCTGGCTTTTGTTTGTACTGCCTAACAGCCTAAGCTACTCAGGCTTTTGAAAATGGAGTCATCTTGGAAAGAGAAAACCCACCATCGGGCTGTGCTCTTTGTACTGGTGCCCAGGGCCACCACTACCTGCTAGCAGGGGGGCTTCCACCTGGGCTTTGTGCTGATCCCAAACACCATCAGTGCCAGACACTTGTCAGAAGGCTCACTAACACTTCAGACCCCTGCAAAGGCAGTCAGAGTGGGCACTGAGGGAGAGATGGCAAAGGCAGGTGGAGCGGAAGGAAACATCAGCTGTTAACGAGCCTGCCACCTTAATTTGATAGCTTGGCACAGCCTGTGAAAGCTTGCTTCTCAGTGAGAGCAGTCAGGTGCCATATTTAGCTTCAAATTTGATGTAACGTCAAACTAAAGCACACCTAAAGTTCTCCCCTGCCATTGCTTTTCCCTGCTGCTATTGAATCTGTGATGTAGTCAGTGCAGTGCTGCTCATGGATTTATCCCCTTGCTGCCTTGCCCAGGCTTTCTGCAGACAGAACTACAGCCACATCAGGCTGCTGGGACCAGAGCAGAGGCAAAACATCTACAACACTGGCTGCAAGGCTTGTGCTGGCCTCTGTGCAGCTGAACTTCACCTTGAAGAGAAAGGGGCTTTTTCTATTTGGTGCTAGAGCAATCACTGCTTTCCAGGGGGTATTTTGTACAAGAGGTGAAGCAGACATGGCCCAAGTGCATGGGATAGAGACATCACAAAGAAACAAGACGACAAATCATTCCAGTTTGTCATGTGTAAAATAGCTGGATAGGACTATGCATATGGAGATTCACACAGTTGCCTTTCATAGCACAGTAAAGCTTTTAAATAAAGTGAAAAAGCTGAAAAGCTATTTCAATGTCCTCATAGGTAAAACTAAGCACCATTTCAGATCAGGTTGCACTAAAGAAAATGACCTGAAAAAAAACAAGTAAGAGAAGTCATAATGGCCATCACAATGGGACACAACTAAGCAGAAAAGGAGATCTTGCAAAGTTCTGCAAAGCAAGTTTCACTTTGCTTAGCAGAATAGCACTGCTACAGCACAGCCACAGCTACTTGCTGTGATCCAAAGGCTCTGTGAAATGTGAGGGTGTCAGCAGGGGGAACTTACTTGGTGTTGTCTGAGTCAATGGTATGAAAGAGCTTCTCAAGTTCTTCTTCATTGAGTGTCCCATCAGAAAAAAAGGCCTGGAACTCCTCCAGGGACAGCTTCCCATCATCTGCAAACAGCATCAGAGACACCATTAGGGAACAGGCAAAGTGAGGGGCAACACTGAGTTATGTTCAGATATAAAGATTTAGACCAAAATTATCTCCAAGTGCTTCTGCAGGACTGGCCCTCAACCAGTGAAGAGCTCATAGGCCACAGGGTGGGATCAAAGAGCTGACAGCACCAGAGCCAAGAAAGATGCATTGCTCCTGGGCGTGGATGCACTGGCAGTTAGTGATTAATTGGGCTATTAACCAAGACATGACTCAAGCCAAAAGAGGAAAAGCCTGTGAGCTTCACCCTAAAAGTGACTTACATTTAAGAAATTATGGGGCATATTGTCTACCCAATGTTCAAATTATGTAGGAAGTAAGAGACATGTAATAGATAGGAAAAGACCGAGGACTGGAATTAACATCGGACTCAGCAGTATCTTTTGCCACCTCCACTCAGCTGCATCTTTTCCACCACAGTACGTCTCCCTGCTCTGGACAGAAATGTAATATAGCACCTACAAAGCATAGCAAGGCACATCTTGCTTAAGCTGTCAACTGCTCAAACATACAAGCGCTGCATCACCTTAATGTTGTGTCTTTACTTCTAAAGGGACCTGATGACGCACAAAATCCATCTGCCTGGCCATACGGGCTACAGCTTGCTGGGTGCCTTTTGGCTAACCTACCAGCAGGCAAAGCAGTTACAAGACAAAGGTACAGCAATGTTCTTCTGTACACCTAAAGAGGTAATTTCAACAGCAAGCTCCAAACTCAACATTAAACATCTATTTTAATGCCAGCTCTGGCTATTGCACAGGCACTTTAGCAGCCTCATCTGCAGCTGTACAGAGAGGCCCTGTAAACATCAGTGGTTGGGCAAAAGTGTCTCTAGTCTCAACTCAGAGATTGAAAAATGACATCTGGATTTAAGACACAGACTTTGCATGTTATTTTACATATTAGCCCCAGTGTTTAATTTAACACTGGGGTTACCACAGATTACTTAAATGACCAAGAAAGAAAGAAAAATCTCAAATCCAAGGATATACAAGGAGGATTTCTTTGCAACTTTTGATGACAAGGTGACAAAGGCTTGCACTTAAATATGGAACATTTCTCTGAGCACTGTGGACAGATACACCATGTCTTTAAAACCACAGCTGGAAGTAACAAAGTCTGGAGAAAGCTCCTGTGAAGTTCAGCAGTAAAGCAATGAGAGAGAGACAAAAGAAACTCTAAATTTACCTCTATGTTTTTCTGGTGCAAGCTGCTGACACTGTGCTCTGGTGTACAGCAGTGCCTGGAGGAATAACCAGCACACATACTATTTAGAGTCTTTCCATTCATATCCACAGAAGATTCATAGACTAAATGCTGCCTACCTTGCAGTAGGAGAACGTATCATTTATTATTTAATCAAATCAATTCTAAACCCTGTTGCTTCTCTTTCAGGAAATTACACTTGAGGACAAAATTAGCCAATTTACCACATACATATCAATATTTCTTTCTCAAACTAAATAAGTCTGCTGCTTCTAAAACATACCTGAATTGCCAAAAGCTAACCCAGCTTTTCTTGCCTGACGCTGACAAATTTAGATCAGTGATAAATTTAGTCTAAGATAGCTGTTTAATTGACAATTATGAAAGGAATACAGCAAGAGAACAGCATCTATAGCAACACTGGGTGAAAGGGGTATTATTTTCAGAGCAGCACAATTGCTACAAAGAGTGAGCAGCTGCCTATATTGTTTTTCTGTGTTCCTTCCTCAAAATGTGACCTCTTTACAGCAGGCAGGGTGCAGAATTCTAATGCACAGCTAAGAGGATGGGTCCCAGATTTATTCTCTGTTTCTGATTAAACTAAAAACATCTGTACTTTAACAAGTACCTATTGCTTGAAGCATCCCACCAGTGTCACCTGGAGGTTAACCCAGTGGAGACACTCTCGCTGAAGGAGAAAAGAAGACTGAGCCCTATCCACCTCCACCTCTGCATCTTGCAAAACCGGATGAGAAGCTGCTCCCACAGTGCTCCTATTTATGCAGTATCCTAGCCAAGATCAAGGTTTGGCTTCTGATCCTGACTGGCAATGAATATGTCTTCAAGCATCAAGATCAAAAGGATAACAGCGTTTCTATCCCATGAGGGCTAAACAGTTCTTTACATACAGTGTGCTTTTCCTCTAAACCTTAAATCAGTGCTATTTCATCTCAGAATTGTCCTTCCACACAGAGTGCAGGCAGAATGAAATTCCCAGGAAAGTCACATAAATCAACTTATTGGGAAACAGAAACCATAAAATGAAATTATTTCTTTTTTTTTTTTTTTCAGGAGAGTAATCTGAATTTACCATTTGCTCACTTTTGAAAGGCACAGAGGTGTTTCTAAGCTTAAGGAGAAAATAACAAACCAACCCAAAACATGCAAAGTTTTCCTTTACCTAGTTTATATATTGATGGGTTTTTTTGTTTGTTTGTTTATTTTCATTAATGCATGCCAGGCTGCATTTTTTAAACATGTTGGTGTTTAAAATCTGTGCCAAAATGCTGCTTTGATTCCTGTCTTGGAGGTGATAACAGGGGAGGCAGGTACTAACTACCACAACAGGCTGGATCACTGAAAACAAACACGTGCCAAATTTTTGTTGGCATTTAGCAGCGGAAGGTATCACGGGATGAGTGAAAGATCTAGGGGAAGGCGCAGGTGACAGTGAACTTTATTTCATTTTTGTGGTTTGGACACCCCACAGAATTAGTTGGTCCCTAGCAGGAATTTGGATAAGAGTAGACATTTTACTCATAAGCAATGCCCTGAGACTTTCAGCCCCCAACAAACACCACCATAAGGTACCAGTCAGCTTAAAGCTGATTGTTATTTAATACAAGCTGGAATACTGGTCTGCAAAAACACAAAGCAAAAAGCCTTCCACAGTAAGGAGATAATCCTTGAGCTGAATATCTGTACTTGTGAAAGTCTGAAAGCCGTGGACTGGTGGAGCCTAACGGGCAAGGAAGCCTGCAGAGAACATAGGTGATAAGAGGAAGCAGACCAGGCTGGGACTTGGCAGTGAAAATTAAAGTGGTAGAAAATCCTGGACAAGGAGGATTGACCACAACATTACTGACACCAGGCCTACCTGCTGGCGGGTGCTGTGATAAGAGTTGATGGAGAAGCTGTGCTCCAGGAGCAGCCTTATCAGGATAGTTACAGGAAAGCAGCTTTTTCTTAAAGCCGAAGTGTCTGCACTTGCTGAAAAATGGTTTATACTTCCAGAAACTTGCTTTTTGCTGAAGGCTCCCGGGCTCAAGACATACAAGTTCTCCAAATGAGCTGTCAGGCATTGTATCAGAGTAGCAGCCTCAGCTGCACGGTTCAACCTCACCCATGCCCTGCCCTGTTGGAGCTTATCTGGGGACACTTCAGCCTTAGGTAGCTGCTTTTGATATGAAGGATAATAGAAAAATTGAGATTCCACACAAAATCTCAGTAAACAAAATGAAGCTTCCAACAGTTTTAAGACCTAGAGAAGTCCTTGTGACCTTTTTCACCTGGATGACCATATTAAGGGCAGGTAACCTACTTGCACCTACTCTCCCCCTCCCCTTTATACACAGTACTTGAAGTCAACACGTAAGCTAGCAGTGAGGAAAAATGCTACCAACTAGAAATCACCTAAATTGGTGCTGATCAGCTCAGATAGGAGGTAATCGGGCCACAGCTGTTCTGCCACAACTTTTTCCTGAGACTGTAATCTTCATTTTACTCTTGATTTTCAAAATAATTCAATCATACACAACCCCCAAAGCAAATTATTACCAGCCAGAATTATCAAAGTTACAATTAACTGAGGAGAGAGGATGTAACAGAGAACATCAGAAAGCACCAACTGGGATTTTATTATTCCTCCACTTGCCATCATAAAAATCTCATGAGGAGTCCAGGGGCAGTCCTTACTCCTAACTCACATGGTCAGGCTATTCTCACCTACTAATGCAGCCAGGGGAAAAAATCAAAATCAGATAATAAATAATCCAAAATATATGGAATCTGATGGCTGAGGTTTTGGCAGTTCATTCAGCAATACAAACAGCTTATAGCATCTACAAAATAAAGTCACTGTTCTGAGCCTGAGTTTGCTAAATCCATTTTCAATTACATCAGGTTGAGACTGTTCATATATTTTCTAGCCACATTATGAATGTATTTCATTACTTATTTTTATCACTCTTTAAATTCTAAAGTGCTTCAGGCCCTACTTCGTGTGCAAGCACCACCACAGCTATGGGTAAGTATGGATTTATGGGTAAGTATGGATTTTATTGTGGCCTGTAAATAGAAATGAAAGCTGTATTTTTTGTTTCTTTCTTGTGTGTGTGTGTGCAAATACACAAGCCAATAAGAACATGGACTGGCTTCTACCCTGGACCCTTCCTCCAGCCCCATTAAAAGTCAGCAGGAGCAGCTTTATTAATTTAAGTGAAGTTGGATACAGACTTGAGTTTTCAGCCTGGGCTGTTAGGAAAAATTACCTCCAGGTCCACAGATCTGATTTATGAAGAACCTTTCCACTGGCCAAAAGAGGGGTGCATTCACGGCAGCACCCAAAGTCTTCTTCAGCTCCTACTTGACTTTCTGAAGCACACAGCAGCCAGCTGAAAATTACCCATCCCCTTTGACACAACTACAGGTTGGGCAGAGAGGAGATTCAGAGCAGCCCTGCGGAGAAGGACTTGGGGCTGCTGGTCAATGAGAAAATGAACATGAGCCGACTGCAGTGCGCGCTTGCAGCCCAGAAAGCCAATCGTATCCTGGGCTGTACATAAAAGGAGCGTGACCAGCAGGACAAAGGAGGTGATCCTGCCCCTCTACTCTGCTCTCCTGAGACCTCACCTGGAGTATTGTGTGCAGTTCTGGTGTCCTCAACATAAAAAGGACATGGAGCTGTTGGAACAAGTCCAGAGGAAGCCCACAAGGATGATCAGGGGACTGGAGCACCTCCCATATGAAGACAGGCTGAGAAAGTTGGAGCTGTTCAGCCTGNTGGTGTCCTCAACATAAAAAGGACATGGAGCTGTTGGAACAAGTCCAGAGGAAGCCCACAAGGATGATCAGGGGACTGGAGCACCTCCCATATGAAGACAGGCTGAGAAAGTTGGAGCTGTTCAGCCTGGAGAAGAGAAGGCTGCATGGAGACCTCATAGCAGCCTTCCAGTATCTGAAGGGGGCCTAGAGGGATGCTGGGGAGGGGCTCTTCATTAGGGACTGTAGTGACAGGACAAGGGGTAACAGGTTCAAACTTAAACAGGAGAGGTTTAGATTGGATATAAGGAAGAAATTCTTTCCTGTAAGGGTGGTGAAGCACTGGAATGGGTTGCCTACGGAAGTTGTGAATGCTCCATCCCTGGCAGTGTTCAAGGCCAGGTTGGATGAAGCCTTGAGTGGCATGGTTTAGTGTGAGACGTCCCTGCTTATGTCAGGGGGGTTGTAACTAGATGATCTTAAGGTCCTTTCCAACCCTAACTATTCTATGATTCTATGATTCTATGACTCCAGTATTACAACGTTATTTCAGGGGCGACTGAATTCGGTTAAAACTAGTGCTGGTGATTCACCTCCAGCCTTGGCTGAAGGTGCAAAGCCACAGGAGCTCTGCATGAGAAGCACATCCCATGTTTTGGTGGCTCCTTGCAAGGACACTGTGCCATTGCTGCTGAAACAGCCCCCAACAACATCTTTGCTAATGAGATGTAACACACATCGTTAAAAGGAAATTACCACAATTACTGCAATTTCCTAGCAAAAGGAATTTACTGAATGTCTCCAAAATTACCTTTCAAGTTAACTAATGCCCAGCCCAGATGTTTTCACAAGGGTTGGTACCACACCAGGGAATCTGCATAGATAACCTGAGTGTCAGACTGATGTTTCATTGTGTGTGTCTATATATATATATATATATATATATATATATCAGTTGATAACCTCTGAAACACTCCTGTGCATATCTTAATGCCAGCTGGGATTGCTGATGGGACCTGATTGGTTGATGCTGGCACAGGAATACAAAGGCTGGCACAGAAGGAGCCACAGTTTTCCAGTCAAACAAAGCCTTGGACTGAACTTCAGAAGCTGGGGTTTTGCTTACTCAACTCAATGGAAAACACTTGATAAATGCTTTTCTTTGCACGAGGCATGATCCTGTCCTTCATCTTCTTGCCACTAATACAGTTTCAAGGTGGTGTCTCCTGTCTTCTGCCAATGATCCTACCACAGGTCCCACCAGCCTAACCCACAGCACTCCTTTCTCTGGGGCAGGCTATGCATGCCCAGCCCAGTGGACACTGACACATGCAGCTCTACTTTTGGCATCACCATTTTCTTTTTGCATATGTTAGACAAATCTTTGGGGTTTTTATCTTCCTGAGACATCTTTCCTGCCTATGCTCACACAAGGCCTTGTAGAGACGTAAATTGCACATAGCAAATGAAAGAACACCTCTTAAGAAGACAGGCAACACCACTCCCTAGTCAGTCATTCATCCTTGTAATAAAGACCAGCTCTTCTCCAGTAATTTGAAGTCACTTCTCTCCCTATCAAAGCTCAGAGTTCATCAAACACAATATATAGCCAATTTTCCTTTCTGATATGCAGCAGATGATGCAGCTTTGTGGTAGAACTGGAACTAATGCGTATTCAAAATCCTTCAGGCGCAGTATATAGCAGGACTGAGTCTCCTTTCTGTGGCAAATTGAACATTTTAATTTCTATTAAAAATGGGGATAAAGTTACTTTAATTTTTAAATGACCATATCAGTCAGCATAAGATGTTGAGGAATGATTTAAAAGCTTGGTTCTTGTCTGGGGCAATGAGCAACACTGCATGTAGCAAGTAGAGAAAGGCTGGCAATCTTCTCTGTAGGACTTGGTCTGGGTAGAAGTGGAGATTGCTACTGTAGTCAGAAACCTGCATCACATTCCCACCATAAATAGCCTGTACATCAGCAGCGTCCATTAGCATGCCAGAATATTTCTCAAGCTGATCAGCTTTTATCATCAAATCAAGCCTTTTGTCATCCTAAAATTAGAAGTAATTTTGAAATTACTTTTAATAGAAGCTCTAGCTAGGTATCAAATGTAGGCCAGTAGGCAGGGAGACAGGCAGGAGAGATAGAGCGTATTTTCTTCCACTAGCTTTTGAGTAGATTCTACCTTTTCTTTTTTTCAGTTTCCCAGATAATCCCTGCCCTGCTGTAATGTGCGATTTAAATGTGGGATTTAGGTTTTTTTCTGCACTCACCCAATGTATTGACTTTGGATGTTTTATCACAGCTATTCTGGAATTTCTTCCAAAAATATTTCCAATTCTTTAAACGCTGGGATCAGGCTTCCCAATGGTACAAATAGCCTGGCCAGGTTCAATGCAACTGCTGCTTAATAGAAACTGTAACAAAAATTACCCAAACATTTAGAAGAGGATTCAGACAGAGATGCTAGCAGTCCACAAAGCTTTCCTGACCCATCATTTTCCTGCAGAAACCAGGAGATAACTTGTTCCAGTTTTCCTCTCATTAATCAGATTTCTTTTTTTGCAGTTTAAAAAGAAAGTCAACAGCTGACTTCAACTCATTTGCTTCACATCTGTAGCAGCACAAGGAGAACACTGAATCAGCCCTTCCATGAACTGCTGCTCTGTAATAATTTATGATGACCACAGGTGATCAAGCCCCCAAGATAATTTTTATGTGGACATGTTGATTTAGCTATGGGCACACTAGTGAGAAAACATTTGGGAAAGAAAATGCAGCTTGCAGTAAGTGACCTCCAGGTAAACAGTTCATGTTAAGAGGCAATGGGTGAATTTCCAATGCCTGCCTCTGGGCTCCAGCTTGGCAGCTGAGAGGGGCCAGAGAGGAGGCAGCCCAGATAGGTGCGCACTAAGGGTATGTGCTGGTCAGTGTGGCAGCACACCTCAGAGCTCCTCTGGGCTAAATATCATAAATATATTGCATATAATAAGTTAATAAATACAAAATTATTGTGGGCATACCTCCTTCCCCCTTTGCTTCACTCTCCCCAGTCAGGAGAGCTCTGTTGTCAAGCTGTTGCACCAAACCCATCTTACTTCCAGATTTAAAACTACTACTGCCTTTCAGTTATTTTTCATCTTAGTTGGCATTGGCGTGCAACTTTATGCTGAGTGCTATTAAATGGCTGACTGACTGACTGAATAACTACAGCTTTTTAGCACCTTTGGTTTATTTGCCCATTTAAAATATTTCCCTTTGGGTTACACAAGCACATGATACCACAGCAAAGCAGCAGACTGCCATGCAGAGCTTGCAGCCTTCTGAAATAAATAGCCTGATTCTCCCTCCCAAAGGCTTTCATTCTTCATGTGTTCAAAGATCTACCTTGCTCTCTCAGTCATTATTCAGCACCATTTTGATTTGTCATCCTTAATGTTATCTTCCTTCTCCATTAAAGTACCTTTAGCATCTCTTTTCCCACATTTCCCACCTCCTTTTTCTTTTTGAACCCTTGAGAGTGGCATTGTAGATACAGTTGTACAAAACTAGAACTTCTGGTTTAGAGGAGATTCAGTGGCTGCAACACCATCAACCTTTGGTCCCTACCACTTGATGCCCCAAATTTCTGATTACTGCTCAGCAACCTCGTTGCAGAGCTCTTCTTCAGTCATTTCCCTCAAACACTTTAATTTCAAAAACGCCAGCAAGTTCTCCACTACTAAACCCCTGGTCAGAGCACATGAGCTACTGTCAGCCTCTCTTGAGATCTGATCTAAAGGGGGAATAAAACACAAAGACAGCACAGCCTGTCTTTAATACAAGACCAGTCTATGCTCCAGTAATCTCAAAACTGTAAATTCTGACTTCAAAACTTCCTCCTCCCATTTAAGGCAATATTCTCCCAAGGAGACCTTGTTAAAAGAGAACAGAACCTGCCTCCTACAGTGCCCTGAAAACAACTATGCTGCACAGGAAGTACGACAAATCATGAAAAATACACTATAATAAACAGTGGGAGAAAACCTAGTATTTGGATACTCATATTAAAATACTGAAGAGCATAGCTCCCATTTTCTTATGCAACAAATAGTTAATTTCTATGCATCAGCAAACCACACATTATGTTATACATAATTTCCTGCAGGGTTAAGTACTTTGTATGCACAATAGAGGTGGCCTGGGAATCACAGAGAACTATTTAAATCTGCTACTGAGCCCTGCCACCATCAAAGCAGAGGAGCAGGTTTATCTTGGAGACTGTTTTGCAATTCTCTTCACGCACATCAAGAGCTACAAATGGTTTGAGGCTGTTGCAAGGCTCTTATTTCTTATGCCATGGTCTTCCTTCAGATGCATCATATTGGATATTCTGAAAGGCAGGAAGTCTGGGGGTGACAGGCAGATACAGAGAACCATGGCAGCATTCAGCAGGTCTACTGTAATGAGTTGGGGCCTAAAGGAGCTCATATGTTCCTGAACTGCACATTACCTTCAGTTTATCTGAACAAAAAGCCTCTGAGAAACCACACAGGTAACATATTGCAAAGTCCCTTCTCTCCAGGGTGGCTGAGGACAGACCACCAGTGCCTGATCTCCTGCTATCTTCAGCAGCAAAGAGGGAAACCTGCATTTCTCTGTAGGGACAATTCAAAGTATCACATTTGGACCACCCTGCTTTCAGCCTCCATGGAAAGCAGCAGCAGATGCATGCCTGAACAGGAACGTGAGAAAGAAGAAAATTTTAGGCAGCAGGTTCTTTATCTTATGTCAAATCATGTCGGGAAACACCACTACTTACTGGCAGTACATTCTCACATGTTCCTGAAACACATTATAGTGTGTACAGGACCCTATCACTCCCAAAACAGCAGCAAAACAGGGAGACCTCTGCTGAAGGAGAGAGAGGACCACATAAACTACGCTTGCAGCAGTGCAGACCATAGCAGAACCCAGCCTGTGGAGATGTAGGCATGCAGCAACGTTGCCAAATAAATGTGTAAATAGCAGTTTTTCTGACTACAGTATTGTCCAAACTTGGGGGTAATTTCACTGGAAGATCAAGGAGAGATATTGGCATCATACGGACCTCTTCTGCCAAATTAACATCCCTCTGTCTGATGGAGGACAACTCAGAAAACAGATTCAGAAAGTCACTGTATGTTACTTCACTGTGCCCCAGCTGGGAACACATTAGCTGAAACATTCAGGAGATGTCAGATCCAGGCATGCTGCCAGCACATAAATTTTCAAACTTGGTCATTAAACTTTGGCAGAAACATCAAAAAACATAAGTGAACCTGGGAGGAGATATCTGGAGTTTTCAATCAAGCTGAAGCAGAGGCTAACACTACCAGCTCCAGTACACCCTGGCTCTGCAACAGCCTATTAAATCCACATTCCTTGGAATGCTCAGACAGAAGCACCAAACAGCCCTAAACCCCCTCTGCTCATCATTAGCCAGCCATCCTCACTTGCCTTTTCCTCTTAAGATGAGAAGATGTGCAGGTGAATATTTCAGAGAGCCAGGGTAGGGTTTGCACTGTTTTTTGCTCATTACACCCAGCACCCAGCTTCAAAGCAAAACAAAACAAAACAAAAAACAAAACAAAAACAAAACCAAACAAACAAAAAAAAAAAAAAAAAAAAAAAGGG
>NDXB01006222.1:20278-40464 GCA_002631895.1 Agapornis roseicollis | reverse complement strand
TTACAGAAAAAAAAAAAAAAAAAAAACAGCAATCCATGAAAATAACCTAGGGTATAGGAAACAAAACAGTCTTTGCAAGAGCACTGGTGTTGCTGAGGGTCATGGCACTGCATGAAGGAGGCAGTGCTGGCCAAGCAGACCGCAGGTACTGAACTACATGATTTCTCCCAGGAAACTCATCTGAGCACATTGAGGGTGATCTATGATCCAGTTTCCCTCCATGAAACCTTAGCAAAGTTCCTAGCAAAGAGCAAGGTCTGGCCAAGGAAGGTCCGGCTGCTGCATTCATATGAAACCTCTCACTGAGGGTTCAGGTGACATTTGGTATGGGAGATCACAGAATCATAGTTGGGGTTGGAATGGACCTTAAAAGATTATCTAGTTCCATGCCATGGGCATGGACACCTTCCACTAGACCAGGTTGCTGAAAGCCCCATTCAGCATAGCCTTGACACAACATTTGCTGTTTCTTGCTATTACAACCGTAATTAAAGAGAAGCTAATTCCAAGTCTCATCTGTCTCTCTCTCTTGGAGCGTGCTGATACGCTTTGCAGAGAGAAAGGCACTTGCAGATGATGAGCTCGGTGGTTTCCTCCTGTTGAAGTCCTGTGGGATATTTATGCTAAAGAACAACCTGTCTCCTATGTCAAGATGAGCCTCTATGAATCTGTGCCATGCTGCAATAGTTTTGAGAAACATTTAATCCTCATTCTTGTTTTAGAAAAGGATCCAAGTGCTCAGTGTGTTGATAATTCAACGGTTTAGCAGTCCCAACATCCAAGTATCAGAACAAAGAAACACAGACTGCAGGCTTAAACCCAAATACCAAAACTGTATAAGACAGGAGATAAAAGGAGAAAAAAAACCCTGCTTGTGCTACACTGCAATGGCCCAGTCCTGCTCTGTAGTGAATTCTGAATATAATAAAACTGTTTGTTTTGTTTTGTTTTTATGTTGCCTTGGTTATTTGGTCACTTCCTGTATGACTACATTTGCTTGGTTTAATGCAGGGCTCTTAAAAAAAGGACACAGGAAGGAAGTGAGTGGCTCCAGTAACCCACAGTTTAAAGTTCTTGGTATTTAAACAAAATACAGATCTGTTTGCCCAGCTGATCCTTCCTTTGGGTGTAGCCAGTTCCCAGCTGGGTTTTGTGCTGAACAGCCTGAGTTTCAACCCCAGGAGGCTATGGCTGGGATGCAGCAGGGACATGCCCACATGCTATTGCAGGGCACATCACCCCACAGCATTCAGCTGTTAGCAAAGCAAGGGTATCTCTGGTGTTAACTGCTGCTTTGGTTTGCAGAGAGGTCTCACCTGCCAACAGATACCTTCTGCTTTCATCTCCTCTACCCAAAGCCACCCTCAAACTTACATAAATTATCTTTTGGCCCATTTCTCCCTTATTAGCTCTCCTAGAGGGAGGAGAAATGAGAAAAATAACAGGTATTCCGCCTCATTTGGGTGTTGCAAATCTGCCTTTTTAGGAAACATCTACAGAAATTGCCTCCCTAGGCAATTAGGCAATACCACACCCTGATGTGAAGGACACAGCAAGCTAATAAGCACAGTCTCTGATTGCATGTTTTCCCTGGCTGCTGACCTTTAAAATGTCAGGGTCCTCATTTAGAAAGCAGCAACTGATCTGAAGAAGTTTCTAATGTCGGTGTTCTTCTCAAGCCACATTTGCAGATGATGCTTTGTGAGAACATCCCTCACTGCTCTGTTTTCCTTCCCCTTCATCTCCCCAGTATCTCAGCATATATCACTTCATTCGCTCACAGTGCTCTTGCTATAACAGGACTGAATATTTCTTACTATCTATGGTCCTACTTTTACAACTTTTTTGCAGTTAACTCTTCTTCCACTTAAATGCTACAGAACCAATTACCCCTTTAGTTTCCAGCTTAAGAATCGTGCTTGCAAGATCTAAACTCTGCTGCTTTCCAGCAACTAGGTTACAGGATGCAAGGAAGAGGAAACAAGTCTGGTTCCCTTCTTTGAAAAATAGAAATATTTAATCTTGTTTTTACAGTCTTGTGCAAGTACTTTCAATTATAATACACACTTTTTTCCACACTGTTTAACACCTACCCAGTGTATTAATTGATATCACTATTGATCCTGCTACAAAAATATAACATGGCTATGTTTGCATCTAACCAAAGCCTGACCTCCATAAAGCCCAGGAACACATTCAAATCCCCCTTTTCCTACTTGGGGTCTCCAGTTAGAAACCCAGATAGGCAAATTGTGCCTTTCCATTGCTCACTTTTCCCAGGAGAAAGCATTTCAGATCCATGCACTGTCTCTTCCTGCCCCTCTACTCCTCCTTTCCTCTTATCCCACCCCACAAGGAAGCCACAGGGGTTGGTGAGTGTTGCACATTTGCTATCTGCAGCACCAAGGAAGCTGTCAGTGTGCTGCCATGGCAGGGCTGTAGCTGCTCCTGACTGCCAGGAGTACAGATTGCTCCATTTATCTCCTGCAGAGCCAAAAGTAGTCCCTCTGTGCTCTACTGGGAATAACAAACCACTAAGTGGCTTCAGGTACTAATTCCTAACAGGTGTGCCTATTATACATTAAAAAAGCAAAAGGTCTGTTATACTGTGAGGAGCCTGTTAATGTGAATACACTGATTTTGGGTGATCTTGAATTATTTGCCAGTATTAATTCAAGCATTTTTAGAAACTGGGAAGGGAAATGTAAGGAAGAAAAGCAAGCAGCTGATGGTATTACAAAGGGGAGGAAGGAAAAGCGACCTTGCTTAACAGTGTGTAGTATGGTTGAAAGCCAGCAAACCAGCCACCAGGATGAACAGAAAATCCTTTGGAAAAGAAAATAAGTTTCAGCATTCTTATTAGCCTATGAGGTGAAAAACTGTGTTTCAGTGCCCACACAGCAGAGCAATACATAACCAAACCACTGTGTGCCTAAAGAATACACAGGCTCTGCAAGCTCCTGTAGTTAATTATTTTGCGTTAACAAAAAGAAATCCCATGTTTACATGCCAAGCATCAGAAGCACTAGAAAGCCACCCACTCTGAAAGATGTGCCTCAGAATCTGGCCCCTTTCACAAACTGAGGTTAGGAAGGAATGGGTAACAAGAGGGCTGAAACCACTTGATGTCTGTGCTCTGCCCCACTGGGTGTCTCAATACTGGTATCTAATTAAGGTAGAAACTTGGCAGCTGGAGCCAACTTCAGATCCAAACCCAAAGCTAGGGCTGAGCCATTCTTGAAACCAAGCTCAGGGGGTACCAGCCCTTTAATGCTGTGCTGAGCAGCAGCACCAGTGCAGCCAGAGTATCTTCCCAGGCAGCTGATCACAGGTTTCCCCTCCACACTGAAGCTGCAGCAGGGTCACAGCACTGAAATTTCCACTCTAAATGTAATTTTAAATTATTTTAACCTGTAAAATTTTCTGAAAGTTTCAGACTTCTTCCAGAGCAACACACTGCCTGCCGCTGTGCAGACAAGCGAGCATAAAACCAAGGACAATTGGGGTCCCCTCTCTCAAGCTGATGGACATCCATTTTCACACTTTTCTAACACATCTTCCTAGGCAAAAGATTAGCTGTTCCTGCCTCCCAGATTGTCCTTGAAGGGAGTTACAGATCTGGATGAATCACTGTCTTAGCTTCAGATCTTTGTCCATTCTGTCCAATGTGTATTCTCTGGTAACCCATGGATTTTAAAAGAGTGAGAAAGCTAATAGGAAGGAAAAGATATGCATGATTTATAGCTGTTCCTGGCCAATTATTGGAACGTAGGCTGCCAGAACATTTTCTCACAATTGTCTGGCAAAAATTACTAGCAAATTATAAGGATTAATTGCAGCAGTGTATTTGTTCTGGATTCAATTTTTGCCTTATTTAATTTGAACAGCTATAATAAACCATCTTCAATAAATACAGCTGATTTGCAGAGGATACCTAATTAAGGCGATGGCAGAGCACAGTGCTGCCCCTTGTTCCCATGCCATGCAAAGCAGAGGATGGCATGCAAGCAACAGGACAGGAGGCAAAAGCAGTGGTTTTCCTCCATGCAGGAACTGCTCTGCTGCTCCTGAGTGGGCTTCTCAGGGATCTGAACTGAGGACAAACATTCTGAACTCCTGCTATGGAGAGAAAGTAGCAATAGAATCTGTGAGTGAGATTTAGGTGGGGTAGCAGGAGAAATAATGCAAGATGGGGGTAACACAAGATGCTTGTGGTGATAGCAAATGCATTTAAGGTGTTCCTATGTGCTGTTCACCTCCACCCAGGTGTGTACTGTGATTGCCATGCTGCATATCATCACTCATTTGTAATAAACTGGGAGCACACAAACCCCATCACTTATCCAGTTAAAAACAAGGTAAAACATCCAGGTTTTTAGTGGAGAGGAGCATCTCCCCACTAAAAGCAGCATTATCCATAAGTGCTTCCAAGCAAAATTCATTGAACACTGATAAACTTTGCACAGAGTCATCTCACAGCAGTTTGGGAAACACTTGTGGCAGTGACACCCTCCCACCAGGGCAGTAGGACAAAATCAAGCCTTCTTTTTATCTCAGTTATGGTAAAGGGGCACGGATCTTGCAAGGACAATTCCAGGACAGGAAGATGCAGAGTGTGCGATTGGCTCCAATGCCTGGCACAGCCAATGCTACCTCGTTAGGGGACACATAGGGGCAGCTGAGATAATAACACACATCAGGAAACAGCAGTTGAGATTCTTCATACTAATATCTAGCAGTGGAACTACATGTCACAAGAATTTAATCAAGCGGTTCAAACCCAAACTACACCTAGCTTTGATGCAGAAGAAAGCAGCAACATCTTTGGATGTCTTGCATTAGGATGGAGTGTGTTGCCTGCTGAAGAAGAGGGCTATGCAGGGTGGATGGAGACCCACACTTTGTAGGGATGTACTCCCAACACTCAAAATGCACAGGTCCACCCAAGGAGCTTGCTGCTGCACCCAAACTGTGTCCCATGGTCACTGCTACACATCAGCCAAGCCCCCAAAGCCTGCAGTGAGCTGCACTAGTTTAATCTACCAGACTACTGCAGCCAGCCAAGCTGCAAAAATACTTTACAAGCACTTTAAAATTTCATCTCTGCCAAAAAAAAAACACATGAAGAATTCAGCAGGAAGAATTGCTGGATCTACTTTGAAAAGCTTCCTGGATACAGCAACATGGGATATTAATGAGACAGGTCAAAACGCGTCATAGGTGTTAAACCCTCAATGTCCATCGGTGCCCTGGCTTGCTGTTATAGACTTCCCTTTGCTTTGTGTTGCCATTTCCACATAGAAAAGACCTTCCTACAGATACCCTTCTCTGCTGAAACTGGAGCATGCATTATGGCAAGGTATTTCACAAAGACTGACCCATCAGTAAGGAAAACACATGAATATAAGATTTCAACAGAAACAGCCTCCAGGACAGCTACAGCTACAGCTCCCTAGGTCAGATGACAGCATCCAGCAATTTTCATGCTCCAGAAAAGCCAGAGCAAGAACCACCATTTTTAAGGTACTACCAATAAAGCTCATGGTTTTGGGCTAAGAATCACAGTTAGGTTATAGCTCCATAAATGTTTCATAGTGCCCTTTTGCTGGCTGTCATTATGCCATGTAGATACATTTTCTGCGCAGCCCCCAATTAAATCTCTCAAGTCTGGCTCTGGAAAGAAATGTCTTTGAAAATCCTCTTGGCTATATGAGCATCTTTCAGTCTCCTTGGGAAACCATGATCCCTTCACAACCTGCAATGAGGCCATTTGATCTGTTACAGTAACGTATCCCATTCACTCCTGTCCAACCTGAAGTCTAATGAGGTTTGCAGAAGAAACCCCACATCTCCCAACCCACAGATGGAAGAAAATAATGAATCCTGTCTTCTTTAGGTTACATCATATGTCAGACCTTAATTGGTGCACTTCAAAGCAAAGCAAGAGTATTTGGAAACACTGCCCTCCAGATCAAATGTTCAGCCTTAAATTGCCAGGCTAAAGCAGTAACCTCTGCTTGATCTCCCCTCCCTGCATCTCTCAAGGATACTTGAATGCTGCTATTTGCTCTCAGCTCTCTGTATTAAAGGAACTGAAAGGAGGAGCCAAGCAAGAGAACAGACGTGCAGAAAAAGAGCTTTGCTTATAGAAACACTCAGGCTCCATCACACACACAAAACTCACCTTAAAAGCTGAACAAATTTATGCTGCTCCACTTCCCAGTGCAAAGCAATTTCGTTATTCAGAGGCCAAACACAGACACATCTTTGTCCTGCCAGATCAGCATTTGGTAAGCATAGGGAGCAACATTTCCTGTGGGCAGGAGGTTTGATGAACTTCGGGAGGATACTCAGACAGGTCTCAGACCACCCTGAACCTCTAACAATGATAAATGCAGACAGCAGGAAGGCTCAATTGATGGCTCAGGCTGGAAATCCAGGCATGAGGCAGATTCACAGGTGGTTTCCAATGCAAAAGCTCTGATCTAGCCTGCTCCTCTATGTCTGACCCCTCTGGGCAAGGTCCAGCAGAAAACAGACATCAGCATTGACCCAAAGGCAGACACTCCTGCCCAGACAGCTCTTGTGGGAAGATGACCCCTTAGGTCAGCATCACCATCTGATTTTTTGATGGGCTGAGGTATAGGCTAATAAAAAAGTGTGAAGGTGTGAAAAAACTGTGCATTTAAGTGTCAGATTGTCTTTGAGGTTCAAATTCATTTATCATAAATGCAGAAATGTCAGGAAACCTTGAAGGTTACAGCAGTTATTGCCTTTTACCATGGGTTTTGCTTAATTTTGCTTAGCAGCTGAATTTTTGAGGGAGAGAAGAGAAAGGCTTGGCAGCCAGAAGAAGGGAAGGTGCTGGGCAGAGAGGGCAGCCAGGAGATGCCATCACAGCCCCGGAATGGACCAACATGTAAATAGCTTTGCAGCAAGTGCCCTGGGCTGGGATTGTGAGATATGCCTGAGGCTTTTTGTTTACTTGGTTTCCTTTTTCTCCTTTTTCCAGCTTTTGAAGCTTGTGAGCTCCACAGATTAAGGGACAATAGTGGCAAGGGCATTATGACCACAAAGACATCAGTCAGAGCAGTGCCAATAGTTTATACCTAAGAAGTAGATCTTGCTCTGCTCAGAAGGGCACAACCGTGCTGCCAGCTAACCAGGCTCCTCAGCCAGTTTGTTATGATGCTGATGTCCAAAGATATTTATGTTCTCCACTTGTCAGCAGCTCTGTATGTGCCCCCCGCATATGTATTGCAATTTGTTATAAGGCTTCCAACACTGGGATATGCAAACCTTTACTTCCAATGAATAACATTCCCTTTAATGAGATTTTAAGTGACTAACATATCTGTATGCAGCTATTTAAAGGGCAAGCCCTACTGGGATAGGAATGGGCACAACTCCATTGCTCTTGATGGCTCTTAATCAAGAAGCCCTTTCCAACCCCTTTCATACATTCATTCTTCTTTTTTCATTTATCAGCTCTGCTGCATCCTTCTACAGGCTTTCAGCTGATCATCCAGATCAACTAAAAACTGAAACCTCCTCTCACCATTTGCACTCCAGAGCTCTATGTTAAATTTATAAATGCAATTTGTTTAATCCATGTTCATACTTCATTGCATTTAATTTTTGATAACAGCAGAAGCTATCCAAGGCAGCATGTGTTGAACAGCTTCATTCCCATCCACACCTCTATAGATATGATACATTCAAGGGAGAAGGACAATAGTTAAGGTCAGTTCTTGGTGCAGAGGTCACAAGGACAACAGCAATTGGAAGGTGCCAAGTTGGCCAAACCACAGTGCTAACTTCCCTGGTCACTGTCAAGTGAAATACTGTACCACTACCAGCTACTCCTGCCATTTTCTCTAGGCACTTTATAATCATATGTCAAGATCTTTTCTGGCACATCTTCCTTTGCACCTTTCCTATTCCATGGCAGAGATCCAGGGGAACTCACCTAACTCCCAGTACCAGCAAGCCAGCCCCATGGATAAGCCAGACCAGTGGCCATTTCCATGAGCAAGATCTGATAATTGCAGCAAAACCCATCCAACTAAACCACAAGAGTAAAGCTAGATGCACCTCACAGCTAGTTACACTTAAGACATGGCAGTTGAGTGGTAGCAGTGACTGGAGTTTTCAAGATAATGAAACTCCAATTTTCAGGAAGCAACATTTTTGCAGTGAATTGTTAGCAATTAGGCTGCTCTGTCAAAATTATACAGTCTTAATCTTTCAAAGGGGATCCTGGGCTATTTAACTTATAATTGATTAACAGCTTTCTAATGAGATTATTAAAGTACACAGTAGATATCTCAGATGATTGACAGCTGTGCTTCACCAGCCTAAAACAAGATAACTCCATTTCCCTACCACATGTCAAAGAAAATATTGTTTACTGGGACTGGGAGGGTTACAAGACAGTAGGTGGATTTATTAGCAGAGAAAGGAAAAACACTCTTACACAGAAGAAGAAGATTATTTTGAATGAGCAACAGCCTGCAAAGCATGATTAAAGCTAGCTGAATTATTCACTGTCAAAAAGTTACACTTCTTCCTTTTTTCAGACCATGTGCCAGTTTTTCCAGGTATCTCCAACATGTTCACCATCCCAAGGTGTACTGTCCAAACTGTGTGCTGAGTTCACCATATAGATAGTTGTAAATCCAGCTGCTTGATATTATCCATGGGGAAAAAGTTTGGGGACTTAAACCACATTAGAGACAAAATCTCATTTTTCTGATCCAGGAGACTAGGACATCTTTAAACAAGAAAGGGCTGCTTCATTAGTAATGTCTTAGTATGTAGGCACTGACTCAAATCACCTTAATACAAGTACCTGAACGTGACAGGGATAATGATGTGGTTTAGCATCTTGCACCAAGAATATCCAGTTTTACATGAATTAACATTTTATGCTGAGGACCTCTGGAAAGAAGGGGATGAGGAAGAATTCACACCATCAGGCTCCATAGCTACTGTGTCAGAACCAGCCAGGCTGCCTTAACACCATAAATGCCGTTTTTACCAGGCTGGAGGGACAAATAAATTTTTTTAAATCAAGATGCTGATTTGTGACCTCTTGACTGTAGGAAGCTGGACATTAAATAAGACAATGCCTTAAGCTTAAAATCTCTCCCTCTCTCTTATGTGATCCTTTAATCACCTGATCTCTGCATGGCAGAAGTTATGTGAAATGTTCTAGTTAAACTAGACAGCAAGAGCTGAAGTTTTAATCAGATTTCCCCCTGCTATTTCTGTAGGGCTCTTACACAGGTCTGTAAGAGCCAAGGAGAGCAAGGGCTGCCAGTTCTGGGTAAAGCTGCCCGCACTCCCTGCCCTGGGAGCTCTGTCCCCTATATGCCACCATTGCACAGCGCCATAGAACGACTAGCCTCAGCTGGTCAACTAAACAAGCAAAGTCCCTGCCAGACAAGAAGCTCTCTGCACATGTGCAGACAGCACAAGCATGTTAACAGAGTAAAATGTTTTGGGAAGCCATGAGCCTGTGTTCCCAGCAGTCTGCCCATGGCCCAGCACCCCTTCCTGGGATTCCAACGAACCTAACAGTGTAGGATTTTCATTGTACAGCACACAGGCCACCCATGGGGAAGCACGAAAGCAGCAGGCTGATGCTTCCTCTGCTCCTCAGAGCTGCATTAGGTAAAGCCATGAAGAGACTAAATTTCAACAAATCAATAAATTAAAGGCCATGATGTCAAAGAGAAAACTGTGAAAAAGAGGTCCCTGCTGACATTAAATATAAGGATATTACCTCTAGCTCTGGAAACCTCTGGGCCACAGTTTGCAGGAAGGCTGTACCAAGGGAAATATTCCTGCCTGTTTGCTGCAGCAGTTGCTGTGAGCTGCAGGGGACTGGAGGGGCAGTTGTGTGAAGCCATGACCCCAACAGACTGCGGAGGAATATACTGAGCTAATTATGAAAGGTAGCAAACTCAAGAGTACAGCAAATATGAATGGTTGGATCTGGCCATCACAGCTGGCATATGTCTCAACAAAAAAGCAGCATCTAGATAAATGTAGGGAAAATCATTGCAGGACATACAGTCCTTCAGAAGACAGCCCTAAGATCAGTGACAACCCTACTCAGTGGCTCTGGAAAGCAGCCATGATGATACTGACACATGCTGGGCCACCTCACCTTGCAGGAGCCAACATAAGGATAGAGCTGCCACTGAACTCCAGACAGCTTTGTGACAGCCTGTCATCCATGTCAGAAAAAGGAAAAGGCATCGTCCTGTTTGCCTGGCAGTGTTAGTCTCATGGAGAGTGCTGCACTGTGTTATCCGAACAACGCAATTGTACGTCACATGCATTGCAAGCAATGAGAGTGGAAGTGAAGGTGGAGATAACTTTTTCTTCATAGACCATTTGGCCATCATTAACAGCACCAGCTGTGCCTCACTGCAGTGCCTACCCAGGCTTAAAAAGAAACAAGACAAATTTCAGTAGAGCAACTGGTGCCAGCAGCCTGGCCAGAACTGGGGGGCACTTATGCTTCCTGTTCAGCGATGGTGGTCTCCTCACCCTCCTTCAAGCCTAGTGCTCAGACCTTCTGCACCCTGGCAGTGACAGCTCTCACCCTTAAGCAGTTCAAATTCCTTCCCAGCAACATCTTTGACAATGAGCCACCAATTTAAGTGCCAGACACTGAGGTAGGTCTTGTGCTGCTGGTGCCTATTCATATCACCCCAAGCTGGTTATGTGTTCTGACTAGTGAGCTTGTCACCTTTACACCCAATGCAGTAACAGCTAATGGCTGGCAGACACATCGCTGACAATCTACACACATTTTAACATTTTGTGACCTAATCAAGAAGAATTCCAGTTGCTCTGAATAGAATAAAGATGTTCAAACAGTGTCCAGGGGAATATCTTCAGAGGGTTAACCATCTTTTCATATCTATACAGCACATCCAACCAAAGTGACCACTCATCCATGAGCACTGCTCCCCATAAGCATTACATTATGGGGTACCTGACCCCCAGGAGGGTACATCTGCATGGACAGCAGCTCCATGGAGAGGTGTTTGGGTGCCCAATGTGGCTGATGGATACCCCAAGATCAGGCCTGGGGTATTAATCTCTGCTTCTTTGCTTCTTTGCTCAACTCCACACTCCCTCTGGTTGAACAAGCTGGACAAGAAAATGCTTTTAAGTGTCACACTGTACCTGAGCCACTCATGGTTTTCCTGTCCACATGCAGGAGAGCAGTCCTGCTTGTTATCTATAGGGATTGTTTTTTCTAGCCTTACAAAAGGAGGAACATTTCAGAGAGAAGATAATGGAGGAGGTGGGCAGGTTTTTCCCAGGGTGAGGGTCAGAGGTAAGAACAACAGATTTGTTCTTGCTGATGAAAGGATATTAGTTGACCTTTACCTGTTATCTGTGCTAAAACACTGAAGGAATGATTGGTTGTCATTAGTAACAGACTACAAGGTTGCAAAACCAGGACGTTTGGATGGGTTTCAATAACAGCAATGGAACTGGTCAGTAAACATCACCTTCTTTCCAGAGATACATCTGTCTTTTCAGAAACCCGTCACCAGAGCATATCGAGCAGATCCACAGGCTCATCATTTCCCAATTCTCACCCACCCCACAAAAAAACAGGATCCTGTCTTGCCACTGTCACCTACGAAATGCACCAAGAGAGCTGTCACTGTGGGGAGAGCTCCACTGAAGTGTAACCCCCACGACCTTGTGATGTGGTAAAACCACCAAAGTGACAGCTTTGTCCTCTTGGATGGGTTGGAAAGACGTGTCTGCCTGTTTCTGACAGGCAGCAGCACCTTCCTTCCTGCTGCAGTGAGTGCAAATACCAGAGCTCCAAGAGCAACTTCTGAGCTGCTCTACTTGCCCATCCTAGAAAAACCTTAATATTGGCACAACAGCCAAGACAAGATTTTGTACTTTGAGTTCCAATTCCTCAGCCCCATTACAGCTATTCTAAACTTAATTGGAATAAAACCAAAAATACAGAATCATTTGGCATAGCTCAAAAAGCAGTCACTGAAAAAAACTACATCAAGACCAGTATCTTAAAGTGCATCTTTTCAAGCTTTGCTCAGAAGACTGAGGTCAAAGCTTGGAATGGCATTTTGGGAATAGCTAAGCACAGGATTTAGCCCAGTATCTACAAACAGCAAAGACACTGACAATTGTACTCCAAACCCCCCACCATCTGATGGAGAGCAAGTAGCAGGTTAATACTTCATTACAAGCTGGCAACTCCAGCACTTAGCTCCATGGGGGCAGGCACACCAGCCAGCAGAAAGCAGAGGCAGCATCTAATATTTCATCAAATAAAACCTCCTGGTCTCCAATTATGCAACAATTAAGTGCTCAGGAGGCTGTGAAGTATGACAGTCTGGGTGTCAAGAGCAGAAATTCATTTTCTTCTGTAAGCAGCTCTTGGAGTGTTCTCCCCCCATTGCCAGCATTCCCCTTCCACCGCACAACTGCTCAGCTCATCCAAGCAACAAATTTCAGTGGCTTATAACTGTGTTAGTTGTTAACAGGGTGTTTGTTTACTGCTTACATGGCAGCCAGCTCAAGGCAGCCTTCACTGCTTTTGCTAGGGGCAGTAAACCTATGTATCTATAAACTCCTGAAGAAATCAGGTAAATCCCTTTGAAATATGCCAGGGGAAAACCGAACTCTCCCCTGTGTTCTTTTGCTCCCACATGTCCCTCTGTAAACACACACAGTTTTAACACATATTTAATTTTCTTCTTGTACAACAGGGACTAGCTAGAGACTAGATCTTGGGATTTTAGCTAGGAGATAAAATTAAATTCCTTTTCAGGATGGAGAGAGATCCTGGGATTGGACCCATTGCCTCTTTTTCCCATAAGTGTTACCTCACAGAAGAGCAGCTCCTTTCAGGATCCCAAGTCATATAACCTCCACATTACTCCCCACCTAAGGGAAAGACTAGACTCAGCAAAGTTATTCAGCTTTCTAAGGGCACATACTGAATACACTAATCAATACATGTTGCTCCTCAATGCATGTATCCAGTCCTTCAGGAACCAAATCACTAATATTCACAGATTAGGTTCATTTTGCAAAGCTATTCCAAGAGGTCAATTGTCACTTATTGCTTAGTTGTGATTTTTTTTGGTGCTCTTTTTTTGTGAAATTGCCCCAAATCTGGTGAATCTCACCATGCTGACTTGCACACTAGTATCACATCTGCTCTAAGAATATCTCAGCCAAAGAAATAATGAAATGTTTTCTGATGCCTAGACCTTATCAGCATCAGGCCCACTAAACTGAAAGACATTTAAATAGTTAGAGAACACTATCAGGAAAAATGGTAATACTGACAAAAGTTCAATCAAGAAATATGAAATAGGAGTATACAGACTTACCATTTTTGTCAGCTCTTCTGAAAATCTAGAATTAAAAAAGAGAGAGAAACACATTTACTATGCTGTTTGACTTTGAGAGGGTGAAGCCTTTAGCACTGGGACCATGCTCAACCCCACACACAGGGTAGGACCACACACTCTAGCTCCTTCAGCCAATTCAGGTCTTTAACTGAGGTCACCCTTCCCAGGGCTCAGCCCATCATCCCTAGACCCACATGATGGACAACCACTGTGGAAGTAGAGTATCAACATGGTTACCTTTGGAATAACTGGTAGAAAATGGATTAGTTAGCAAAATAAACACAAAATACTTCCAGCAGTTCCACCATTTCCAGCCTCCCTTGCAGAAGAAAGACAAAAAACAACACATGAAAAAAACCCATTAAAAAAAATTATAACAGCTGTTCAGCATGCCCAGCCAATTTCTCTAGCATCAATAATATCTCTTAAAGCAGGTTTCACAGTTCTGCACTTCTAAAACTATTTACAACATTCTCTTTTAAAAAAGCACATTTCCTCTGTGGGAACAAGATTATATTTAGACTTAAAACTACAGTGTGGAGGAGCAGCCCACAGAGAGGAATAACATAACCCTTTCAGAAGAAAAAAGAATGCAGTAATGTGTCGTATGGCTGAATTTGCGAGGGAAAACCAGCAGAAACAACTGCTATGTCTTTGGCTAGTCTCATTTAGAAATAGACACCTGACAAAGCAACTAATAGCAAAAGGCTTGTGCAAAGGTTACAATCTTACCGGTTCCTACAAAAAATAGCTGCTAATGCAGGTTTGGCCATACATTACCAAAAAATTAGCATGCTCAAACTGGGAAGATAAAGAAAACATTGTCTTGTTTCTTCAGACCTGACCTTATTAATTTGAGCAAAAGCAGAGATTTTGACTGTACAAAGACATTTCCCCACAGAGGGAAAAAAAGCACCAGCAGGACAGATCACAGTCAGCCCTAAAATGGAATCTCTTCTTTTCTGGGTCATAAAATCATTTTAAAAAAGAGAAAAATATCAGGAGAGAAACTGCTGCACAAAAAAGGAATCCCAAGAGACAAACTGAACTGCAGAATATGCTATTTAAGAGAACATAGTTTAATTAAGGAATAATAATCATTCTTTTGCCCAAAGTTCCTCCTTAGCTACACAGGGCAAAGTCAAAGGTGGACTTTCTGGTGTACTTCAGCAGAGGAAAACACCCTCTCATGAAGCCAGACCTAAATAGTGGGAGCCACCAAGTCCCATCTTCAAGAGAGGGTCATAACCCTAGAAGGAATACAGCTTGTGACTGCTCCAAAACTCCTTACTCCTTGGACTGACCTTTGTTTTTTTTTTAGATTAAGCTTTGGGGGAAATCCTACTATCCTTATGGACTTCACTGAGGTTAAATATGGGGTTTGAATGGCCAGAGTCGCAGCTTGTCTATGGGAAGAAAGAATAAAGCCAAGCAAGACAAGCAGGAGCCCCATCAGACCCCATGGTATTGGCACATGTCAGCAAGCCATGCACAACATGGACTGCCCAGAGTACAAAACACTCTTTTTTTTCCAGCTTAGACACCCCAACTCCTCACACTCCCACGAGCACCTCCAGATGAGGTACTTTTCTTTCTAGATGCTGTTTATTTCTGGATTTGTTTCACCACCACATACTTATATTACTATTCCCACTGCTTTGAAATAAAGACATTACATCAAGTCCAATGCAGAAGCAGCAAAGTCTATTTTAAGGTCCTGTGGGAGATTGCCACACTGCTAAGCACAAATGGCAGAGGAAGAATGGTAAGGCAAAAGCAATAAGTAAAACATAGTTTAAAGTGGGAAAAATCTGCAGTGCTCTGCTTTGTGGAGCCACCAACCTTGCCATGAACAGTAGGAGCAAGAGGAAAAAAAAAAAAAGAAAAAAGATAAAAATATTAAGAAATTGAAGTATTTATGTCCACCTTCACTAAGTGAACCTTTCAGGGCTTTAGCTCCCCCCGATACTCCTAAAATGTATGATTATTTGTAAACAAGCACATTGATGGAAGATCACATCAGCTGCGTTACCTACTAAGGTTTATTCTACAGGACTAAGCTGTTTAGTTTTTATTGCTAATGAGCAAGATTTATACTTCCAGCTTAATTGAACCATCTAAAATCTGCACACGCACAAAAATATTCAAAACAGGGCACCTGGAGGAAAAGCAGTTTATGATAAAGACATCTGTCATCACAGTCAGGCAGTACATCAAGGTATGAGCACTGGAATGAGCATCAGGAGGCTGATAAAGACATAATATACTCTGTGATAGCTTGGTAATGCTGCCAGAAACACTGCTTCTGTGAAGACCCAGGATTCATGCTCTGTCTCAGCAAACAAGAATGCCCTCCCACGTGCACCTGAAGATGCTCTCTGTTCATGTCTTGAATTAGTTGTTCCATTGTGGGAAGGACATGACGTGCTTTAAGTAAGGGAAAGATCTGGTGATGGAAGAGAAAATGCAGCCCCTCGTGCCTCTCCTATGGCCCAGCAAGGCAAGCCCTCGATGGCAGCTCAGTGCCAGGCTCTGAGGGTGTGCAGGGGAAGTAATGCTCTAACCAGCTCCAGGAAGAAGGGAATATAAGCAGGGATGCTGTGTCATCTCCAACATAAACACTGCAAAGCCAATCATCCCTGCAGTTGCTCTCTGCAGGCCTGCAGTAACCTACATCACTGCTATTCTCACTCAGCAGTGAAGTTGCTTAGACTTAGCCAAGGCAGCAGCTCTGGAGGTCAGCAGGAGTGGAGGCTATGAAATATTGATAGAGAAACATCTTGTCCTGCTACGCCCTCAGCAGCAATTGTCTTCCCATGCTTCCACCCCAGACAAGGACCATCCCCAGCATGGAAGAGGAGCTGGCAGCACCACACAGCCTGACCAGGGATGCTCTTTCCACTCCATCACCCACAGCTCTCCAACCATCAGGGCTTTCAGATGGTAGATCAGAAATTATCCAGTCCAAAAAGTACTACAGCAACCATCTCCCTTCCCTCATTTTAAACCTGTTAAGCAAGTATCCTGAAGCACAAGCTAAGTTGCATGGTGAGCCCACTGGGTGCCCACAATATGGGCCAGATTAACTATTCTATAGGCTTTACACAGCCATGTAGTTTGCTGTCTGCAGCATACTTACTCCATTTACTGTGTTTAGATGACTATAAACTGTTTTATTTAAAGTGAGGAATACCTGTCAAGATTTCCAATGACTTTTAAAATACACATTTTTGCTGTACTCTCAAAGGGCTACTACAGATGTTGGCTGGCGGAATTAAGCAATTCAAAACACTAGTGGTTAATAACGAACTTCAGAAAACCCCAATGCTTTCAATTTAAACATTCAGTTCTGCCTTTTCAAGGATTCTGGATGAGAATGTGCAATGCTAGAGGCTGCTTAATGGAGGTTTTAGGAATTTTATTAAATTCACACAAGCACTCCACTAACCAGACCAAGATTTATTACAGGGTTTATAGAGTTTATTGTGCTTTCAGCAGGTTAACATGATGTTGATTTAAAATAGACTGCAGCTGAGCTAGAATTTTGTTTTCCATTCTGATCTTGGTGCAGAATTGAGGACAAACAAAACCTTAAGTCTCCTGAGTGAGGAAAGCCTAATAGATGAGAAAGCATCCAGATACCCAGATATACCTAAAACCCCAATTAGTCTGTTCACAATGTCCCTACATTCTTGTCCTTCCTTTCTGTTCCTCTCCCTATAAGACTTAACACCTCATGTGGAGCTGAGACAAGGTTTTGTATCAGGTATGGCCTTTACCTCTCTAGCTTAAGGTACTGGTACGAATGTATCCTACAGCCTCTCTATACTGCTTTTTCAAGTAATAATCCAAGAATGTAATGACCTGAATCCTTTCCACTTTGGACGACGTCTTTTGGCATCATCAGACTAGCAAGCTTTGCCAATGCAAGGGGAAAGTTTTGATTTGGGCATTTCAGAAATATGCCATTGGGGTGCAAATAATATTGTCCTTTCTGGAGCAGCTTCCCTGCCAAAGCAAGGCTGCTACGGACCTCCAGGTCTCCTGGCTCTCTGCCACTCCAAGAGAAGGGCAGTTAACACCATGTCTTAGCCTCTCCTTTCACTTGTACCTTTTTTCCTTAGACTTTACCTGACTGTCTTAAATAAAAGTTGCGTGAGACAGGCAAGAGTTGCATTTGCTGTTACCACCTACACAGCACTAGAAGTTAATTTTGCATTAATATTAATCCTGGCTACAGCTTCATTTCAAGAGCACCTGCTTACAAAGACATGAAGAGCAGAAGATAAAGGCTGGACTCTTCTGTGCCATTATGTACCTTGCTGTGAGCAATCCCTGAATGCACAGAGCACAGCCCTGCTCTGCCCCTGCTTTGCAGCCATGCCAGCAGGGCATGGCTCAAGGGGATGATTTCAAACCATGGATTTCACATGAGTAATGAAGGAGGAGGAAGATAGCCTTCCCTATTCACTTGGAGAAGTGAGAAGGTAAATAAGGATACAAGACGGGGAGAGAATCAACCTCAAAAACAATCCAAAAATCAGAAAAACAACTACCAACCAACACACAAACAGAAGAATAAGCATCAAAGCAGAAAAGAAGGAATTTTGTGGCTGCAATAGCTTTGCTGCACTGGAAATTGTGTTATTCACAAAGCAGTTGGAAAACTCTGCCAATTCTTGGATCTACATTTGGAAATACGCCCTTGGCACAAGCCGAATTCTCTGTACTGTCTATCCAAACACCTCACTCAGTCCCATGGGGTTGAGGAAGTACAAATCAGATCTTGCAGGTAAGCGAGTATGCAAGAGCAGCCATTAGCAAGAGAGATGGATTTGAAACGATATTTCTGACCCTATTGAAGAAGGAAATAGGCAGATAAGGATCAAAATTAGTTTTCAGGAAAATACAGTGCAGATCAAACAAAAAGCTTCATCTGACCTGAAATGAATAGCACTGCTTTCTTCAGGAACATTTCAAGTAAAGCTGAAAAGCAATGCATTTAGTCACCATCGGCAAAGCTAGAGAGGAGGCAGGGATGCCAGTACCCCTTGGAGTACACAGTCCTGCCACTTATACCCAAGGCTGACCCTTATATTTTAGATGACAAGCAGGAGATGAGTGCTTCCAACAGGCTCTCCCTGGTGTAAACCAGATGGGGCATCTTTGCCTTCAGTCACTGTGACTGACCAGGTCTTAACGTGCACTGGAGTTCACACTCCTGACAACAATGTAGGTTTTTGACAGTAACACAAAGGCAGGAAGAGATGAGCTAGTACATAAGTCAGCACTGAAGTACTCCCGCTGAGACAGAGCAATGCCTATCTAGACATTTCTCAGTCCTTAGGAACCATCCACTTTGGTTCTGTACTGCATGTGGACTCACCCATACTCAGCAAACATGATGTGATATAGGCTTACCCACACACCCACTATACTGTCCTTTCATAAGTCTTGTGATGTGTGAGGATTTGTTCTGGACTAGAAATGCCACTATGGATTTGAGCAGCAGTGTGACAGTCTCAGCTTCCTTTTAATAAAGAGGTTCTGGCCTTGTGGGTTTAGAGCAAAGCTCAGGGCATCTTCAAGCAGTCCAGAAGGCAGAAAGAGAACATAGCGTTACTACTCACATGATTAGCTATGGATAAACATTAGTTATCTACAGCAGATTACACATGCTGCCAAGCCTAAGCTTTTGGCTATGGCAGATGGAGCAGCTGTGCACAATCCAGACCTCAGGAGTAAACACACAGAGGCAGACACCTGAGGGTGGGCACAGGATGGGTACAGAGCCTTTGCTTAACCCTTAGGCTAGTTTGCCTAACATTAAGTGCAAAGTGATACTTCCCAGGTTCCTAGATCTACACATCACCTCCACTTGATCTGCTACCACTGCTGAAAAACATCAGTCACCCCTCAGTTTTACTCATTACGTATTTTAGGCAATGCTTAGGACTTAAATATCTTCTTCATTAGTTTGCTACCAGGGTTTAGTTTCTAAAATCTACAATTTTAAATTTTAAAAATCTACAATTTTAGATTTTTTTTTTTTTTCTCTACTCATAAACATTTTTCAAACTTTTTTTATCTTCTACCTGAAAAGACACAGGCAAAATGAAAGAAAAATACTGAAACCAGCCCGCAGCTAAGATTCACCCTCCAAGTAGCAATTGCCAGGTTGATGACAAAGGATATCTAGCTTCCTTGTTGTATTTTGTTCTTCCTCCACCCTCAGTTTTGCCCCACACCAACACAGGTCCGTTTCTTTGGCAGAAAGGGCACAGAGAACTTTGTACTGACCCACCAGCCACCCTCACAATATGGAGGAGTCAGAACAAGCACATTGAGGATGGCTGAGTCAAAAGAAAGCCAGAACAGAAAAGGAAGAAAAAGTGACTAAAGTACCATTAGCATCAGAGCCATCTAATTCATAGCATAATACCAAGCTTAACCCTCCTTTCCCAGCCCCCAGTGAACTATCTGCATAGCACACCAGCTCATGCAAACATGGTAGTTAAATATAGAATCTCACGGGTCTTTAACTTCATCCCCACCCACCGAGTCGCACTGCTGCATGGCTAGGGCTAGCTGCTTCCCCTGGACATTCGCGTAACGCAGGAACGTGAACGAGTTAATTGGAAAACACGCTCTCATCTCCTGGGGATTCAGTGGGATGCTTTTTACATTCCTGATAATGAATAAAAAATTAACCCAAATGTGTGTTTCTCTGCTTAAACCCTTCGGGGGGGGGGGAGG
>NDXB01006222.1:0-20195 GCA_002631895.1 Agapornis roseicollis | reverse complement strand
TGTGTGGTTGTAAACCCCGGGGGGGGGGGGGGGGGGGGGGGGGGGGGGGGGGGGGGGAAGGGGGTGTCGCACAGTGCACTTGAAGAGCCTGTTACAGTGAAGCCACAGCTTCAGTTGGTGTTCTTATTGTAACTGGAGAGAAGGGAGGAGGAAAAAATTACCCCAAACCCTCAGACTTTACATTTCCAGCATCCATTTCTACTTTCAGCAGGTGAGAAAGGGCTCCCAGCCCCATTGTGAAAGGGAAAATGGAACAGGAGTTGCATGCCCACCTCCATTGTATTTCTGACTGGTTAAGGCATTCTGAAGGTTCACGGTTCATTTTCTCAGCTCAGGCCTCAAAGTGGTGAAAGAAAAATCCATTTAATGATTGTAAGGTAAGATACCATTTAGTGGAAAAGCAGTCTTAACTCAAGACCTGTTGTATAAATTTAATGCTGCTTCCCAATTGCATTCATGCTCTGAAGCCCAGATTCCAGATTGTTGTAAAACTTCTGTAATTTCAGGGCAGGTAAAAGAAGAAAAAGACCCCAAAATCTAACAGAAACCCCAAACAAGTTATCTTAAAACACAGAGCTATTAGTTGTATTTGTCCTTTCAGCTGCTTCATGAAACAGTATTTCCTACAGCCTGCAGCTGCCTACCTGCCAGCCCATTTCACTGGGCAGGACCATAGGATCATATAGAATAGTTAGGGTTGGAAGGGACCTTCTAGTTCCAACCCCCCTGCCATAAGCAGGGACACCTCACACTAAACCATGTCACCCAAGGCTTCATCCAATCTGTCCTTGAACACTGCCAGGGATGGAGCACTCACAACCTCCCTGGGCAACCCATTCTAGCATCTTACCACCCTCACAGGAAAGAATTTCTTCCTTATATCCAATCTTTAAGAGCTCTGATCTCCAAGCTGCTTTTGAGAGTTCAATAGATGCATTTGTGTTGGTTCATTCAGGAATCAAAATGCCTGTGAGACCGGGGTGCCCAGAGATGTAGTGAGTTTTGGGTTCACTACACCAGCCCACACCAATCCCTACCGGGGTTGTGGTAGAAGATTCAGCAAATTTTAGAAAACTCAAAGGCTTGCCTGGAAGTGCTACTACTGCCTAACTCTGAGGGGGCTGGAGGAGATCCTTTACTACAGCCAGTGCTCAGTAGTTTATTTTTGCATTGACTACATTCTTATTTTTAAAGTTGGGAGATAGCAAAGCTGAGGATCTATGTGTTTAATTACTAAATGCTGCAGAAAGACTGTGTAATTACACCGTTTGCACTCCAATTGATTCTACCCCATTCTCCCAATTCATTTAAGTAGAACCAGCCTCATTAGCTTCCTAATCAGGAAGTCTATAAATACTGCACCCGAGGCACTAAGCACACCTCTGCCTGTCCCCCAAACCTTGGCAAGGTATCCCAGGGGTCCCACGCAGTAACACACATCCAGGACCATGCTGCCCAGCTCCCACTGCACAGATCCTTGCAGCTACAGCCCTTCTGGGACTGATGCCCAGGACCTGAAGTGGATGCTGGACCCGTGTGCACCCTTATGCCCAGCTAACCTGGGGCAACAAATGGTGCAAGCCTGAGGAGTCTGCAAGACCTGGAGTCCTGCATCCCCATCCAGTGAAGCTAATACCAGGATTAAGGACCTACAGTTCATCCCTGTCCCAGCTGATCCATGGGATGCAGGACCTGGCTTGCACCCCTTACCCAGCTGGTCCAAAGGGTGCAGGATCCTGGCAAGGAGGTAATGAATACAGGCTGCATCCTCATGCTCAGCCAGTCAAAACAAAATGCAGGACCTGGGCTACACTCTTATGCCCAGCCACTTTGGGGGTGCAGGACACAGGAAATTGGCAACAGGATCCTAGATGGCATCCCCATTCCCAGCTGGTCCAGGAGATGCATGACCAGGATGCACCTTATTCCCAGCTGTTGACTGTGCAGCTTCCACACTGCACCTCATGTGCTCAGCCAGTCCAGGGGGTGCAAGATCTAGACAGGTGGATCTTGCACTCCCCATCCCCAGCCAGCTAGGGGCACAGGACTTGGAAGGGGCTGCTGGATCTGAGCATCCCTACACCCAGCCAGTTCAGGAGATAGAGGACCTGGGCTGCAACCCATCCCCAACTGGTGGGGGATGCAGGATCCGATGAATAACCCTGATGCCAAGCTGATCGGGAGTGCAAGATCCTGCAACGAGGGTGCAGCAGCCGCGGTGTACACCAAGTGTCCACGCAGGGCGTGAAGGAGCAAGGCAAGCAATTACAGAAGCCGGGGTATAGCCTCTTTCTGGTCTGGGAGATGGCTGGACCCGAGCGCAGCCCTGGATGTAGAACCCAGGAAATAACACCGATCCCGAGCTGGAGGCGGGACCTGGGCAGGGGTATGTGAGACCAGGGCTGCACACCTATGCCAAGCCGGCTGGGGGTTGCAGGACCCGGGGTGCAACTCGTCCCCAGACGGGCAGGGATTGCAGGACCAGAGGTACAACTCGTCCCCACCCAGGCAGCGGTGTGCAGGACCCGGGGTAGAACCCCGCTCCCGAGCCGGGGCGGAACGTGGGGCGCGGGACGCCGGTCGCACTTACATCGAGGATGACGGAGGTGCCCTTCCTCTGCGCGGCGGCGGCTCCCGAGGTGAGCAGCTCCCGCTCCGCGATGCCCTTGTCGCTCATCCTGGCCACCACCCAGCGCAGGATCCCGTCCAGCCCGCGGAGCGCTGGCGGAGGCTTGCGAAGCAGCCTCTGCACGCCGGCCCGGCAGTACCGCGCTGCCTGCTCGCACATTGCTCAGCCCGGCCTCATGCCGGAGATGGGGACTCCCTCCCACCCACCCCCCCGCCTTCCTCCCACTCTTCCTCCTCCCCCACCACCGGGCATCGGGCAGGGGCGGGCCCGAAGAGCAAGGAGGCAATTTTGGGGTGGGGGTAGGTCACCTCGGAGTAGTCCCGGTGGGTGCCCATACACCAAAGCATTCCTGTAGTAATTTTCTATCCAAAAAAGAGTATTCCTACCACATGCCCTCTCCCTTCCGCAGCCTCCCTTACCCCTACAGCAGATTTTAGCAGCTCTTTGTATGTGGAGCAGAGTACAGATTTCTTGAGGGTAAATCAAACTTGACCCTGGCCATTTACTTCCACTCCAGAAAGTCTCTGTACAACAAACAGCCAGTGATTCCAGCTGGGGTATTGCAGCATTCATGGCTACAGAGCTAACCACAGTGCTCACCTGGACAAATACTTGTAACCCTGTAATTCTATATTATAAGGATATGCCTTTGGGATACTCCCCTGATCACATACACAGGTGAGGACCTAGACTTGCAGTAGGGGCAATGAGTCTTTTGGCCAAAAAGGCACTAAATAATTTCATCTCTCCCTGCACACTTGAGGAGACACTCCCAGTTTGAGTTCATACCCAGAAATGCACCAGAGGACTCGGACTCAGATCCTTTCAGGGGATCCCCAGAGCACTGCTGTGGCCACAGGCTCTAAATGGCCTCTCCCCGCACCCATGGCAGCAAGACCCTCTTGCAGGCAGCTCTAGGGGACTCCATGCCCCTCTAAAGGTCACATTCCCAGATTTGAACATCTCTGATATAGGAGCCAGCAAGCCCAGTCTCCCCATGCAAGCCTTACCCAGGAGCCCTATGCCTCATCTCCAGATGAGGAAGAGCATGATCACTCCAAAAGGCCTGATCAGCTACTGCTTTAGAAAAAAAAATAAAACAAAACAACAACAAAACCAACAATAAATTCTTTAAAGCACCAGAGCCCAGACCCTCCAGCAAAGCCTACCTGAAAGTATTATTTAGCTCCTTCTTCTAACTACCCATCTTTGTTCAGGTACATCAGGGTGAAATTCTTGTGCTTGAGGTGACTGGCAGGGGAATGTGCAATTTCCTCTCAGCTACTGCTCAAAGAAAAGTGAGTGGGAGCCCAGTTCTCTCAGCTGGAGTACATAGATAATGGCTGAAGGCTCCGGAAAGGCTTTTAAATAGCAGGGTCTCTGTGCCCCAGCTATTTAGAAGCCGCAGCCTCAGCTATTTAAAAGAAATAAACCAGGATGCCTGTTGGCTGAGTCCCTCTTTCACCAGTCTCTTGCCTTCCAGGGTTTCCTTCTTCTCCAGCAATATAAAATTAATGGGGGAAAACAAAGGAAATTCAGGGTATTGGCTCACAGGAGCTGTTTGGAGCACTTTAATGGCTCACAGAAGCTATTTGGAGCACATTAACAGCTCTGTGCTCATTCACAGGAATGCTCAGGACAAGCTGGTGTGCAACCCAACCAGGGCTCAATCCCCACTTACATCTCACAGCAAACATAATCTAAGGCAAGACATATCATCCTTGCCACAGGCTTAGGAAGGCTGTACCACTACATACCAACTGCTGGTGCCAAGCAGCTTGTACTCCTTGTTGGCCTGAATTACTACTGCTCTCTTTGTACTTCTGCAATCCTCAGATTAGCCATATGCTACTTTCTGCTTTGGACATCCCTCCACCAAATGGCTGTTTCAAGCTGTATTAGTCACACCCAGTTTAGGGTTACTATATGCTCATTATTGAAAACTATTTACTGAATAAGTTTATAAATAAGGTTCTTTGAATTTTTCTTTCTGCGTGCCATGAAGATTCATTACTTGGCTTGGAAGTCTGGGGCTATTTCTGTGCTTTTGTCAAAATCAGTTCTTGTTACTGTCAAAACCAGCTCTATGGCATTTAAATAATTATTTTTCCTCCTAAATGGATCTAGATAGAAAACAAAAGTTTCAGCTACTCTGACATTAGAGAGAAGCCAGCCATTCACCCTGTGCTGTGTTGCTAGGGGCTGAGTTTTTCCGAAGTTTCCATGAGGTTGAACTCTTCCTTTGCCGCAGAAAAAGGTGGACTCAGTCAGAGATCAATGTGATCAGACAAAAGCCATTTATTACAAGGCATCTACCCTTTTTATACCATTGTCTGCACCTGCTTACAATAGTCTGCTGTATTATAAACAGATACATATACAATAGCTAGCTGTATTAATTCAATAGTTTGCTGTATTATAATTGGATACTTAGTGCATTATACTTGGATACATGTACAATAACTTGTTGCATTAGTGGATACATAATCAATGGCTCGCAGTATTAAGATTGGATACATACATGATGAAGCACACAGCAAGTAGTTACAATTGGTTAAATTAAGTATATGAGAACCTAGCCTTTAAAGCTTGCTAACAGTTCACTATTGTGTCTTAGCATATTCCGGTTTCTTCTCATCTTGCTTGCATTGTTACTTTTGCTTCTTTACCCACGGCCTTCTTCATCCTTAGCTCATGTCGAGCTCCACATAGGCACTTGCTAACTTGGGAGCATGGACATTCTTTGCTAGAAATCCATTCACATTCCTTTGAGGAAAAAATGGAAAAGACAGCTCCTACTGAGCCAGGTGATAAACACAAGAACCTCCAAGTCATGTGCTCAGACTGGTTCCAGACCACAACCAAGGGAGAAGGCAAAGGCACAGCTCTCATGTTGGGCACTCTGTGCCAAAACTCTTCCCCTGCTTCTTGCCAAGGGAAACAGGACTCTGTCTGTCGTATGCAAATAAACACAACTGCAGCCAATGCACTGAGGCTTTGCCAACCTGTGCTACCGGTTATAGCACTGTCCAGGTCCCCAGCAAGCAGCCGTCACAACCAGAAGAAGAAACCAAACAGGTGACGAACAAGAGCTGATGATAGTTTTCGCTGCTGTAGGACATGTGCCTGCCTCTTTGACTGCAGCTCCCTGGCATCCAGCACACATTTTGCTCTTTCATTAAAGGTGGAGAGAGCAGGACTGGTTGCCTTGAAAGCTTTATATGTACACATATTGCAGATGGTGAGGGGCATAGGAATAAACAGGAAAGAATAGAGAGGAGACAACAAAAAGTATAGTTGATTCCACACAAAGTGCATCCCAATGAAAGTAGCAAACATTCATTACAGGTTTTGATGGACTCACTGCTCATGCCATGTGGTGCCCAGCAGCACCAGAGCCCAGGAGGCACCACAGCCCCTTGTCTCCACTGCTGACCCAGCAGCATTTTGCTTTCCACACTGCAGGTAGTGAAAGCAAGCCCTGCCCAACTGCAGTACAGGCAAGATGAGAGGAAAGGCAGCAGCTGCAGCTTCACCTTCTCTTCCTTGACATTTAAGAATGAGCTTTCCCACTGCTGTACTAGCCATACATGGGGTCCGAGACCACTACAGTCTAAATGAATGATTCAGTTGTTGAAAGCTGGGGGAGATGTATTCTCCCTCACCCCAGCTCCAATTTCAGAAACTCAAAGATCTCAAGAAAAGGCTACTGCCATTCCAGTTTCATGTCTGATCCTGGCCCAACAGTTTTTTCTTGCTGGAGCACATGGTGCTCAGCACAAAGCATTGGTTTACGCTTATCATTGATGAGATTTGCTTTACAAGCTTTCATAGGTGGTCTTGCTCAGGTGCTACACCCAGTTATTTTCCAGCAGCTTCTGGAAAGGCTGTTGGAACAGGAGCTCAACCATGTGCTGTAATTTCAGAGGCCACCTGAAGAACCCAAGAACTTCTCTGAAAGAACAGTCTGAGGCAGAGCAGAAGTCCTACCTGCACCCCAGCATGGCAGGGCTTTCATCTCCCCTTTGAATTCTGCCTTCTCCCACCTGCCCCTCTGTGCACCACAGGGAGCTTTAGTTAATTAAAACCTTCCAACAGGCAGGACCTGCAGCCTCACTCAGTGCAAAATGTCACACACAACTAATAATATTTACTAATGACTGAAGGGATTGAGGTTAATCTAATGATGCAGGCAATGATGTCTCAATGGTAGGAAGAAGAAATGGCAACCCCATTACTGAGATGGGAATTAGGCAGAACAACCACACCTGCACAGCCTGGAGGCTGAAATGCTGCTTTAGCCCATGTACTAATTTATGTTTATTATAATGCAACATGTAATTATCAGGTGATTTTACAAAGACTTTGTATGCCAAGCTTGAAAAAGCCACACTGCCAACATCACCAAGATTGTGCACCAGTCTGAACCTAGAAAGCTCCAAGGAGACCACATACGTGAACTGTGTATGTTGACTCCTAAAATACAACCTCCTCCTCTATGCAAGTTGAGGGTGCAGAGCTCATGGTTTGGAGAGCACAGCTCCCCCATACCACTAACAAAGCATCGAGTCCAACCCAGTTACTGGTTCCTGGGTTTCTGTTCCAGGCCCTGCAATCAGAGCAAGAGCTAAAGCAAGGATGATGCTTCAAATGCCCCTTTTTTGTGTCACATTGATCTTACATTGATCTTACGTCTTGCCTTAAGCCAAAATGTAGACTTTGACTTTATCTCCAGAGCCTTTTCCAACTGGACTTACAGAACCTGTCTTTTAAAGCACTTCCGATTGCACTGAACATCCCCTCTTGCTCCAAGAGCAGCACTACAGCCGTGGAGGAATCCCTGCTGGTGAGGTGAAAACAGGCCACAAAAAGGGGTTTCCTGAGGAATCGCTCAGCCCATTGAAATGCACCCAGTTGCTCCAAACAGAGAACAGGCACAGGATGAGTTCAGGTTATTCCTGGTCACAGTCCTAAAGGTAACCCACAGGTAGATAGGAATCATTGTAAAATGAATTTACCTGAACTAACCTCACCATCAAATAAAACTCCTGCAGCAGGAGATCATAGTCCTCAGATGCCCCAGTTTCCCCAGAGCTCTGAGATGATTCTCCAGAGCAGTATGAGGAATTACTACCATAAGAAAAAAACCCAACAGATAACTAGTAACAAAAAACTCCAAATCAGAGGAGACACTTTTCAAGACAGACAGAGGCTCATCTAAGAGAGGGCCTGGGAGCTGTGCAGCTTTTGCCAAGCTCTCAGCGGCAGCACATCTCCTGCTTTGGGCTGCCCATGGGCTCTGGGCATCCTGCGAACACCAGCTCCCAGCTCCAGGCATGGCCTTTTATCCCGAGAGAATCTGCCACTGTTTAGAGGAAACCTTACTATCCAAAGAATATTGCACTCTTATTATTCTGAGATGCAGGGATGCAGACAAACAGCCACTAAAGCCCTTCCTAAGTAAACACAGAGGATGATTTTGTTTTGGTAGTTTTGCTTTTTTGGGTATTAAAGAGAGCATGACCCATCTATGTTGTTTGGCAATTGAGAAAATGAGCATTAAACACCAAATCCCACATGTCCTCACTTAAAATTACAGGCTACTGACTTGGTAAAACTTGTGATTGCATAGTTGTAGGGAAGAGATATTGTAACATTTTTCTTGTGTGTTTATTACTTATAATAGCATTCACATACAGCAGATCAAAATATTTTCCCCTACAACATGCAATTTAGGTCAGAATTTAGGTCAGAACTATTAAGAGCCTTTGGAATAAGCTATTCCATTTCTGATGAGCTTTCAAAATTACCCTTTGTTTCATTTGCCTGGTACACCTCATGTGGGTTCATATATAACAGTATAAAAAGCCCAAAAATGAAGAACTATAGACTTTCAGATTTACGAGCCTCCCTGTGTGGGCATGACCACCAATTAAAAAAATCATTTGAGTTGCTGCACCTAAATAAATTACTGTCTTGCTAATTGACCTCCCCGGTTGTAGCATTGTAGTGTTAATTTACACCATTTTAATGGACAAAATGTGTCTGCAAATATATTGAAATTAGAACTATCAAGCTTTTTCATTGTGAAAGGGGGAGGGAGGGACTGGCCTTTTCCCATTTCTCATGCCCTTTGTAACTCATTTCTAAAGTAATTTCCTCCTTTGCTCAGCAGATACCACCTCTGGCTGCATTTGTGGGAGGAGATATGATTTCCCCAATTTACTACTCACAATAAATGTCATCAATTACTGCTCAGAGGGCAAAATCTGACAGCTTTCAATGTAAGAGTGACTCCCTCTGGAATATCCCATACAGGTATGATGGCAAAACTCCTCTGGCGAGAGCCTGGGCAGACTCTCAGGGCACAGCCAGGACACTGGCTGAAAGCTGCCCAAAGGGATACTTCTTTTAGAGAAATAAAATAGAAACCTTTCTTATTCTTAGCATATTCACCCTGTGGCTAAAGCTGTGAACACATGGAGGTTATTCAGAAGGGCATAAATCTTGCCTGAGTATCCCTTCACCTGCAACATTGCTGCTCTCTGTCCTCAAAGTGATGCTGGAACTGCAGAACAGGAGGGATTTTGGCACAAAACCTGTGCCCAGAGAAGCTGAAGCTACAAACCAGGCTTGCTTCACAAAATCATAGCACCTTGCTGGAGCCTGAGGGTGTGAACACCCCACAACCAGCTCTGTGGATGCTGGAAGAAAAGTTGGATGTGGAAACACAAGAGGAGCCTGGCACGCTGTTCTGACACTCAAGGACTGCTTGAGCAGCTGCCAGGTGGCTGCTATTTGCCCTTGGCCTCCCTGGGGACATCCAGGACCAAAAGTTCCGCATAGCGTCAAGGATTGCTTATATATTTACCTCTGCAGGCAGCCATGCTTCTAGGGGCTAGGGATCACTGCCACAAGCACAAGCGGTAAATGAGGTTCAGGGTAAACACATGGCATGGCAGCGAGGAGAGGTCTGTCAGGGGTTCCCCAAGTGATCCTACTCACTGCAACTCCTAGGAGTGAACCTTTCATGTACAGGTCATCAGCTTAGTAGCTTACTTAAGGCTGCTTCTTACTGCTCAAGCACCAGGCACCTTCATTTTAACTTACAGCATTTTATTTGCCCTTATTTGCCATCCTAAAAGTGACACAAGTGAGGAAATTATTTAAGTCCTACACTGCTCTAGTAATTATTCACCAAGAGTTTGGCTCAGTAACATCTTCCATTTCTCCAGTCCTGCTCACCACTGAGCACACATCAAAACCACTCTATGAGCACGTTATTTGGTTTCCTGACTATGAAGATATTTTAAAATGCCACTATGTTTGCCACTTTGGGATCAAATTAGTGTAAATTAATGAGTTTCACTGAGATATTGACATGCCCACAAGGCAACTATCAATTTCCCACCACAAAAGGCTGTCTTGAAATAGTTTAAAGGGACCATCACTAAGTGACTTCAAGCTGCTGCTGCTGGGATGTGTACAGAGGAGAGCTCATTGGGATCCCATGGGGGATCTCATGATCGCACAAGTGAGGCAGCTCCTGTCCTGGCATCCCTATGGAAGCGTGAGGATGAGCAGAAAAGAAGGTTCATTTCCCCCATGAAATTCCTTCCATCACCAGAGGCCAGAGCTGGAAAAGTGCCACCTTCATCCTGTGCCCATCACCCTCATGGAAATCTGCCTGCAGCCTGTGTGGCCCAGGAGGGTCTGCACGCCAGCTGCATGGCATGCAAGGACATCTAGTGCCTGATGCTGAGGCTGCAAGGAGGCCCTGGGAAACACTGTTTCCTGATGGTTTGTCTACTTACAGCAAACAAAAGTCCTCACGGGCCCAGCACCAGCAGCAGTCCAGAGAACGGGGTGCGGGTGGGAGGGTCACTGCGAGACTCTGACACGTGTTTCAGCTGTCACTGACATCTGGGACTTCATCTCATAAGCTGGAGTGTCCCAAGAGCCCAAGAGTCCCAAGTGTCCCTTCTCTGAAACACAGCTCCTCTGATAAGTCCAGTTTGGCCAGCTTTGGGCTGTTTCCCAAGCCAGACTTCGACACATCCCACACAGCTCATGGGGTAATGCACATAACACAGTATGGCTGATGAGCATGTGAGATTTGTGTCTTCACCTACACACAGTGCCCTCCTTTCTGTTCCTCCATCTGTTCTGTGAGCTCCTCAAAGTCAGGCACAGACCCAGCATCCTAATGGAATGCTGCATCTGGCATGGAGCTGACCACATGGTTTGCAGCACAATAAACTAATCTTGTTTTCAAAGGACATACTTCCGTCCAAGCTATCCGTAGCCAAGCTGGAGCTTTAAAGTTGCTTAGGTAACACGAACAGGGCTTGTCAAGCCCTTGTACAAGCAGAAATAACATATTTGAGGATAATCTAAGCTGTTCACCATTGAGGAAGATGAACAATCAAGACTTCAAGACCATGTAATGGGGCTAAAAGTTCAGAGCATGCAGATTGGCACATAGGTGTATACAGGTTTATTCACCAAGCATGTTTTCACAGTACCTGTACTGCAGAGCCTCAGGATATGGGATGGCAGCGGGGGAGGCAGCCAAGGTCAGAAGTTCATTGCACCAAGGTGCCATCAACAGGTGCCTCTGGCCACCACCCCTCCTTAGGCAGTGGCACTCACCCTGTAAAACAGAGATTTTCTTTAATGAGACTTGGAGAAGATGGTTGGAGATAGGAAAGAGCCCATTGGGTCACACAGTTCATCAGAGAGCCTGAAATAATGATGGATTTGGGATGTCTTTACCTAGCCCATCCTCATAGGTAGGGATGCTTTCCCCTGTGTTTAAAGGAGCTTTGCTCTCTAGCAACGAACCTGGCTGCCAGCGAGCTTCGTCTCAGTGCTGGTGGGCTTTACAGTCGGGAGAGGGAGCTGTGCTGCTGCAGGATGGACGCACAAACACCTCGGGAACTGTGGAAATCCTGTTTTCAAACCAGACCTTGCAGTGTACCATGCTTGTGCTTCCTAAATAAAATACTGATTTAGAGAGGTTTTAATTGAATGCATCAACATTTTCCGAGTTGTCTTCCCCTCTCTCCTGTGTGGTTTAAAAACCCCCATGGCTATTCCCAAAGTTGGTGCAAGCTTATGCATAATTTTGTGCCTCCCTGAAAATCACTGGTTTTAGCTAGCTTGCTACCTCCCTGCTTGCACAAAGCCCCTGTGTGACAACCCGGCACCCCCTGGTATCCCTGTCACCCCTATCCCACCCACCAGCTCCTGATCATGAATGAAAGGTCCCAGCTCTGACCTTCCTACCACCAATTGCATCCCAAGTCACACACAGCCTAGAGGTTTTATCCTCTTAATTGGGGTTTGAATCACACCCTCAGAAGCCTGAAACTGTTTCCCAGCAAAACCTGTCCTGACAGCTTTACCGCCCTGTGCAAGTTCAGATCGGTGCTTTGGAACTGGCAAGACAGCTAATCACCTGCTTGAAAACATGTCTGTGCAGTCCATACCCACATCATTACATCACACAATGTCCAAAATCTCATGATGGAGAAGATCTCCATGTTGTTCCTGTGCAAACACCCCGAGCATCACTGGCAAAGCCCTGTCTGTCTTCTCCTGCTGACAGGCCAGCATGCAGAACACTCAGCCCAGCAGAGAACAGTATCTTCTGTGGGCTCCCAAGCACCAGTCCAGCACAAGCAGTAGATATCATGTGGGGTCTATCCTTCCTCTGTCTGCTACATAGTGATTTCAGCTAGCAAGACTCAGGGGTGCCAAATAACTCCAGGTAACTCCAACTTCGTAACTTCTGGAAGATCAAGGGGAAAAGATCCAAAACAAACCATAAAATTAAGTGGTAAAAGACCTATTGTAATGTATATGATGCATTCATTCTCAGTTTCTAACTGCACCCAATGGTCCATATATGTCAGTAGGAAACAATGTGGTATCGGACACATTGACAGAAATATGCAGCTAATTATTTACCATGTGAGTTTTCCCTTGAAAATGGCAGAAATAGAGCTACTAAACGAAACAATGCTATATATCCAAATAGTCTAAATTCATTGCAGTAAGCTCAGTCTCAAAAGGAGGATTTTCTTTCTTGGTTTCCTTAACACCAGCTCTCATGTGGTAAAAGCCTGTTTTTTATGCTGGACCTCCAGGAAGCATGAACATCTGGTGGGATTTTGGGTACCTGGTTGCAAACCTCCCAGCTGACAGATCTACTAGCAGCAATCTTCAGGTGTCACTTCAGATTTGTCACGAGTGGCTATATTAAATTTGCTGAGAGTGGCTCTATTAAATAGCAGAAAATATTCATGACCATGATTGCAGAAATACAGAAGTCTTGAACTGCAGTGAGGTAAGCTACCTGAATCTCTGATTTTCTTCCTGGCAGAGAAAACAGCACTTGTGGGTTGCATCCATGAGTTCATTCAGATTGTTGATTGGGTTTCCTTTGTTTCTGGACAATTTTATAGGGATTCTCCCAATGCAGTCACCTGTTGTCTGCAGAATAAATCTGGTACCTTGCAGTAATGTTTCCAAGGGTGCACCTGACCAGGTGCACACTTGGAACCACAGATTTTCTGCTTCACCTCTGCCTCCAGGATTGTAGCAAGTGCCTCCAGAAGCCCATTATAGATTTGAGAACCATTCCACCTCCAGCAGACAGACTCTCAGTGCAATGCTCCTGTGTCACTATATATTCTCTAAGTCTGTGAAGCATTAGAGCACACCTTAATGGCCCATTGCAAACATAATTACATACAGACTTTGAGTGCTTCTGAGAGGAGCAGGCATGGTTCAGTCCCAAAGTGCCAGCAAGCTGGAGGACACAGGGGCTGTTGGCTTAGGGAGAAATGGGGCAGGACCAGGAGAGGGCACAAAGCCTGGTAAGAAGATCCTGGGTACCTGCAAGGCCTCCCTGGGCTGGCATGTCTGCATCAACTGTGTATTGCTGGGACTAATCTTGTTGCTAGGAAACTCAGACATCAGGTAGATAAATCACCAATAGGTGCCAGAGGCATTTGGTTGGAATTGCAACTTGCCACACATTATGATCCTGAACCAGCTGGGGAAAAGTCCCTCTAGGAAGACATCTGGGATTTGGAAAATGGATGATACTGGCTTACTAACTCATCCTCTTCCCCAGCCTATGGATCTTACTTATATTCTGTTGTGCTGGCAAGCTCTGTATTGTCAGTCACGACATCCGTGACAGCAAAGCTGCCTCCTACTCCCACTCCTACACACACCAGTGCTCACCTGCCCTGGCACACTGCAGAAAAGTGCTGGATGATCCATTCTTAAGACAAAATACAAAAGCTTTGGCTAATACTATTATGATTCCATCTGCCAAGGGAAGGCTTTCTCAATAACTTTTGGAGGCTGGAATTATGACAACATAACACCATCATGTATTCATTCTCTACCTGAACAAATTGCTGCCTGTGCTTGATCTCTGGTGATGGTTCACATGCCAACCTCAAAAAACAATCATCATGATACAATACATTTGGGTAACAGCCTGGCCAAGTATCAACCACAAAATGTCTAGAAGTATGGGCAGTGCCCTGCAGCTCTGACAGCCAGATTAGATACCGCCAGGAGGCTGTATCTGGGGCCGTTCCTTCAGCAAATAAACAGTGATTTCTTTTAATATTTTCTGGAATATAAGCACCAGTCATTGCAATCACTACAGGAGGTAAGCTGGCCAGGGAGCAGGGCTTGGCAGTTCCACCCAGAGCAAGCAGACTTCAATAAATGCAATACTGCACTTCTTAAATTAGCATGAGGATGCTCACCTGTGACCTGCATTGCAAGGGTTCTTGATGTAGCTTAAGTTTATGACAGACAAAAATGAAGAGAAAAGCCAGAAAGAAAAAGGCATCTGTGGCTCCTAAGAAGGCCAGTTTGAACACACCACCTTACGTGACAGTGAAGCATGGCAAAATGCCTGCCCTTCCCAGACTGAAAATACAGCAGGAACCAACTTCATGCAGGGGCTGTGTGGTGTCGATGAAGAGCAGTTAAGCATCCCTAGAAAATGCCTGCTGTTAATACAAAGCAACGTTATTTCCCAGCTCCCTGTAATAACCTCATTGTTCTTTTTCCACAAATGTTCTGCATTTCTCATCTAAAGAAGAGCAAGAAAATGCAGTCCTGGCCTAGCTAGTTGCTGCTTCAGCACCAGCAGAGCCTCTAGAGAAAACCACCAGTGGTGGAAGGACTGATCATGCCAGCACCCTGCCACAGTTGCCACTTTCAAATCCTCCAGTCCAAATCCAAGGAAGTTTCCTCATATAGTTAATTTTCTTCAGGCTTGTCCTCTTCCAGCCTTTTACATCTTTGCTGCTCTGTTAAAGGCTTTCCTTCAGCCCCCAAACCTGGACAATCCCTGCTTGCTAAACCAGTGACTAGTGATGATTGTCCATCACTAGTCACTGCCCATTACTAGGATATGTCTAATCCTTCTTGCAGATGGGGTGGATGCCTATATGCAGGCCACTGTAAGGATTTTGAAGACAAACTTGGCCAGCAATCAGATTTCCTTCCTGTTTATTGAGAATGTAATTCCCAGTTGTTATTGTAGGAGCTGCTGGAAAAGAAAAACCCAACACATGCAGGTGTCAGTTTCAAGGTATGATCAAATGGAACATCCTGCTTGCTGAGCTTTTTCCATGTAATATAAACTTCAAAGTAATAAATAATTCATGAAACATCACCCTGACAAATCCGAGTATTAGGGAATTGAGAGAATATGGAAACTGTGTTTCCATATGGAAAATGTTTAGTATTAGTTCTTCCATCAAGCAGGAGCCATTGGGACTTTCTAGCCTCAGAAATAGTGAGAATTTGAGGCTCAGGCATTTGGCCCTTAAGAGAACAAACACTTCTATCCTGTGCATTTCTGCCTCCTTTATCAGTGCAGTGCTCAAAAGCTATTGGGACTGCTCATGTGAGGAAAGGGGGAAAGGTGGTTTATACATCCTTAATGATATTCTACCAGAGTAAGACTTTATTGTTTCAGCTGTGGGATTGCTTTCAAAGCCCTGTAATTTTCTTCACCTAAGGCTGGGAAAGCAACACATGGTCTGCTTGCAAATAGGGATCTGATCCAGTGGAGCCCTGTTGCTTCCTCTGCCGCAAGCCATTCCCCAGCACACGGATGGAAGAGTATCCATTACATCGTTTAAAGGAAGGGGGAAAAATATAAAATTTGCTGCAAATGGATGTAACAGAATGCAAGGAAGGTCACAGGGGACACAGGCAGCCTGGGAACGGGCAATTCCACCTCCCTTTGACTTGCTTGCCTTTGTTTCAGGGTGAGAACAATTCACTTGGCCGGCTCTCGGCCAGCTCCCCTATTATGTCACATCCAGATTACTCAGTGGATAAGGCATTTGGAGTGTTACATCAGAGAGATAACACTGGTTTATATAACTTTATATTTTTCTCAGACACCTGCTTCTCCACCTTTCTGAAAAATGTTCATATAAATATTTATATTTTTATGAATGTGAACTTATTTATATTAGCCTAAGGATGACAGTCACCTTAACTATAAAATGGTGCATGTGGTTTCTGCACAGGTACCTCCACAGCATTGCCTGGGAACTTTTTTCGGCTTCTTACAAACACCATGTCACCCTAACCAGAAACATGCAGGGGAAGAAACAGTTCTGGTGAAACACAAATCTAGAGCTGTCTCTCAGCCTTGAGGTAGAAGTGCTAGCCAAAAAGGGAACCTGAAATCACCCTAAAATCCCAGAGGTTACAGTGCTCACTGTGATGTCAGAGTGCTGTGTCTGAGGCTCAGCTAAAAATCCCAGTCGAGCACTGGTTTGTGTCTGTTCCTAATGAAAAATTTCCGAAGGCCTTACTTCCACCCCAGAGTAAAACAGGGAGGATTTTAAAACTTTGTTTTGTTTTGAGAGGAGAAAACTTTCTTATTATTGCACATTTGATGAGGTCAGTATCTCCCAGAGGTTGTGTGCTGCCTTCTTTAATGTGCTGCCTTCTTTAATGTGCTGCCTTTAGACATCTTATTAATTAATACTGCCAGTTATTAATGCTCCTGAGAAATCTCTTTCATATAAACTTTATGGAAGTGAGCGATGAGATACATTTTTGCAAATAGGTTACTTCAGGTACTTCAGGCAGTGTCAACCACATGCAATTCATTCATAAAAAACACAACCCCTCCCTCTTGATGCTCATGTATCTCATTGCACATCAATTTCCTTAATTTTGTGAGCAGCTGCTGTGACAAGAGCAGCATTTACAGGAAAGCTGCTCCGGCAACTCCTGTGAAAGGAAGTTTGGCAAGCAGGTACTGGAAAGAGCTCAAGGAAAACTTCAATTGCAACATCTGAGCTTGGAATTGGTGTTCCCACCCCAGCACCCAGGATGGGTCATGCTGACATGGTTCTTCCCAACCATCTGCAGGAAAACTGGTAGGGGGTGGGTACCCCATAAATCCAGTTTCACTTTTCTTGCATTCTACACATGCAGTGTCAGACCTTGCTGAACCTCTCCCATTCACACAGCCCCCAGGCCTATGCAGACACCCACCCGTGCCCAGGGATGGCTGTCCCTGCCACCCTTGTGGGAGCAAGCCCACATAACATCCCACCTGCAAAGCATGGGCTATGAAATCCTTCTAGCCCTGAGCCATGACATGTAAGCATGTGTTGCTGCTGCTTCTTTTCCCAGGCTGCTGTTGGATAAAACAGTAAATCCAGCACTGGCATCCCAGCAACCAGATTGAAAAAAAATGAGAAGACAAATAAAGCTAAGCTGCATAGCGCAAGGTATTTACATGGCATGGACTTCCCATTAGTTCAAATTTGCTTAGAAATGACACTGCCAAGTTAACTTTGTGTAACTTCACTGATTGTTCATTCACCATTTTTGCAGCAGCCGTTGCAGCTTTTTAAAGATAAACCATGTCATGATGACCATCACATGTATCTGTTTCCTCCTGGCCAAGGCCATACAGCTGCTGTGTCCCCTTTGGTCCCCAAGCAGGGTGCCTTGCAAGGGCAGGCTGAATCTGGCACAGCCTACGGTTCCTGGCACTGCAGATGCCGAGGCATCTGCATTAGGCATCCCACAACTTTGTCATTTGCTTGGTTTTGTTAGACTTTAAAGTTTAAACTGAAAAGTCCACTTATTACCCCAGAAAAACACCAAGGAATTTTTTTTCTGACATACAAGTTCCCTGGCCTTTTCAATTGAAAGGTCTGTTGGCCAGTTTATTAGCTCTGAAAGCTATCTATGCCTCCAAGACCTCTGCTGACTCGGAGTTACTGTAATACTGGATAATTTGGATATTAATGCCAAGTTGCAAATGAGGTTTGCTCCTCTGGACCAGCTCTCAAAAGGAATGAATGTTTTAGGCCTGAAACTGTGTCTGTGGTCTCATAAAAAAGCACAGCTCTCCTCATTTGCTATTCCTTTGCCATTAAAGGAATTATTTCATCCTGCCCTTTGCTTGTCCTCTGGTTCACGTTTGCCTCTCTGGCAAAAACGTTCAGTGGGCTATAATGGTACAACTCGAATTTGGAGACTTACCCAATGTTATATCCCCAAATCCACACTTTGTCATCAGCAGTAACCTTACACGCTCACAACCTCTGTTGAACCTCCTTCTCATTCCCAGCTTGCAGTTGGCAGCTATTTCACCAAGCAGCCCCCTCTGCCCTGGCCCTGATCTAACGCTGCGGCCAGAACAGCTCTGTTTACACCCGGAGATAGCTGGGCTGTAATCAAACACCCTGGCTTGGCCTGGGGACCACAGCGATTTGCAGCTGTGTCCCAGATGGTAAAGTGGTTCCTGCAGTTATTTCACCAGCCCCTTCACTTATGGTGAGACCAAGATGTGGAAATTCAGCTGTGGGGGTAAATATCTTAAATAAATAGTGATTTCACCTTCCAAACCAGGTTTCTCAGCTGGCAGCGGTGCTGGCTGTGGAGCAGGGCCATGCTGCCTGTGCATGTGTGCTGCCTGGCTCAGGATTCCACTCCTTTCCTTTAATTCCAGTTTGCTGAGGCATAGCTGTAAAATCAAGCTGAACTGTCAACTGTGCTTCCAAGGAATTAGTGCAACCAGCAAAAATTGGGCTGGAAAACAAAATCCATGCTTCTTCCTTCACAGAAAGTTCATGGGAGCTGCTTGCTCTGCTTCTCCTCAGGCAGGCTTCTGTAAATCAATGCATTAGTAAGTCCTGCTTCTCTGAGCCAACATTTGTAATGTGGATGCCCATATAGACCAGAAAGGCACAGTCATGCTGCCAAAGGCAGAAATACCTGAGGAGTTTTCCCTTCCTTCACCAGAGCAGAATCTCTCTGTCTCCAAGCTGCACAGCAGAGGATCCAGGTTTTGTCCTGGCCTTGGGGTTGGTCCCTAGCAACAGCAAAGAAAACTCTTGGGCAGCAGATCCACACAGCTTTCTAGGCTCTGTCAGAAGGTAGGATACAGCCAGTAACACTAACTAAATTTGTGCTCCATTTTCTTACTCCCCACTTAGCCACTCTCTAATCATGGGCTTGCTTCCACCCTTACAGCTTGCTTCAGAGCCCTGGAATTCAGATGTTTTTTTCCCTGGAGTCTCCAGGCTTGGTTCCAGCTTGAAATCCCTTCTGCTAGAAGCCATCCCTCCAAGTGCTCCTCAATTACTAGCAGTTTAGCACAGCCTCAGGAGCTGTCAGTTAGCAGTGGTGCACTGGCTGCTGGCCTGCCCACAAATATCTGTATTTCACAAATAAAGCAGGTTGATTTAAACCACCACAGTCTGCAACAGTCTGACAGCTCCCTAAGGGTCCTTACAAAGCTAAGACTTAGGCAGTCCTCAGATTTGCAATATATCATAATGCTTTGTAGACCTTTTAAATAGTGGTCATTGATAAGACAAGCAGGAATGGCTTTAAACTGACGGAGAGGAGATTTAGCTTAGACGTTAGGAAGAAGTTCTTTCCTTGTGAAGGTATTGAGGCTCTGGCACAGGGTGCCCAGAGAAGCTGTGGCTGCCCCATCCCTGGCAGTGTTCAAGGCCAGGTTCCACAGGGCCTGGAGCAACCTGCTCTAGTGGAAGGTGTCCCTGCCCATGGCAGGGGTTTGGAACTGGGTGAAATTTAAAGTCTCTTCCAACCCAAACCATTCTATGATTCTGTGAATATGTAGCTAGATATAGTCCTATGCTCATAGATGAAAGAGTGGCCAAAGAAAGAGAGCAACCAAAGGGCTTCCCAAGATTATTTTACAGAAAAAATTTCAATTCAGATGATACATGAAAAATGTGACTTTTTATGAAGGTACCCTTCTTTTAAGAAGCAAAAGCTCACAATGACCATGCTCCAACATCTCAGAAGTCCTTCACCAAAGCAAAAAAGTCAAAGCAGTACGTTTGTACATTAATTGCATAACCAGAGATGCCTGAGTTTAGGCTTGCACAGACAGTTCTGCCACACCCACAAGTGTGCTTATTTAAAACACATCAGCTCTGACTACAAGGACTCACCAGCACAATAAAGGCAAAAAACCACAAGTCTCTCTTTCTCTTTCTGATTTTTT
>NDXB01006221.1:135060-148170 GCA_002631895.1 Agapornis roseicollis | reverse complement strand
CCCCCACCCCGCCGGAGCCCTCGGCCGCGGCAATGTTGTACCTCGGCCATGCTTCAGTGCCTACATCTTCTTACCTCCTGCCCGCCCGTCTCCCAGGTCTGGCGTATTTTAACCACCTTATCTTTTTCGACAGTTGCTTTCCGGAGAAATGCATATTTAATGATCTGCCTCTAGGCTTAAAGGCACAACAAAAGCACTCCCGACGTGCGTTTAAAGCTGCATTTATTTTCAGGTACTACTGATTTTAATAATAAACCATCTCTCCCCTTCCTTCTGCCCGGTGAGGTTTTAAAAATACATATTTTTACAAGTGGATTTGATAGCGCTGCCACTTGATGCCGTCTAAGGCACAGCAGACACCTATTTATCACATCTCCCCCTGAACAACAGTAGTATTTCAGAATCATTTCACCACCTTGCTTCATCTTTCTTCAGCTCTACAAACGGCAAACTTTTGGTGTTTAAAAGCACACACCCCCCCCCCATTCATCAGCCTTACAGAGGAACGTGCTTAATTTAACAATGCACACTCATTAATCCTCCTCACTGCCACTGCCAAACTAACAAAACTTCACTTCCAAACAGCAATATTTTACCCTCTCCCAATCACAGCAAGTTTATTACCAATTCTCACAAGTTAGGAAGCATTCATGTCCTTCTCTTACTTGGGAGTTCTTTTCCTGAAGCATGTTTTGGCCAAAGTAATAAGGCATGGCACCCTGTAACTGCAACTACCCCCGAATTCACGTTCACCTCAACTAAAGCAAGTGAGTATTCTCAGTTAATGTATGTAAGAATCATTCAATTTTACCATCCATGCATTCATTTCATCAGCCAAATATCGTTTTTTAAAACCCAGTATCATTGCAAGCGTTTTTAAACAGAAGAGCTGTAAATGGAGAAAGCTGGGATGGGCCATGTTATAAGCTCACTTAGTTCTCCTGGAGAAAGAAAACCTGGCTACAAACCACCAAAACCATTTGCAAAAATACGTGATCAGATAATCTTTGTTTTAGAAGTTCTTTGTATTTTTTAAAGCACAAATATGCCCTCAAACTGCTCAGTTCTGAACTGACATTCTGCACATTTTAAATGTCTTTAAAACCATAGGCACACTCAAACACACAGAAAGACTAAACACACCCAATAAAACATATGAAATATAGTAAGCTTAAAAAAATCCAGCCACAAACAGACCAAGCAAGGAGAAAAATGGCATTTAAAAGACATCAGACAATCTATCTGTGGAACGAGCACTGAATTCAATTAAAATATGAACAATGTAAAAGGCTGCAGAGAGGATTTCTCCATGCATCTTTTGGAGCATATTTGTAGCTTGGTAAAAAAAATAGTAAAGATTAAACTAGCTTGTAAGATAAGGTTTCCTAACTCAAATTTAAGTGTCCTGTTAGACGGAACACACAGGCATCAAAATGCTACAGAGCTAGTGTATTACCATAGATTCTTGTGCAAATATACACCGAATATTAAAGTTAGATTTGTAATGCAAATTTTTACTCCAGGTCTCTTCAGGGGTTAATAACACTGAAAAAAAGCATCCAGAAATTATTTGTAAGTCTTTTCAACTTCAGCCGACTTTGTTACTCTAAATTCGTTATGCACATCAAAAGATTCAGCCATTTTTCTGAAACAATAATTGCACGCTGCTCCTCTAAAACATCAGCTATCTCACCCGCCTAGAAACCCAGGTACTCTGCACACTGACCACTTTCCCCAAAAGCACCCCACACAAGCAGCCTTTCTGGGGAACACTGAAAGAAATGCTCAAACATCCTCAGAGGCCTCCCTCCGTAAAGACAAAGGCAGAATCCTATTGTTGAAAAAGTCAACCTTATTCTCGTGTTTCCAATAGTACCATTTATCTTTCAGGGTAAGGGACTGACCACCACATCACGGTCGTGACATTTGTAAAGCATCACATTCTCTATACAGCCTCTCCAGCATCAGCCAGCAAAGCCCCTGAGCAAAGCATATTTTTAATGCAATCTTCCATCCCCACAAAAAGAAACTTGTCTTAAACAGCTAATCCAATACCAAAATGAAATCACAGGGTTGTTTCCCAGCCCCCCCCACCCCCCTCTCCTTACCATAAATGAGCAGTTTCTTGACTCATTAATGACAGTTTCCCTTAAAAGAAGTGATCTCATATCACTGAGCCCCTCTCCACCACGCATACATCCCAAAGGTTGCGGGTATCTTAGCATCAGTAGCCGCTAGCAAGCTCTCTCATACAGAGCCCAGATGGACTATACCAGAAGCCAATTCAGCGTTAATAACTACCTACTCTGTGCAGTTTAGAAGCCTTACGTGGCATAATGTCCTAGGCAACAGCAGCCGATTGAAACCGCAAATAANTCAGCGTTAATAACTACCTACTCTGTGCAGTTTAGAAGCCTTACGTGGCATAATGTCCTAGGCAACAGCAGCCGATTGAAACCGCAAATAAAAGACAACCCAATTCTCCAAAAGCATCAAAAGGAAAAAAATAGTAAATTGAAGAATGATTTTTTCCCCCCAAATCTCTTACTTTCATAAGATTAAACTGAATCTTTCAAACAAACATAGGAAAAAGGAGAAAAATAAAAACAGATGCTGCCCAGAAAAAAGTGACAAAATATTACCTCATTATTTAACAAAGCAGCATTAAGCGTCCTGCTGATTTCAAACATCTTGCCACAGATTTTGGTTAAGAGAAACAGGAAGAATCCTTTGCAAGCCCTCTGTCTGCAAAGGGTTCTTCAATTTTCTTGCGCACAACAGAATAGTCAATATGTTATTTCCCTAGAGTTCGCACATTAAAACATCTAGTCAGTGAGCTGAATTTTCCCCTTATCACACTGTAGACTCCTGTTATATGTACTGCTCTCTTTGCAAGATTAGCCTGCCCCAAACATGGCTGTTGTTTAAACTATTCTTTAAAGTAACAGTTCACTCCATAACCACCAGGTGGGCAGTGTACAACAGATTCAAGTAACCATCTTAAAAGATTTTTCTTGGAATAGCTGCTGGTTGTGATATACAGCATAAATCCCCCCCTACACTTACCAAGCAGGAGGGGGGGGGAAATAAAAGATATGGATTTCTGCACTGGTTTATGCCTTTTCGTGCCCAGAAGTGAGCCCACACACTAAATCCCTAAAATCACTTAACTTTTACCATTCTTTTTCTTTTTAAAGGGACCTTAAAATTTACACAGGAGCGTTTCCTTCGGCAAATATGAACCAGATGATAAAATCCAATCAGTTCTGAGAACAAAGTGTAATTAAAAGGGGAAGCACGCCCATAGAAATGGTGTGTACTGCACAAGATACAAAATCAGCTTTAAGTTCAGCATGACAGCGTTCTTTCATGGGAACACCAAATCCAGCGTGTGAATAATTCACATGTGGGTAGAGCCTTGTAGAATATACGAACTTACACCTTCAAGCAAATATGAAGACCATTTGATAATATATTGCTATGACGTATTTTGGCTTAAATTCATTTATGAAACCACTGCTGCACACATGAGAGGACAGGACTGAAATACACAGGAAGGATCCACTTTTCCATAGCACCCAAGTCTCCCAAGTTATCAAATTGTCCCCATCCCTACATGTCTGTAAGCTATTTAAGTATTTTTTTTTCCTCTATTTAGAGGTCATATACCTCAAGGAATATTTCCATTACTATTAAATATATATATATATATACACACACATTCAACACTGTACAGCAACACCCAGAGGCCTGAATGAGATTGGGATCTTTGTGTTAGGTGCTGTACAAACACATGTGAAAAGTCATTTCATACCGAAGGATTTACAAACAACATTTACAGGACTGAAGCCCAAAACAGAGGTGTCATAAAGAACAATACACAAAGAGCACCACAAAATGTCTTTTCCTAGCTGGGAGGAACTGCTGGAGAACTGAGGCATCTCCCGCAACTACCTGTGCTAAGGCAGAACCCAGAAGGTTTATTTACTGAGATTAAACAACATATGCATCATATTGACAAAGGCTTCTTCAGATCTATCACCTATAAAGTACCATCACCTACTTTTTCATTTACAGCAATCCTTACTAAGTATATACAGAGTAGTGATTTCCTTTGTTGGCCTTAAACTAATAGTAAAGTGATGCAGTAATGACTTAACCTTCTTGAATATGTATTGAGTTTCAAGTCATCCCTTTTTATATGAGGAGAAAGGTTATTTGCATCGATTTCTGTTTGCATGAAATAAGCTTATTTCCTCATTCACCATATGCCTTGAACACTAATTAAAAGTGTCACTTTCTTCTAATGTAAAAACGTAATCATTCAGTAAGTATTCTTAGCTTTTTAGTCTTTGTGATAATCTTTTAAAGGACTTTTTATTTCCAGGTAACCTCAGTGTTTTCTTTACCACACACTCCTCTGACTTAAAGAGAAGTGTTTGATAAATACACTTTTTTTTTTTCTTTAAATAAAAAAGAAAAAAATAAATCTAGAAGTGCATCTTTAAGGACCCACACTCTTCTCTCCTCACCCCGAGGCAAATCCATCCAATCAATATGAAACCATTCACATGCCACCATCTGCCAAGCTGTAGAGCAATGTGGCTGGAACAGACCTCTTATAAAGCAGCAGTGGTCTCATTTTCAGTCTATTAGGGAAGCACCAGAGCTCTCATGTGCAAGGACACAAAACTCCAACTCAGACCTCCCCACACCAGTTTCTCTGTGCACTGCTGCAGAACTCTCTAATTTTTGCTGCCTGAGTTTTCACGCTAATCACCAAAGCAAGAGGGAGGAGAAAATGGTCAGTAACAGCCCTATTTCCCTGCAGCACGAAATAAAGAACTCTGGTTAATTCTATTCTAATATGATTAGAGCAAACCATTTAAATGCTGCTGCCTGCAAACTACAACCTGGCATTTTCCATCACCTCATTTTCCACTCTTCCGGAGGACTAAACATTCGTGCCTAGAACTGCGTTATTCTTTTCCAAGACATTCCTATCGTGAAGTTAATATTTAATTTTGATCAAAGAGTATTTTGTTGTTTGACAGATAGGAGGGTGCAGGTGGATGAGGAACAAAGGAGACACACGCCAGAGTACAAGATGGATTTGAACTACAAAATGATTTAATAGAAGACAATGGGCTGGTAAAGGACATTACACAAGGCAAGCACTAGGGTTTGCCCTACGCAGTAATTCAAGAACCTCTACGGAAACAGTCTCCAAGATATCACATCAACATTATCTTTAACAACACTGAGCTCACGAATAGACTTTCCATCAGCAGATCTTTTAATAACTATAAATACCCTCCACCACCTATATCCCTGGCAAATTCACTGCGTGACTGACTAAAAAAGAGCAACACAAGAAAAAGGGAACACGAAAGGGTGAGAAAAAGGGAACATACAGATTTGCAAACCCCTCATGATAGTACACAGAGGAGAAATGAACTATTTTAAAACCAACCATGAAATGACAACAGAACATGAAAAGCTTAACATTTAATTTGGTGATGCTGAAAGTCACAAACTTGGATGGAAAAGCCAGGACCAAACTGTTCATGGCACCTAACTCAAAGGCAGGCTTCAAGAAAGAAAACAGGAACAAAACAATAAACAGTTAAGTTAGTCAGACTGTCATTCTCTGTATGTGTGTGGAGGAGATGGGATGAACTGGGGGTATAGAGGGGAAAACAATGGTTAAATAGGTTATTTACCTTGCAGTAAGTTTTTTTTCCTACTGTTATTTGAACAGATTACAATCAAGTGTATGAATAAATAAAACCAGTTTGTTTAGCTACTGAATAGCTTAAAACCAGCAAAATAAAACACCCTGCCAACTGCCCTGTGGAAATCAAGCAGGAGTGGATGATCGAGACTGTAACATTGCATGACACTGAAAATGTTCTTCAGGCAACTGCTCTTTAAGGTTAGTGAGTTCATGTATTTGAGGGAGAATCATATTTTTAAGGTTTCACTACAAAATACGTAAGAGTCATGACAGCCTTACACTAACCACAAAAGGGTTGAAATACCATACAATTTTTTAGGAAATGGTAGGTGAAAAAGATGACTGACATAGCTTAGAGCTTTCATTAGTTTCTTTTATTTGATGATCCTCTTGGGAACACAGGAACCTGTCCCTGCCTCCTCTTCTGTCCCTGCTGTGGACCGCACTGACTAGCTGTACAAGCTCTGCTGCTGATGCTATGTTCTATCTGGTGCACTGAGATTCCTCCTGATGCTGGGGAGATTAAATATGCCACAGATATACCTGGAAAAATCATCACCTTTTTGATCTGTGCCCAGAAAGAAAAGAATTACAAAATCCAGCAAGAGTAGTTACGAGACCCAGCTCCTTAGAGATGTCTGGAATGAAAAGACACTGAGATGCAAAACCAGGCAAAAAAAATCCTCCCATATACTTACAACTAAATGAGGAATTCAGATATGAAGCTTAGGCAAGTAGTCACAGTTCCCACAGAAATCACACTTCAGCTGCTTTTGCACAAATATGCTATTTAATGTTGCTTGCCCACTTTCTTTTTCATGCCTTATGAGATGTGTAATTCGGATGCTGCGTAGCTGCTCTAAGTATCACGCACCAATTTTCCAAAGATGTGTGTATTTGCAAATCCCACTGTGGATACTTATGTTTGAACACTGGGAGACTGGAACAAAACTCTCCAGGGCACACCAGAGCACAGAGGTAACAAAATGAATACATGTAAAGAGCTCTGATGACAAGAGAAATCTTAGTGAGAGGAACCACATCTTCATCTTCAAACCTGAAAGCTGGGTGTCCACAGAGATTCAGGCATGCACATATGTGAATAACAACAGTAAAGGTGTACTCTGTGAATGTCAGGGTACAGGACAACAAGGGAGATGGTCCAGCATCTGCAATGCAAAAAGGGTTTGGAGAAGATGATTCAGCACCTTTCCAGCACATCTGAAGGCCAGCAATATCCTTGGTACCTTAGCTCCATGCTCCTCTCCCAGCTCCTAACTGATGCCTTGCAAAACAGCATCCACTCGGTCACAGGGCACATCTTGTCTGGCCAATTTTCAGTACATTTTAAAGAACCCACAGTCAGTGCTACGAGACTGAAAGCAAAAGGCATGTAATACATGTAATACAATAGCAAGATATACCAGCAATTCTTTTCCCCCTTTCTCAGTTCTTTTACTTCTGGCTCAGGAATATACATTTCAAAGCTTTCAATCCCCTAATTTTCTTCCTTTTAAATTTAGAGATAGTGTAACTTGTATACAACAGACATCCTAAATCCTACAGCTTGTTTTTCTATCACCGCAAGCAGGATTCAACCCTGCCTACAGAGAGAGTTAAAACATTTCTACATCCCTGTCCATTTTGTATAATACAGTTAGCAAAGTTTCAACTGAGCACAAATGAAGACGTTTTCAAAGATTTATGACCGCATTCTTAAAATGTATTTACTTGTAAATAATGAAAGGACCTAAACACTGAAGAACTCTAGACTTACGAGGGAGATTTACATGAGTTCAGCCATTTTTAATGTGCCTATGTGTGAGTACAAAAACCCACATAAAAAATGTGAGCAGGTTCTTTCAACCAGCACTGCTTAATTTTAGAACAGTTGATGGATTTGCTTTAAACCGATCTGTAATATAGCATGTTATACACCTTGCATTCAGGCCAAATAATATCAATAACAAGCACAAAGATAAAAACCTGAAAGAGGGATTAATGTGCTATGTTTCCAAGCTTTGAGACAGCAATCAGAAAAACATCTGGGGAAGAATGTGAGCTGGCCGGATCAGAAAAGAGGTTCAGGAGGAATAAAAGGAGACCTACGAGCAGCAGGCATTAAGGTTATATCTCCTACAACAGGAAGGATGCAGAACCAGGGATGACACAAAAGAGAATAAAGACAATAAAAAGCGTCAAGAGCTATTAATTGTCCCAATTACTTCAGGTTAGAACAGCTGGCACTTACACACAGTATTTCAGTAACACTAGACAGAACATAAGTAAGTATTACAATTTCATAAACAAACAAACCCAAAACTGACAATCACATCTGGGTCAAGCCTATCATGCCATCTATCCTCAAACCCACGGTGCTTAAAAAGAGAAAAGAAAGTTTAAAATGACTTATCTTAAATAAATCAAGCTTGCCTCATGCTCCAAAGCTTACACTTGTATTTGCAAGTGTAAAGACTTGTGAGAAGCTTCCTGTGTTTCATTTTACTCCTTAAGAAATAAGGGTTAAATAAGCTGCCCCAAGAAGATACCCCAAAACTCATGGGTAAACAGGTCCCTCATGAACATGACTCATGCAACTCTTTAGTGTATAATTTAAGTTACAGAGGTGACAATTTTACAACAGTAAGGAGAACAAGGACAACAAAATACAAAGGTAAAACATGGAACAAACAGAGCAGATGCAGTACTCAAGAAAGGGTCAGTGCTAACTCTGAACCCTCCGTACTGACACACAAGTAGGAAGGGGCTATAGAAAGGCAAGTAATAAAGAAATCATCTGTGGCTCTTCTTGCTCTCTACAGCTCTATGGAGCTAGTGTCATGGATCTGGATGATGCTGGTCAGAAAGCCCTAACTTCTTCCTAACTAATTCTCAGCAATTTTCATATGTGTTTATGGTTTTCTTTAAACTCCTCTTTGCAAAGTGTCAGACACACCTTAACTGATGACTTTTAGCTTCCTTTAAAGCAGGACAGATGTACAACAATGGGTACTTTTAGCACTTTCTTTAAAAGAAACACAAATTATGTTAGTAGCTATAAAAATGGTCTGAAAGCTAAAATTCCTGATCAGTATTGGAACCAATGCCTGGTGCTTGGGTTTCAAGGGATCTGTACAGCTGAGCTGGAAAAGCTGGCAGGTTAGCAAGCAAGAGTGACTTGACTTCTACTCTGAACTGCCTGTTCCACTGCCACAGGGAATGTATTTTCTTCACTACTACAGGTTGACTTTTAACTCAATAGGCAGGTAAAAGAGGGGTGAAGCAGTGACAGGATGCTTCTGTTTTTTCCAGTCTGTGGACAATAACTGTATGTGACTGGACGAGCCCTATAGCATGGATGAATTTACTACAACTAAGGTCACACATGTGCTGGGGAGGTAGTCTCTCCAACCTTGCTTGTACAGGCAGTCAGGGGAAATGGTCACTTCCAAGGCACAATTCATCTTTCCTGCTCTAGAAATTTCCTTTAGAGCAAGGTAAATAATGCTCTTAATTCCACTGGCTATGCATAAAGCAGCTCTCCAGTGAACAAGGAGGAGTCTAGCTAAGGTATGAAATCCATCTTTGGTCAGACCAATCCCACCATGGTGACCAAGGCAGATGGTCTCCAGCTGATGCTCACCTAGATGCAAGTTCACCTGAGCTTCTGAACCCTGAGGGCTCTTACACCACAGTGGGATCTTAAGCTGCTTGTAAATACGAGTAGCAATTCAAGGAACATGAGCTTCAGACAGTCCAGGGAATCGGACCGCAGACTGGGACACAATGCCAATGCTGAAAGCACGGGATACAACTACATAAAGGAGATCTTGTAGAACTGTGCTGGAAAAGCCCAATAACATGGAACCCAAATACACGTCTTATCAAAACAAAAACCCATCAAGGTGTATTTCATGAACTCAAGGCTAGATTTCTCTCTTTGGTTACAAAAGCTTTCATTCGTGACTGTAACTCCAACCAGCAGAAGCCTCATAGCGGGGGAAAAAAAAGGGGTTCCAATACATCCAATTTATGACTGTTGGGAAAAACAACAATCACATCAAAACAGCTACTCTGAAACCTATCCAGCTACAGGCCATCACCCTGCCACATTTAAGAATATTTCACTTCAATGCCTGAACACATTTATATTCTTCCAGGCAGTTTTCCTGATGTTTTATAAGGATTCCCCAATGCAACAACAAACAATCTTTCTTTTAATAGTATCATTGGATGCACTGTAACCTGCATCTAGGGACACTCTGCTCTGCTCAGATAAAACTTAATTGTTCTTCTGACATCGAACAATGAAGGAACTTTAAACTCACCTAATAAACCAAACAGGCCTCTATTTTTGACATTTTCCATAGCCCCCCAATGCCTACAAGAGCATGTAACAAGTGAAAAAGAGTTTCAAGAGAGAATGGGTAACACACATACATCCAGTGAGCAAAGAACATATTGACTTCTTTAAACAGTGTCAAATGAAAGATTAAACATTGTGCTGCTGTGGTAGAGGTCCTGCTTCTGTTGAAAACCAGAGATCAGTGATGCTGCACATCATTTTACATAGAAAATTTCAACTGCTGGCAACAACTGGCAGAAATTCCTACAGCATGCCTGTATAGTCTCTCTCCCCATATTACTTCCTTCAGTTTCTATTTCCTGGATGATCTTTTGCTTCCTGCCAAAAGATCAGATATTACAGGTGCACATCAGAAAATGATGTGGCTTGGTAGTGTAAATTTCAGCTCCTGACCTTTTAGGTTAATGGCACTATTCAAATTTAAGACACAATTAAAGTATCAACTGATAACTCCCTGTGACCTCACTGGTAACTGGAAGATGGTCAACACAGTGAATGAGGCCAACTATTTAGGTGTTATCATCTGTTCAGGAAACCACCCTCTTCAGCCGCTTTGGAGACTATCCCAGGCTGGTGGATGATGACATGGCTTTATCTATTCCTGCCTTTGTCACTTCTCAGCTGCCATATGCTAGGGCACGAAGACTTTGATGCTTAGGAAACACCTACTAGCACAGAATGCTCCTCAGCAACCCAGATTGCTTTACACACACCAAACGTTTTCTTTTGCTCTTTCCACTGGCATCAGTCAAGATTTAGTAAGTTCAAGACTCCAGCCTTCACACACATGGCCTGTGCCCACGGCACACGCAGACTACGAAAGCCTTCACGAGAAAGACTGCAACTCTGCACATGCTGCTGACAGATGCAAAACTTCATTGAGTAATAAATCCCTGAATCTCATCACTTGCTGCTTCATGTGGAAAGCAGGGCCAACCTTTCCTTCTGTATCCTAAGATCCTAACAGTAACTTACTGAAAAATTCTGTTAAAACTAGACACTACTGCAGTTTCAAAAGCTTTTTAAGTAATGAAGGAAGGAAAAGGCCATGTCACAGATAGTCATACCAACTATCCAAACCAAAACCAATACTGAAAGTGACTGTTGAGGAAAGAACACCATACAGGTGTACACAGTAATCTTGCTGTAAGTGCTTCGACCAGATGTGGATGAGGTCCTCAGTGATATGGTTTAGTGGTCGCCTTGGCAGTCCTGGGACAACGGTTGGACTCGATGATCTTAAAAGGTTTTTTCCAACCTAGTTGATTCTGTGACAGAAACTGTGAAGGTTTTTTCTGGTTTCTCAAATAGCTGAAAAAAGTAAAGCCTTCATTAAGCTTAATTGCAGTGTTTTTAAAATTATTTCTACACAAGAGACTGCTTGTAAGGTTCAGATTAAGATGGGCAGGCCAGATGCTCTGCTGTACCCAATTTGCTCATCAGCACTTTCCTATCCTGTCCAGAAGCTCATCATCACTATTCTGTTAAAGCAGGACTGCTGAGCATCACAGCTGACAGGTTAACAGACAGGAGAAAAAAAGCACATCAGCTGATGACAGTCCCATGCCACAAGAGGATCCCAAATGCATCGTTGAACACTACATAAGCAACACAACCTGGCACAATTTCAAACAGGTTTTCAGCAGAATTATCCGCAGAGAGCAGCATCAGATTCAGGGAGTCAAGCAAGGAGAAAGACCTGGGGCCATGCCACTGTCACAGTTCCTCCTGAGTCTTCAGTGCCCTGCTCAGTCCCACCTGCATCTTCCATCCCTGGGCCAGGTCCTCCATTTCAGCCCAGGGCTGAGGCACAGAGGGCAAAACCCTGAGCTTCTCACTTTGGAAGACGACCACTTTACCCATAAGTGGCCAGAGCAGCAGGCAATAGGCTGCATAACTCCAGCACAATCTCTAGCAATACACCTCTCAAGTACAAAGTTGGTATTTTTGAGTTAAATAGGGTAAGACTGTTTAGCTGCACTGATACTGTACACACATTCAAACAGTGTGCATCCATACTACATGCAGTATCCTAGTAGTACAGGTGATTTCTTTTAACTATATGGTTCTATAAAGGCTAGTTAGTTTTGGGTGCTAATAGCCTCGGCTCAGAACTTTGCCCAGCAGTGAACTCTAATTAGCTATACCATCTGTGTAAAGGGAAGAACCTACACCGTCACAACACATGGAGCCTGGGGTTGAACTTAGTAACTCTCCCAATGTACCAGCAGAGGACAAGAAGAGAGATGTCTGGCATCAGTTTCTTTCCTTTTTGCTGCCAGAGGAAGGTATCTGGGCTGGAAAGCAAGTTTCTAACCCCTCCAGTCACATTGCCAGCTGTGGGAAACATGGAATGGCAGCTTCTTTTCCTCCTAAGGTCTCACTGATAAAGAGTGAAATTTGGCTGTCCTGCTAGTGTTAAGGTATCACAGGACTCTTGACTTACTGGGAAGAGAGGTTTCACAAATCACCTGAAAGAATAGAACCTCCTGACATTACTCACAGTCAGTATAAATTACTTGATGGGCTGGAAAGTGCCCAGCATGACATGGAATTGCATTGCAAATATACTGTATTTGTTGGTTTTGATCTTTTGGCTCCTTCCTCTGTATCACACATCTGATAAGACAAGCTACTATATACTGCCTGGTGGACATTGTGCAGGTTCTTTCCACCTACCTACATGCAGGTTCTGCTCAGGACTCCTTAGCTGATCACTGCACGAGCAACCTACACACCACATACATGCAGGTCAGGGGGACTACAACACAGTAAGGATATATCCCAGCACAGAGTGAATTATGCAGTCATGTTCAAGACACATCTCTGCAAGTTCAGATGTTCAGGTTTAGTCCTCTTTTTCTAGACACTGATTTCTTCTAGAAGCTGCTTTTCTGGTTAAATACTACACTGCCTCCTGAGAATTAAAAAAAGCAAAACAAGCCACCCAAATCAATCTGCTCAATATGCTACTAATCTTAAGAAATACCATTCCCCCCCCCCCCCC
>NDXB01006221.1:113569-125101 GCA_002631895.1 Agapornis roseicollis | reverse complement strand
TTTTTATTCCTGTTACATTTTATTAAGTAATAATTTTCTGTAGTGATTTTTTCCCCCCCCCCCCCCCCCCAATTGATCAATGTAAGGCAACATCAGTTTTCTTTATTAGGATTTCTTGGAAGTTTCATTATTGCAGAATAAAAAACCTTTTTAAAATGTAACTGAAATGCTTCTGCCTCAAGACAGCAGCTTTTTGTTCACAGCTGTGTGTACAGTTGGCAGGTTAAGGGGTTATACTTGTATCACAAATAAAGAGGGACAAAATTTCTTCCAGGTAAAGCTTCCAGACCTCTGTAGCAATCTCTGATTCTAGCACCAAACAGTTTTTCTAGTCTTATTGTCCAGCTGCAATCATAATGCCTTTAGTCATAGCACTATTTTAACATGGCTTTTTGATTTTTTTAAAGATCTATGCAGAGATGTGCTTTATTTTAAATACTTGACAAGTCATCCAGATATCCTGAACTACTGAATACAGAGGGAATGAAAGTGCCAGTGGATCCCCTGAATGATTTAGCCTTAAGGCTCCTGCAGGTTTTATTCAGATTCAGAATAGTAGGAGTGGGGAGGAGGAGATAAATAAAACATTTGTTTCAGAAAGTAGGTGACTTTGACAGAGCACTGATTTAAACTGTGAAGACTCACAGATCAGAAGAATGCTGTTCAGAAGTGAAGCTGGAGAAGAGCCCCCCGAGTGGCTCTTGCCAGTAAATTCCTGCTTTTCTTTTAACTATTATTGCACCTTCTCTGAAGTTCTGAGCATAATTGAGTCAGTGACTCCCACTGCTGCATCACAGTCACTCAAGCATGTTTTTACACTGCTCGTTGAATATGTCGCTAAAGGTCTAATCTCATTTGGATTTATTACGATTTATCTTGGATTAAGCGTTTATCTGCTAGGGATTATGGCCTATACTATGAGGTACTGATGAAACATCAGAGTTCAGGAATGTCTAAGCACATTGGAATGAATCAGCAATATTCTTTTTTGACACAGACGTCATACATTATCTTTTTTTCTATCAATTTTGCAACGTTCATACAGATTAAGCATCTAATTTTAATTTAATACAGGCAGTAACCTGGAAAGCTCTTAGCATCCAAGAGGAGCAAAGCTGCATTTAATTAGGAGCAACTTAAAAGATCAGGCCTCAGAGCCACATGACTTCATATTCACTCTGCTTACCACAGTCAGTATAACGATATTGATCTTTTATGTACCAATTTGAATATCTGTTTTTTTCTTTTTGAAATATATTTTGGTCAGTCTTCCACTGCTGCCTCAACTTTCTACTTTTTCTGATTTGCACAGTCAGGAGTAGAAACAGGATAAAGCACAAGGACTGCTTGTTTATTACCTTTCTGGACTTTTAGGATATTTTCCTTGTTGTAGGTTTAAACTGTTTCCTCTATTTATATACACACACAGCACTGCACCTCAGAGTATTGGATTTCTCATGTGATTTAAAACAAGTTAGACTTTGGCTTTAGTTTGTGGCAAACCCACCAATGCATGCCATTGTTGCCCCCAAATAGGGTCCTAGCTATTTTAATGCTTAATAATTTTGTATATTTATCTTATCTTAGAAATCCCATTTTATGTCACTTTAATTGCACAGAAGCTAAAGAATTCCAGTGACCACTTTAATTTTGTACGTTTGTAAATTTTCCTTACAGCTTAATGATACAGCACAAGGTTTAAATACTTTAGGACAGTCTTTCATAATATTGGAAAAAAGACCTTGGATATGAAACTGCACAATTTAAGGTGTTTACACACTCTTACAAAAGAAATTGGGAAGAATATCTATGATTCATTTCCAGTATCACATTTAGAATGTGTAATCATTTACTGTTACTGAACATGTTACTGTTAATTTTTAAGGTCCCTTCCGACCCAAACCATCCTATGATTCCATGATTCTATGATTTTGAGGATTGCCTGTAATGTTTTGCTTGCTAACCAGGGAGTTTACAGTGTGACTTTAACTGTAAAGAGATGAAACCTAAGGTTGGAAGAGGATTCTAGTTCCAGTATGTCCTCTTTCATTAACTGGAGTAATTCAGTTTTGGGTTTCATGAGAACAGTTAAGAATTCATGTTTGTTCAGTGTTGGCACATAGCATGCTTTGTTACCAATGTGCATCACAGGTTCTTACCCAGTTAATGTTCAGGAATTGTGGACTTACAGACACAGCAATGTGTGTTAATCCACAGCTCGTACTTCAATTACACAAGGCAAAGATTCAGCTGATGAAAAATCAGATGAAACAGAAGATTGAGAAATGGATGAGCATAGAAAACAATTGATCTACCACAATGAAAATCATTGATTAATAAGCTGTAAAGAGACATAATCAAAGATAAAATTGTTTTACAGTACCTCTTCTGTAAAATACCAAATAGAAAAAAACATCTGGATCCAGAAGAGAAAGGTTCCACTGTACAACAAAATTCTCATCCACTTTCACATGGGTACATGTGCAAGGGAGGAAAAATAGCGAGTAAAAAGTATTTTCTGGTAATAGGATACATTAACCTTGGAATAGAGTTTAGGATGAGCACACACAGAATATTGATCTTAAACCTGCTTCTGAGATAAAAGATGAGGAGGACATGTTAATTTACTTGCTTTTGACATCAGCCCTTAACTACGTATGTAAAGTGACAACCCTAAGGATGGAATGGATGGGAACTTCAAAAAGACTCTTACATGTACTTGGAATTATAGAATCATTTGGTTGGAAGGGACCTTGAGAGGCTTTTCAGTGCAAACAGTGACAACCCTAAGGATGGAATGGATGGGAACTTCAAAAAGACTCTTACATGTACTTGGAATTATAGAATCATTTGGTTGGAAGGGACCTTGAGAGGCTTTTCAGTGCAAACTGCTGTTCAGGTCAGGGTCAGCATCGGTTTGAAAACGTGTTTTGTTCAGCACTTGCTGCAATGAAATTTTGAAAACCTGACAGGATGGAGACTCCCCCACCTCGCTGGGCAACCTGTTCCAGTCTTAAGTGGCCTTTTATTTAATTACTTTCCCTTACATCCAGTTGCACCTTAGTAATGAGCCTGGCTCCATCCTTTTTGGTCACTCCTTCTTAAGTATGGGCTAGTTGGTTTTAGGTGTTTTGGAACTTGGCTCTTCTCCAAGAAACAAGCAAGAATAAGTAAGCCCTTGTCTTGCAGGCTTTCCTCAAAGAGCGAGTGCTCCAGCCCTCTAATCATGTCAGTGCTTGTCTGCTTAATGCCTTTAAGTTTATCACAATTTTTCATATACAGGGTCCCCCATAATATTCCAGATACAAAACCAGCCTGAATAATACAGAGGGAAAGGGAATAATGAAATCTCCCTCAATCTGCTGTTGATGCAGCTGTTGGTAGAGCACAATATGCTGTTAGTCTTCATTGCTGCTGGAGAGCACTGCTGACTTGTGTGTAATCTACAACATCACCAGGACCCTCATGTCCTCTGCAGCGCTGCTTCTCAGCCATACAGTCCAATCCTGTACCACTGTAGAGGGTTAGCCTGTCCCAGGTGCAGGACTTTTCACATATCTTTGTAGAGTTTCCTGAAGTTCCTGTCAGTCTGTTCCTTCAGCCTGTGTACATCTCCCTAAAGGACAATTCTGATCTTCAGAGTGCTGATGGCATCTAGTTCAATGCCTTCTGCGACCCTGACCAAGTCGTGCTCTGTGTTCTCTCTCCTCCAGGCCACTGATAAAGCTACTCAGTGTTGTAGGTTGAAAGGTAAACTCCCAAGGACCACCATTTGTAACCAGCTGTGGGGTGGAATGTGAATCATTAACCCATTGTGCCCATAAAGCTGGATCTTTATCCATCTACCAGTAACCTCATCCATCCACACAGTAATGTCACAACTTGAATACAAGGGAGAGCATGCTGAAAGCCTCTCTGAAGGTGGACAACACCTACTGCTCTTCCTTTGCACATCTTGCCATTTCATCACTGAAGGTAATTAGGCTTGGTCAAGGATGGCAAACTTGGGAAATCCATGCTGGACACTGTTTCTTATCACCTTCTTTTCTTTCTTCCTCAGAAATGGTTGTTGTACCATTATTATTGCAGAGAGCAAGCAGGCACTGACTGGCCTGTAGTTCCCTGGATCATCCTTCTTGCCTTTCTTTAGCATTATGGGCTTTTGGGTAGTTTTAAGCATGAAATCAAGTCTTTCACTTCTCAGTTAAGAGATTTGACATAGTCCATAGCTACATATACCCTATAAACTGGGACTAAAAAGTCTATAAACAGTTATTGATTTCCACATGCTACTGGGGAAATTTTCCAAGATCAGTGACAGCTTGGAAATCACTGGCATTTTAAAATTATAGATCATGGCTCCACGTTTTTGGCATTTACAAGATTGCATTATGGCAAGGCTGGATGTGTGTGTAAAAAAACAAAATGCTTTTAGCATTTCAGGGTTGTTTTTCGTTGGAGCAGTATTAAAGATGGAAATTTCTTGATACAATTCAAAATAATGGTTTTGTTTATTAAAGATGTATACCCATTAAGATGAAGTTAGGATGAGAAAAATGCTTGTTTGTGCAAAAATAATACCTGCTTCCTCAACAACAGCATCTCCTGAGGTTTCTTTGATTCATACCTGATTACTTTAATAACTAAGCCAAGTTTTAATTCCTGTTAACACTGCAGAATGCAGACAGTTACAGCATTTTGCACTCCTAAGTCATTGTCAACACAACTCTTGGTAATTTTTTTATTCTGGAATTATTTACAATGGAGAGGATTGGTTTCAATTCATTGTTTTGTGTAGAGATTGCTAAAGCCTCTGATCAGCCACTGAATTTTCACTGCAGTTTGTGAGGAGCTGAGTGCCTGCCTATGAAAGGGCACAGGAAGTGAAAAGAGAAGCTGTGTTTATAATGTATTAGTTAACAAAATCACCTTTGGTGGAGAAGGCAAAATGGAAATCCCAAGCTTGTTTTATGCTGCCCAGGGCAGGCAGGACCTCATAGTGATAACACAGTGATTCCTCCAACCGAGGAAGGATCTATCCTAATGCATTCTGAAGGCTGTTGTATATGCCTTGGCTGGGGAAATGATGTTTTTGATGTATTGGTAGAGGATGGAAAAGAAGGAGAAGTCGTGGGAGTGGTGACTTGGGTGATCTTCAGAGAAAAGAATAATGAATTGGGGACGAGCTCCATATACTTCCAGGTCTAAAACTAATTAGCAGGCACAGAGTTCATCATTTACTGTGTCAGATTTCTCCACTGCAAAAATACACATTTTAAAATATTAATAAATTGAGTAATAAGATTAGCTGGCTAATGACGTTTCAATGCAAAAAGTGTGTCATTCAAAATACTGTTACATCTGAATCTGGAAAGAAGAAACAAGCATAGCAAACAATGGGCTGATTTGAGCTAAGAACTTTGAATGCAGACTGAAATTGTTCAATATACAACAGATTTTATTCCATTTCTGTGACAGCATCATTTCATCCACAGTCTCATGACGTGAGCTACGTAAAAGTAGGTATTCTGCCTTCTCGGTTTCCTTTAGGAAATGATTTGTGATTACTTATCTAGGATTAGAAGTACAGAGACTGTTTCAAATGTCTCTTAAAATATGTGGAATGATTTGTGATTACTTATCTAGGATTAGGAGTACAGAGACTATTTCAAATGTCTCTTAAAATATGTGGTATTGCAAACAACGGATATAAAATGAGATTCACACACAGAGCTTTGCTGGTGGCCAAGAACTGCGTTGCAATATGCCGGAAATCCAAACATCCTCCTACTCCCAGAGCCTTGCTGACAGATCTACAACAACTTCTTTCTCTTGAAAAAGCTACATACAGAATCAGAATAAGAAACACAAAAGCCTACTTATTCTGAGAAACTAATGTAATCTATAAAATGGAAGGTTAAGGATTCCTCAGCAATAGGAAAATAACATTTCTCTTTGAAAATTTTACAGTGTCGAGTAACATCTACATTACCTAAAATCCCCCCCAAAAGAGAGAGAGAAAATCTTGTCATCTTTGCAAAAACACCACCAGCAAACCCTTCAGATTAGTGTCGTTGTTTCCTTGCCTAGCCTTTCAGACCTACAACCTCAGTATGGGGGTGTGCGTTAATGGAACTGGATACAGAAATAGAACCTTGGTTCAGCAGATCCTCCTTTGTTGAAAAACCAATTAGAAAAGCAAACACAAGGGAATAGGAAAACAAGTAACTTTTACAGGGATGTATTTTTTAAACAGCATACTTTGCAAGAAGTGCAGTATTAGATGCTACATATTTTAATTAGCTGTTTAGAAAATCAGGTTGACACTGTCCTTTAATTAGTAAGCGTTGACTTATTCCGCGTGTATTATGGCATAGTGAATCTTATTAAGATAAATGTTTCTCTCTGAAGATATGGGGGGAAAAAAAATCCACTATCATTTGTTTGCTGACCAGATTGCTCCCCATCAATATGGCTGCTATTTAAAATGATGAATTTTAGTCACATATTTAATTAGCTAATGGCTGATCTCACTGTAGGGTCTTGATCCTCCTTACATGTGTTCTTTCATCCTGAAAATGTCTTTGGTTCTATCTTGGTTTTGAAGTTCTTGTTTGAAATTGTCCTTGCTGCTTTCTAATCTAAAAGGCAGTAAATTAAATTATTTAAAGTAAAAATTATTGTGAAAATATATAAGGTTTTGAGCATAGTTTTTACATTATAATACATTGCTAGAGGCTAGGAATTTAAAAAACATGTAAAGTTTTGGAAGTTAGTTTTTCCACTTGCTGCAGATACTTGGTTTGTGAGAAAATTATGTGCACTTTAAAAGGCCATTGAGTAGCTTAAGATTTCAGTGTGTTTGTGTATTGCTGCTCAGCACGCAGCTGTCTCAAGTTGCTTGATGCCATAGTAGGGAAGTACAGCAAATTCACTGCAGCCAGTTCTGTGTCAAGATAACTATTTTATAAAAGGATGAAAGGCTCTTGTGGATATCATTGGTTTGGAAGAAGACTTCTCTGTTGTAGTTGTTCATAGTACGTGGCAAATGGTGCTTCTCAGACCCCACGGTGCATAGAGGAGCATTCAGGGGAAAATACCACTCTCTTCGTAGAGGAGGGAGTATCTGCCTGGTGTATGAAACTTCATTTCCTTCCAGTTTGCAGAGGTACATCATTCCGCCAGTGCAAAGAAGATAAGCAAGAAGAGAGTGAATAAAGCAGTATTTTCTTTGTTACAGAGACTGCATTTGAAGGGATTGTAACAGCAGGTACAGTGCTGCCAAGTAGAAACAACCCTGGATGTGCTGTAGAAGGTGGAGGCTTTCCTATGGGTAACCTGGAGGAATCTGGAGGGATCAGGTGAACCCAGGCTGTCACCCACGGCAGAAGCTCTAAGGAAACTCTGTAAATGGATTTGTCACTGAATTTGTAGCTACATGGATGTGTGTGTACCTGCCATTTAAGTTGCATTAGTTCAACTAATATGTATGTAAAAATATCCCTATTACTTGTAAATGAGCTTTTTTAAAAAGTACATTTTGAAATAATACATGGTCAATGATGCAGGTTCCTTGGAAACTGCGACAGGGGAGATGACTTAAAAATGGCATTTGCTCTGTGAAAGCAAAGGCCATCAGGGTACCTACAGCTTGTCAGTGATGAGCTAATAATGTACCATTGAATAGGGTGGGCTATCCATCAGGCTTGTTTTACCACTTTCAATTTCCTAACAAACACTGAACAGTAATCAAGTTTCAGATTCTATTGAGAACTGACTATGTTACTTAAAGAACAAGTCTTCTGTGACCTCTGGAGCATGTTATTACTAAAAGAAGGGCATAATTGACTTTTTGGATACACAATTATTTGTTCTTGCTGCTGCTGTCCCATAACAGCATGGATTATAAACCTTATATCCTAGTCATGCAGGCAAAACTCTCTGTTACCTTAGCCCTGCTGTTTAATTAGCTTTTACAATTGGACATTGTTTATATCCCAATAAATGTTGCCTGAGTAAAGACTTTCCCTTAACCAATTATACCAGATGTTTTTCTGTGAAGGTCCTAATTAAATAGCATCTATTCTTGTGTTTGCTTTAAACCCTGCCTGTTGTGTAAATCTCTGGAAGAGCACACTGTTATACTGGGTTGCTTCACCAATATTTCTGTCATTCCCTGGTTCACTGGTTGGTTGTAGCCTCTCCCTTCAAAAGCTGTGGCTTACTGTATGGAAGGGAGGTCCTGAGAGGTGCACTTGAGACTTGGGAAACCAAATCAGTTCTTGCCCTGCAGTGGGCTTCTCAAGTGATGAGATAAAGTAATGACCCCATCAGGATGGTGTAGCTTAAGGTGGCATTGGGTTTGGACACAATGGTGTGTCCAATCTTGCCATATTCAGTGCAGAATCAGTGTAAAATACCAAGTTGGAAAGGGGTCTCCCCCCCCATGACATCTTTTGCTCCTACTTTTTCACATGGCATTGAAATACTTCATTTGGAAACTCATGGACTCAGGATGGTGGCTGCTGTACCAGAGAAAGGAAGCTGATGTCATATTTGGAGTTCACACAAAAGTGATGGCAACTTAGGAATCAGCTCTTGGAAATAGCACCTGGAATATAAAAGCTCTTAAAATCTTACCTGCCAGAAAGTAATATCCCATTATACGGGAGGAGTGAGATTCAGGTATAGAATCACAGAATGGTTTGGGTTGGAAGGGACCTTAAAGCTCACCCAGTTCCAAACCCCTGCCATGGGCAAGGACACCTTCCACTAGAGCAGGTTGCTCCAAGCCCCTTCCAACCTGGCCTTGAACACTGCCAGGAACACTGCTTCTCTGAGCACCCTGTGCCAGTGCCTCAGCACCCTCACAGGGAAGAACTTCTTCCTAATCTGAATCTAATCTAAATATACTCTGTTTCAGTTTAAAGCCATTCCCCTTTGTCCTGTCACTACAGGCCATTGTAAGAAGTCCCTCTCCAGCTTTTTTGTAGGCCCCCTTTATCTGTTAACATGTGAAAACTAAAAATGGTCTTTTTGCACTGCGATTTTATTGTGTATTAGTTGCCATGTGTTAGCTAACATAAGCCTATTACAGTCTAAAGTAAATTCCTGCATTTTCAGTTTACCTCCTCTCTCCCAGCTGCCACATGTAGTGATTGTCTCTCACTGATTTCCTGCTCTTTATTCTGTGCCTAGTACTTTGAGAAATTGTAACTAAAACCAAATAATGAATTTACAGTACGGCACTTGACATGGTTCCTAAATCCATTATGAACTCTCCTTCCTTCTAAAGAATTAAATTTCAGTTGGGGGTCAGATAATCAGTTCTGATTCTATGTCTCTCATCTTTAGATGGTCACTAGCTACATTAAAATAATTTTAACGGAGTAGATGCTGAAAAGGATTGAAAGAGGAGAACTGTGGGGTTTACAGATTAAAATGCAGGGCATAAAATGTGCCTGTATATATAAATAAAGGACAGAGTCTAGAAAATGTCCATAATCAGAAATATAAATAAAAAAAAATACTTTTTTTTTTGAGAAATATATGAAAACATCACACAAGCATGTATTTTAATTTCTAAGTCTAGGGGTAGTAACCACTGCCACCATGTCTGTATCATTCAGAGCCCTTGGAAACATCTGCAAAGTACCAGAGCATATTTAGCTGCTAGACAATTAGGAACTATCTGAAAGTGCTTCCACCCCTGAGGGCTTCCAGGGAGCTGCAGGGTTTAGAAGAGTTCTTTGGGTCCCTTCGACCTGCCTCTGGCAGGCACAATATTCTGGCTTAGAATTATACTGCAGGTTTGAAGTCCCTCCACTGCCTTGTTCATGTTCAAATTCTTCACACATTCAAACCCCAGTAGAACTGACTTAGCCCTTCACCTTTCCCAGGTAAAGTGCCCTTTTGTCATGCACATGTTGACCTTTCTTATGAAGGTTCTTTATTAAAATAACTTTAAAATACCTGGTTTGTAATAGCAGGGCTGTACTCCCATCCTTGGGTAACATTTCTTCTTCCATTCTGCACCCAGGTGGCTGGCACTGATTTTTCTTTCCTTCCCTAGCCAAATGCAGAGCCTAAGCACACACTGGCAACCAAGCCCTCATCAAAGCTCTGCCCTGCATAGAGGAATAACGAAAGAGGAAGGAAGTGTGTCTGAGCAAGCACTACACGTTGGCAGTCTCCTGCTTTTACCAGCTCAGAAATGGTAGTGGAAGAGCAGGAAAGCAAGGCAGCCTTCCAAATCCCAAGTCACAAATCACTCACCTTCCATACTCAATATGGGTGCAATTTACAGGTTGGGTTCCTTCAGGCTGACAGTGTCTCTGTGTAATTACACTACATTGATGCACATCTGTGAGGAGTAGTCATTAGGAACAAACAGTTCTAAATAGCTATAAAATGTAAAATAAAACAAAATAATCATTTTTCAGGAGTGAAATGAGATGATGCTTCGCCTGCATGGGCACAAATTGATGCAAGTTCTCTGATCATGGTGTTTCAGGTTTCGTATCAGTTACCTCAGTGTAACCTTTTGATCATTTCTGAAGTCCTGTGCAGAATGAGGGGAGATACAGTTTGACCTTTCCAGACTTGCTGCATTTTAATGTTTCCTGTGCTTAGAAATAATACAGAAAAACCCCAAGAGGTAATATTATTTTTGTATAGAACCTCTGAAGTTATACTAGGCATGTTCAGAATACATTAAAGAGACTGTCCTCACACAAGAAATTTACTATCTGCTTTTAGATAGTTCCTAACTAATGAGAGCAGTAAGTGCTGGGAGAAGAGTGGATTGAGGTTGCAAGAATACGGTTATAGCATTCCTTCAGTATGTATGCATGTTGTGAAATTCACTTACTTTTGCTACCTCAGTCTGGGCTTTGAATTTTCATTTTGTCTCTTTTTTTCCTTACCTGATTTAAGTTTCTGTCTGAATCCAGCAGGTCTGGCTGAAAACCTGAACAGATTTTTTCTATTTTCTTTTTTTTTAATGTTGTTTTTCTAATTTTGTTTATTTTCATTCAGATTGTACCCACTCTGCTTGCACAGCCAACATCAATGTGCTGTTTGTAGCAGAAACATTGTCATAACCTTGTCTCCAACAGTAATATTGAAGTGCCAATGTAACATATCCTTGAATGCCTGCACTGCTTTATTCTACACAGGAAAGTGATACAAAACCCAAAGAAACTGTATGATTTCTACACAATTACACCTGGATTTTTACATCCCCACTTTGAAGAAGCGTACCATACACCATGCCACATACATGGTGTGTGGAACACAAGCAAACGTTATGTTAATACTCAATCTTCTTGTTCTTATCCAGGCTCAACAGCCATTTAAGAACCATGTGTGAAAAATCAGTAACACACTTCACCTGCTTTTTTGCAATGTGTAGAAAATGATGCTTTGGGGCTGTTTTTTTTGGGGTGTGTTTTTTTTTTTTTTTTTTTTTTTTTTTTTTTTTTTTTTGTTTTTTTTTTTTTTTTTTTTTTTTTTTTGTGTGTGTGGTTTTTT
>NDXB01006221.1:77714-113499 GCA_002631895.1 Agapornis roseicollis | reverse complement strand
TTGTTTTTTTTTTTGGGGTGTTTTTTTTTTTTTTTTTTTTTGCCATTTTATGAACACTCTGGAAATCGCAGGATTGTAAAATTGGATTTTTATTGATCTCCATGAAAGATCTTTGGGGTTTTGACAGCTATGTATTGAGAGAAGTCACCTCTAGTTGAATCGAAAGTATTGAATGTCTAATGCAAATCACTGTATCTTCAACGCGTTTCAATTGCAATGATGTTAAAAAAAAAGAGAAAACCAAACCAAAGTGATCAGAAATCTTTTGTACTTTACTCTCAGTCTTTGCCCTGTGGTATTACACGTTCTCGTGTTCTTTACGCACCACAGTCTTGGGGGCTGTAGACAAAAGATAAACAAAAAAAATTGAGTATCTAATGTTTCAAATATAAGCACAGACATAAAAGTAAAACATACTCAAGTCCTTATGGATTACAAATAAATAGTAAAATAGCTCAAACCTGTATTTAGAAAAATCATTTCCTGCTCAATATTTGTAATAGAGTCGTCAGTCACATTAATTTTTATGCAAATTTACCTGAGCTGATGAATCATCACTGAATTATTCCTGGGTTTGGCCAGCATTTCCATTTGTATTTCTTTGCCATTGCCTCAGTTTATTTGTATTTGTTTAAAGGATGGATTTTAAGAGTCCGCTCCAGAACTCATAACTAACACAAAGAGAAGAGGGGCCCTGCTTCAAGTCCAGCAGGGGAAGTAGATGCAGGAGACAGATCAGAGTAAGATGACACTAGTCACCATGACAGACAGTACTCCTGGCACACAGCTGACTGTTCATTATCATTCCTTCAGTAGACATCACAGCACAGGAGATTTTTAGGGAGGGATTTGAAGGAGGAAAATTAGGTGAGTGGGAGTGAGAAGCAGCAGCGAGGGAAAGCATGAAGGTGCTGGTTTGAAAATGTAACAAGTAGCAAGTTATTACTGAATGAAACGTGTGGGGGGAAGACGTTGATTTCTCCATAGGATATTAAAAGATAGCAGGGTGGGAATAAGCTGTAAAGAGCCACAAAAGTGAAGCAGCTTTTGCTTGTGAAGATGCCAAAGATACACTGAGATAAGGAATATGGCTGAAACAATAAATGTGATGCTAACCAGGGGAGCAGTGTTTTCCAGTGGTGTTCTGTTATCCCTTGTTGTTTTATGATGCCCAAAATTAGATTATTAGCTTTGGAAGATCAGGGACCAGAGATGTCTTTGCACCAACAAGCACCAACAAGTTCAGGTGCTGTAAAAATGCATACACAAAAATGAGCAACTGCTTCTCTGAGTATCTGAAGGGGGCCTAAAAGGATGCCAGAGGGACTCTTCATCAGGACTGTAGTAATAGGACAAGGGGTAACAGGTTCAAACTTAAACAGGGGAAGTTTAGATTAGATATAAGGAAGAAGTTCTTTACTGTGAGGGTGGTGAGGCACTGGGATGAGTTGCCCAGGGAAGTTGTGAGTGCTCCATCCCTGGCAGCGTTCAAGGCCAGGCTGGACAGAGCCTTGGGTGACATGGTTTAGTGTGAGGTGTCCCTGCTTATGGCAGGGGGGTTGGAACTGGATGATCTTAAGGTCCTTTCCAACTCAAATCATTCTGTGATTCTATGATTCTCCTGAATGCTATTACCCCCTTCTTCAGCCTTTATTCTTCAAGTTATACCATTCAGTTATCTATTTTCGAAAGAACTTTCTGTGTGAACTTTCCACTTCTCTCCGTCAAATTATCTTACTGTTTTTGGAAAGACTGCATATCATCTATATTTAACACCATTTCAGCTTGGTGAGGTGAATATAACATAGCATTAAACTCAGACAAAAAAAATGAGTGTGGCATTTCTAGGTTTTTCAAGTGAGTTAACTCAGAAGAGCTAATTTGGCTGGAAAAAGTGCCTTTCCCCAGCTGTCTTGGGTCTCAGCAGACCTTCTTGCAGGTATCTAAGCTGAGGTAATAGAATGGCAGTTAGATGCCAAAGTCCTTTGAATTAGTATTTGTGGTTACCATAGAAGTGAGTCTGTCTCTCATGTGAATAAAGAGGTCATGTGAAGAACTGATATGGAAGGTTTCTCTACAGGCACTTCATTCTTAGAAACTTACAGATGAAAAATGCTATATGAGTATTAATAGATAGGGATGAAATATGGATGAGGGGATACTAAAGCTGAAATAGCAAGTAGAACAAAGGGAATAAGGGGACATGCGAACATGATAAGAAACCAGACTAGAGCTTCAGACCTGGACAGACCTGTCTGAGACCTAAAAAATAAAGTTTAGATAAAGGAATGAAGTGGTAAGCAGTACGAGAAATTATTTGGAGGAGGACTGGGATGGGACATGGCTATCAGGGAACCTAAAAGTACTTGGTTGTAACCAGACATAGGAAGTGTCCTAGCTACTGGCACAGATGTGGTCACCTTGTCATAGAGGAAGAGAGACAGACCTTCTAACACACTAGACAAGTAAAGAGGAAAAGAAACAGCAAGGTGATGTTTCTGTGACAGATAGACAGGTAGGAGGCACTGTAGCACACATACATGGAGAGGTTCCAGGAGAGAACATGTCTCTGTTAAGCCTGAATTGGTGCTGATATTTCTTTTTGGATGTGCAAGAACATTTAATATAAACAATCAGCCACAGGATCTGGACAGAAGAAGATTCAAGTACATGCAGCATCTTTTGAAGAGGGATGTCCTGGGATCATTTGCCCGGGAACAAACAGGGAAGAGCACAGGGACTGGGTGACCTGCTAGCCTGGTAGTACTGTAGCTACAGTGAGAGAGGACTAGGAGGGGAGTGGGGTGTGAAATTACGGTAGTTCACTGTCAGCAGAGAGACAAGTCAGCCTCTCTAGTATGCTGGTGACCACCTGTAGTTTATGAAGACTGCAGAGGGAAATGTCTAAAAATTATTTCCCAGAGCTTGGATCTGGATGGCCCTCGCTAAGGAAAGAACAATATCTGCACTCCAGTGCAGGGGTGTATCTTCTAATCCATCACAAAATCTCCTTGGTACACCAGTTTAGACATGTGTTTCATTGAGTCACTAGCACAGGAATGTGGCTAAAGTAATGTAAAATGAGCTTGCATAGTACTAAAATAAGATACTGAGGGTGAAGAGAAGTAGGTGAAGGAAAGAGGCCTAAGTGCCACTGAGAAAGGAATCAGCAAAGGAAGAGAAACCACAAAAAGAGATGCTGCAGAAATAACCAGAGAACTGTGAACTACAAAAAGAATGAACAAGGAACAAGGCCACAACAGCCAGGGAGAAGGGACCATACAGAAAAATCTAAGCATGTAGAACCTGCAGGTATCATCCACATGTCTTGTTAAGAGGAGCTGAACTGGAGCAAAAAAGGCACATACCAGACAAAGAGGTAATGCGATTGTAAAGAACAGAACTTTAGATGGAGAAAGACACAGTTTTACCTGACTTGATTTTTAAGCCTGGAGTGTTTCCCTGACTAGTCATGGGTCAGTAGGAAATGGTGACATTAATTTACTAGCTGTAAGGAAGTGAACACTTGTGTATAGAGCCATAAATACAGTGCTGCCCATTTCTATTGCTTAGCACTGCACGCCTACTCCCTGTTTCAGATTTTTAACAGCTGCTCAGTCTGGGGTGCAGAGATACAAGATTGTAGGCCTTGATCCTTGCACTTGTAACGCTGTGCTTGTCCCATGGCTGGCCTGGCTTCTGAGAGCTTGGAGTTTGCCTGCATTAAGGATGTGCAATGCAACTTCCCTCTCAGCCTTGTATTAGTGATCACATGTGATCAGCCCCAACCTGCTGGTCTCTTGGGAAACACACACATAATAATTAGCCCCTTTGCACCAAAGACTTCATTGCTGTATACACCACATAGTGAGTGTTGCCCTGTGGGTTTGTGAACGCACACACACACACTCCCCAGCCTCCCATCCCCAGAAAACATCACTGTAGTTGCCATATGGTCAGGCTCACCTGCTAGGTCTGTGAGGAGACAGACAGGCAACACTCACACACATAATGAAGCTCCCCACTGAGCTGCCTTAAGAAATTAAACCCAAGAAACTTGACGTCTGTGCCACACGATCACTCACCTGCTGAGTTTTGGGACAGTCACACACACATGAATTTGCCATCTCTGCCCAGCGGGTGCCTCCCCACCTCACTGCACTAATGGGAAACCAAGAGCCGGAGGGACGCACTCCCCTCCTCACCGGGGTGACAGGGACCCCGCACCCAAACAGGCCGTCAGGCCCCTCCGCACTCCCTCCGGGTCGCAGAGCTCTAACTGCGTCCTGATCTGGGTGGAGGGCTCACAACGATGTGGACGGTGGCGACTCCACAACGACCCCTGTGGCTACCACTAGGGCAAACCCGGCTCCCCGCGGGCAGGGAGCGAGGCCCAGGGCGGGGCTCAGGTACCGGCTATTGCCCGTCCTCCGGGACGCTGTTACGGTAATTGCCGGAGTAGAGACAGTCACTAGGGAGAAGGTAACAAGCCGGTCCTCGTCCGGGCTTGTAAACACCAGCAGCCACAGGCACCGAGAGCAGGCGGCGGCGGGGCTCTCCTCACGCACGGCCGTTCCCGCCCCTCACGCTGCGCCGCTCCCGTCACGCACAGCCGCCCCACCCGCCAACGCCGCGGCGGCTGTCGGCCTGGGCGATACCGGGAGCAGATGCTCCGAGGTCCCGAGCCGGTCGCGGCTCCCCGGGGTGCTGGGAGCGCTCTCCTCGGGCGCTGCCGCCGTTCCCCGCACCGCCATGGTGGCCTGAGGGAGGGCGGGGAAGGGAGGCGGAGGGGGGGTGGTGGTGCGGGACTCCCCTGGCGGTGACGTGTGTTGCCATGGCGACGCCCAGGCAGCGTCTCGCTCCGAGTCGAGGGGGTGGGGGGATGACAACAAATATGGCGGAGAGGAGCAGGACGGCAGAGACGGGTCAGTGACAGCCGCAGTCGCCTGGGCGGGGGGAGAAGGGGAAGAGCCCCGCTTCTCCAGGGGATTCTGGCAGTAAATGGGAGCTGCAAAGCAGCGGAGTGCAGGAGACGGAGCGCTTCTCTCAGGGAAAGGGGAGGGAAGCGCCGCCCGGCCGAGGGCACTGAGGTGGAGAAGGGACCAGGGCAGAGGCCCGTGGCCAGGGAGCTGTGGAGGAGGGCAAAGCACTATCCCTTGGGGCCTGAGGAGTGTGTGGGAGACACTCAGGGGAGACACTTGGGGGACAGGTGGCCGTGGGGAAGGAGCTGATGGTGCGGTGTGTGCCCTCCTCCCCTAACAGGGGACAAAGGTAGCGGTGATGAAGAGCAGGGCAAAACCATGGGGCAGAGCAGTTACCCTCACACAAGAAAGTATGTCCTTTTTTGTTTAGAATGGAAAACTAATACGTGAAGACAGGTTTGGGATTGAAACTGCACCACAGTGAGGGTATCTTGGGGGCTGACCTGCAAGTGTTGCTGGACCTGTCCCTGAAGGCTGCAGAGAGGCAGGATGCTGTAACCTAACATCTCACATACCTTATTCTGTGAGGGTCTTTTAAAGGAAGGTGCCAAATGTTATTCTTCCTATTGAGGGTGCGTTAACAGTGGCTCTAGCTGTGTATGTGAAGACAAGTTTGTGAAACTGAAGTTTTGTGCTTCATGAATGATAAGGATCCTCTTGGTACAGGCGTCTTTCCTATTGTAACAAAACACAGTTAAGGTCCTTTCCAACCCACAGGAAAACAGAAGCCCCCAAAATCAGTTATGAAAATTAGAGATTCTAACAATTGGAGGATAAAAGAATGATAATGGCAGTTTTCCTGTGTATTTAGTATCCCACAGCATCATACATAAATTATCTAGGTTCCTGGACCAAAATTACATTTTCCTCACCCTCTGTGTTAGCTGTTGTGCCTGTGCTATTCAGCCTCAGAAATGGCTACAAATGAAGATACATTATCCATGGAACTGATTTTGGGGCCATTTAAGGTTAAAAAAAAATGATAAATATGTGAAATGTTGCTCTGGGAAGTGATACTATCAAAGGCTACGTCTAAATGGATTGGCCATATGATTCTTGAATTCTCTGTGTTCAGCCATGCTGTTTATGAACCCCTGAAACCACATTAAAGTTTATTGTACATTAAAGTTGTCCATGAGGCAGGTGATTATATTCATCCGCTCTATTGTGCAGCACTAAACACAGCAGATCACTTCTGACTGCGCTGCCAAAGAGGAAAGAGATACCCAGTGACTGTTTGACTTTGTCAGGTTTCCTACCTGCTTCATCTGCCCATGCCTGTGCCATTGTGACTTTCTTTAACATATAATGTAACTTTCCTACTATTTCCAGTTTAATTCATAACCTTACTCTTATATTGTATTCTCTGCTATAGTATTTAAATCTGCAGCTATATGGTATTTGCTTTTTATTTTTAACCTTGCCCAGAACTTTTTCCACATCTAACTATTGCAGCTAATCACTGATTTTCTCATAAATGTGTTTCAGCTTGTGCTCAAACTGTGTTTTGTTGCACGTTCCTTATTAATGTAGGTTTTATTGTAGCAAACCTGTCTGGCCTTTTTGGAAGCCTTAATCTGGAGATCCTTCTTTTTTTTGAGAAACCAGATGAGGATTAAAAATGCAAAGAACCAAAAAGATAGGAAAAAGAACCAAAACTTTCAGACATCAGAAGGACCTGGGAAGCAAACTTTTGATCTGGGCCCTTTTTTAAGAAAGGACATGGAAAGTAGGCTGGGGAAAAATAAAGGTGGGGTGCTTTGGGGTTTTTTTGCCTTTTTCCCCCTAAACTTTGATTTAGTGTCTCCTGACACTAAGGGGATCCTTGACAGATCCCCAGAATGAACCTATTTGATCCCTTTGTGCTGGGTGGCACTGACACTGCTGATGTGCATGTAATATAATCGGGTAATATTCTTGTTCTTGGTGCATCCTGATTGCTTCGTGTGTCTTCATGACGTGTCAGACCTGGACCAGTCTTTAGGACATACAGGAATGCAGCATTAGGAGAAAGATGAACCTGCATTTGGCACTAATGTACATTTTTTTATGTGTGGATGCAAGGGGAATAAAGCCAATACAGAAGGAGTGAACATGTTCAAACCATATAAATTGATGTAGTCATTATTACTATATTATACTTTCTGTTTAGTTTTTACAGAAACATTGTGCTTGTATTCCTGGATCAGAAAACATGATTAATAACTAAATCTTATCTTCCCATGCTGAAATATTGATTGTTATTTGTAACTTTCAGATGCAGAAACTGAATTACAGAAAAATTAAAGGTAACTTATCCATGCTCTATAGCAACACAGATTACTGTTATGGACCATTCGTTGCTGGTTTATTTCAGTAACCTGTGTTTGTAAAGAGTCAGTGACAAGGAAAGATCTCAGGAAAAATACAATGTGCACTTACCTAAAGGTGATTCTAGAAATTAAGTTTCTTCCTAAAGATTATCTGGTACTGAATTACATACATCTAAGATGCTCTACAGCACCTCTAAACTCTTAGCTTTGAAAATACACTGTGTCAAGGGGTTTTGTATATTAATTATGCTTTCTGGAAAGCATATCCTTTTTAATGTATGAAATTTTCGGTTTTATTAGTGTCTCCTTGCTCTTCTGTTATAGGAAAGTTAAATCTGTTAATCTTTCTTATACCGGTAATTATACTTCCTGTTTCCATATATACAGGGTATTTTTCATATTTCCATTCTTTTTTCATGTTTCTGTAGTAGTTCTTGCAGATTTTTGAACTGTTTTGTTGGTGAGGGGGATTGTGGCACACAGAATTACACAAAGTACTGCAGAAGAGGGACTGCCATCAGCTTTTATTATCCTGTTACTCTTAGCATTATTTTCTGTATCATGGTTTAAGCCAATCTGTGTGTTTCAAATGAGATTGAGATTTAATATGGAAGGCAGATTATCTCATATCTGTCTATTACACAGTTCATATTCTGGTGCTGTCCTCTCTGGACTAGGCAAACATCTGGTCTAATCCATTAAAATAGTGTCTGCGTTTGGATATCTGGATAGAGTGCTGCAAATCAACTCACTTTACCCTGGATTAATCAATCATTTTACTATTGCAGTTGGCTCCATAGTCTTAGCTGGTTTCTCAGAACTTGCTTAAATCAGCTTTCTGCAATAAACTGAATTTGTATGCTTCCCTGTTTGGGTTTCCAGGCTGAAGCCTTCGTGTCTCAAGCTGGGAATCCAAATTAAAAGCAACTTAAGCCTTCACTGATGAAGTCTGCAGGAGAATGAAAGTGAGGAGACTACTTAGTTACTTTCAGGAGCTTCTTGGTATCCTGGGCTGCATCCAAAGGAGCATGACCAGCAGGTTGAGGGAGGTGATCCTGCCCCTCTCCTCTGCTCTCATGAGACCTCACCTGGAGCATTGTGTGCAGTTCTGGTGTCCTCAACATAAAAAGGACACGAAGCTGTTAGAACAAGTCCAGAGGAGACCACAAGGATGATCTGAGGACTGGAGCATCTCCCATATGAAAACAGGCTGAGAAAGTTGGGGCTGTTTAACCTGGAGAAGAGAAGGCTGCATGGAGACCTCATAGCAGCCTTCCAGTATCTGAAGGGGGCCTATAGGGATGCTGGGGAGGGGCTCTTCATTAGGGACTGTAGTGACAGGACAAGGGGTAACGGGTTCAAACTTAAACAGGAGAGGTTTAGATTGGATGTAAGGAAGAAATTCTTTCCTGTGAGGGTGGTGAGGCACTGGAATGGGTTGGCCAGGGAGGTTGTGAGTGCTCCATCCCTGGCAGTGTTCAAGGCCAGGTTGGATGAAGCCTTGGGTGACATGGTTTAGTGTGAGGTGTCCCTGCTTATGGCAGGGGGGTTGGAACTGGATGATCTTAAGGTCCTTTCCAACCCTAACTATTCTATGATTCCATGACTTCCAGTAGTTCTGCTTGGCTGACCTTGATGTCTCAAGTCTTTGGAAGATACAAGATAGAGATGATGGCCAGTTAAGTTTTTTCAAAACCAGACCAATGTAATTTTTCCAATTCTGTAGTAAAGCAAACCTTATTACTAGGTCAAAATGAGTACATAATGCCTGTATTTGGTAATTTTTCTGATCCATGAACCAGATGAAGGTATTTAACTTTTCAGACATGGATTCAGCTAGTTATCTCATTCTCCCCAAGTTACTCTTATTCTTCTAGACATCTCTATTACCTTCCTAAGACTTGCTTCCAGAGGTCTAAATGATCAAAGGGTACAGGTTATGTCTGAGTCCTGTAATAGTTTCCTATCTGAGGCAGCTGCATATTAGCCTGGGATTGACAGCTCTAATATGTGTTATTCCACAGCTGCTAGTCATTTTGTGGATATTAGTGTTTCTGATATTTCATTGAGTCCTCCTCACTGAAATCATAGTGAAAGCAAAAAAAAAAAAGGCATTTACTCACAGTTCTGGACAGGAGATAAATATATGTCTTTAGGTCAAAGATACTTGTTATTGGAACAGATTTCTGAGCTGAATGTGTAGGTTTCCATGTTTATTTACATGTCATGCTAGATACATTGCAGCACAATGTTAAGTCACACAGCTGGGCTGACCTGGCTTCAGGAGGAGAGCTTCAAACCACCACTGAATACTGAACCCCTGCTTAAAGTTTGAGTGTTTATTAGCATTTCTAAACTACTTCGTGTTGAGATGCTTATTTCAGAGATGTGCATGTGGAGGGTCCGATAGGATAACTGTGTAAATTCTGCAGGCTTTTCTAAAGGATTTTAATCTGGTTGTGCTGAGCTGGATTATTTTGAAAGACAGGTTTTGAGTAGTCCTTCAAAAAGAATAGTTCTTTTAAAAATATTTACTCACATATGGCACGAATACATTTTAGTATCAGGAACATACTGCTTCCTTTTAGGTGGCCTTAATTAGGAAACCTAATTTATTTGTCTTTAAATTTAGGCCTTTTTGATAACTGGAACTTCTAATTCACTGCCTTTTCCATGAGAAAATTGAAAATAGGTCAAATCAGCTAATTAAGAGTATTATTTGATCTTTGTCTTTCAGATAACACAGCACACCAGCGGTGCTTCTGGTCTTCCAGGCAAATGTAATTTCTTCAATGGAATTGTCCTGTCTTAAATTATTTCTGAATTTTCAGGCATAAACACTGTAGCTTATTTCCTAATATACACCATTAGCCTGTAAGATGAATTCCAGTGTTTGGGAAAAGATATTGCAGTCTTCATGCTGAAAGGGATCTGCCCACTCTTTATTCCTATCAACACGGAGATTTCAAAAGTCAGTGGAAAACTGTCAGGGTACTGGCCCCAGTCTTGTAGATGTGCACACACCGTAAGGAGCTATTTAGAGTTGCGCAGGATGTATTTGTAAACAAACCTAAAATGTGGTTTGTTTAACAAAGCTGAAACTTACTAGCAGCATTGGTAGAACACAGAATAGAATAGAAGGGTTAAGGTTGGAAAGGACTTTAAAGATCATCTAGTTCCAACTCCCTGCCATGGGCAGGAATGCCTCACCCTAGACCATGTTGCCAAGGCTCTGTCCAACCTGGTCTTGAACACTGCCAGGAATGGAGTATTTGCCACTTCCTTGGGCAACCCATTTCAGTGCCTCACCACCCTCACAGTAAAGAACTTCTTCCTTTATATCTAACTTGTTTAACTTTTAACTTCTTTTATATCTAACCTGTTTAAGTTTAAAACCATTACTTCTACAGTTCTCACCAGAATTCAAAACCTGAAGATGTATTGTTTGGTACATTTTATCTTAAGCAGTTTATCATAGAATCATAGAATAGTTAGGGTTAGAAAAGACCTTAAGATCATCTAGTTCCAACCCCCCTGCCATAAGCAGGGACACCTCACACTAAACCATGGCACCCAAGGCTTCATCCAACCTGGCCTTGAACACTGCCAGGGATGGAGCACTCACAACCTCCCTGGGCAACCCATTCCAGTGCCTCACCACCCTCACAGGAAAGAATTTCTTCCTTACGTCCAATCTAAACCTCCCCTGTTTAAGTTTGAACCCGTTACCCCTTGTCCTGTCACTACAGTCCCTAATGAAGAGTCCCTCCCCAGCATCCCTATAGGCCCCCTTCAGATACTGGAAGGCTGCTATGAGGTCTCCATGCAGCCTTCTCTTCTCCAGGCTGAACAGCCCCAACTTTCTCAGCCTGTTTTCATATGGGAGGTGCTCCAGTCCCCCAGTCATCTTCATGGCCTCCTCTGGACTTGTTCCAACAGCTTCGTGTCCTTTTTATGTTGAGGACACCAGAACTGCACACAATGCTCCAGGTGAGGTCTCACGAGAGCAGAGGAGAGGGGCAGGATCACCTCCCTCAACCTGCTGGTCATGCTCCTTTGGATGCAGCCCAGGATATGGCTGCTTTCTGGGCTGCAAGCGCATGCTGTTGGTTCACGTTCATGTTCTCATCGACCACCACCCCCAAGTCCTTCTCTGCAGGGCTGCTCTCAGTCTCCTCTTTGCCCAACCTGCAGCTGTGCCTGGGATTGCTCCCACCCAGGTGTAGCACCTTGCACTTGGCATGGTTAAACTTCAAGAGGTTGGCATCAGCCCACCTCACAAGTGTGTCAAGGTCCCTCTGGATGGCATTCCTTCCCTTCAGCGTATCCACCCAACCACACAGCTTGGTGTCATCGGCAAACTTGCTGAGGGCGCACTCAATCCCACTGTCCATGGCAGCGACAAAGATGTTGAACAAGACCGGTCCCAACACCAATCTCTGAGGGACACCATTCATCACTGGCTTCCAGCCGGGCACTGAGCCATTGACCACAACTCTTTGCGTGCAGCCATCCAGCCAGTTTGAAGTCCAGGGAATATTAGAGAAAGGTTTGTTAGTGAATTTAAGCACCCTGGAAGACCATTAACTACCTCAGGTTTTACTGCTTAGCTTGAAATAGGCATTGAAGTGATATATCGAAATTAACTGTAGTAGCTGCAGAAAAATATTATAATAATCATAATAGTCTGTTGCCAGTAGGCTGGAATTCAGCTAATTTCCAACTTTTTCAGTTATCTAGTGGAAACAATCCCCACTAGAAGAATTTGTTGAAGAAGAGCTGCTGATATACTTTTGGTACTTACAGCTTTGATCATATTTCTGTTACATAATTTGCCATATAAGGAGACCTGAGAAATGCCACTGAAGGCTTTTCACAGCCAGAAGATATAATTTCAGAAAAGGAAAGAATAGGGAATGTGTTGCGCGTTCCAGTTGCCATTTCTTAATGGTTTACCATTTCCTCGCCAGATTTCAAACAGTTTTCTTCTTTGACAAATAATCAAAGCTTTTGAAAGTTACTTACCTCAAGTCTCCCAACGTTTTTTTCCTTCAGCGAAGTTCAAAGCACCCTATTAATTATTAGTGCTTGTGAGAGGAGGGTTTTGAATTTGTAAAGAGTAAAAGGAGACATACTGAGAATTTGAATAAGTTTCATACAGGAATTTGTAAAACAAGTTTGTGCAAGTTTCTTTAGTGTTGCTCTCACTGTATTGAGTAGGCAAAAGTCTCATGCAAAAAAACCAGATCAACCTCAGGCTGCATTTATATGGCCTACATAAGATTTCAACTTTTTGAAGTTAAACTTTATGGCTTTAATGGACATTAAAATAGTTTTTAAAGTCACTTGCTTGTGTTAAAATGTAACTGGCTTGATCTCTGTGTGGGGCCACTAACAGGATTGGGGATCTTAGATCTGCAGCACAAGCCTGCTTTCCAAATGGGATGCCTAGTAACAAGAGCCTGCTTCTTTTGCAGAAGAAAGGGACAACTTGTTTGTGCTCAGATATTTTCCTTCCTTTTCTTCTTTCCTCCAGCAACATCTGTTCAGGGACAAAAGTAATGGAGTGAAATGCCTGTATAGTCATCTTTACTGCTAGGATACCCTGATAACAGAAAGCACCAACCCCCAGATAAATGAGGTACTAGAGGACTTGGAGAGGAGTTTGGTACAGGTATTTATGGCTCATGGTGCTCAGATCCAGCAGTGCTGCCTCTGCTCAGCAGTGGTGCTGCTGTACACTGGCTTCAGCACACCCACCAAGGTGCTACATCACTCCTGTTCCTGCAGGATTGATTATGCTGCCCTTTCCCACAACTGTGCGATTCTATAGAAACAAGCTTAGTTTTCTTAAGTAATCTCCAGAAGTAGTTGGCATTCAGGGACTTGATGCAGAATTGCTGTGTTTAGATTGTACTGTGCCTGAGATAAAAAGTTCTTCTAAGTTCAAGCTGTGTCTGCAATTAATCTATAATAGAGGTAAACCAATTTACAGAGATGTAAATGCAGAGTTGGTTCTGAGTACACATCTATGTGTCCCATTCCCCAGCTTCCCTGTCACATTGTCCCCACAGCTTAATTCCTTCACATTGCCACGTGGGCCAAGCCTGTCATTTAAGAAGTGCTATTGTTTTTAGCCTTAGACTTTTAAATACCTTTTTTTGCGGCATTTTTTGCTACTTGCATGTCAGAATGGTTTGGAAAAGCCAGTTTTGGAGCCAATCCTCTACCAAAATAATAACTTCAAGTTTTGTTCCAGGCTGCTTGAATTCAGAGCTGGGGGCTTTGGTATTACATCTAGGGCACTGATCCTGAAAATGTTTGGCAATGAGTTTGGTGTATGTATGTGTATAGTGAAGTGTTTTCATGATTGCGTCTATTTTAGGGTAATTAAAGTATTAACATTAGAGACTCAAACTTAGTCTAATATATAAGTTTTCTAATATACATATGTGTCCCTGTTCTCTCAGTATGGTTAACAGGCTGATTTCATAGATTAATTTTGGCAAAAATCAGGCGTAGAAAAGGGGGTGGGAGTAGTTGTCTTAAATTATTATTCAAAAAATAAGCTATCTGACTGTATTTAATTCATGGAACTGTTTACTTAGCAGTGGAACTCGCAATCACAAGCAAAAACTGGCAAGATTTTGCTTTTACATATTGTTTCATAACCACCTTGAAAAATCTGTTGAATTTCAATCTCCACAAAAGCAAGTGGAACATCAGTTCCTGTGAATCACCAGCGCAGAGCAGCAGGAATCCATTCCAAAGAAAGCCCAGCTGGATTCATTACAGGTCTGCTGATGTGTTTTTATTTGCAATAAGCAGCAAAGTTACTGTGCGATTACAGTAAACTTCAGAGCTGGGTAACACCTATCAAGTGACTATCATGTTTTCATGCATATGTAATGTAGAGGAGGTATTATGATGCACTTGATTAATGAAAATTTCCTCAAATAACCTATACAAATCCAAAAGCAGCAGCATTATTTCAGGGGAACTGTAAATGTGAAATAGGATTTTGAGATAACCTTGACCTGTAGTACTGCAGAATAACAGATGCTTCCTAACCACACAGAATACCAGTATATCTGCTGGTTATTTTATTTCTAAGCAATACAAGTAATAAGAAATTTGATCTGAGAGCTGGCTCTCTGTCAGCCTTCTTGAAGGTAGAATTCTGGCTTGTGTTGTGAATATTTGAAAAACTTTGTATGCATTTCATATTCCTATAAATACTGTATCAAGTTAACATTTGCTTAGTTAAAAAACGTGCTGAATATGGTGTTTCAGTTAGTAGTGTTCTCTGTAGTTAAATTCCTGCTCTTACATTGCTGAGAAAGTTGGGGCTCTTCAGCCTGGAGAAGTGAAGGATGCATGGAGATCTCATAGCAGCCTTCCAGTATCTGAAGGGGGCCTATAGCGATGCTGGGGAGGGACTCTTCATTAGGGACTGTAGTGACAGGACAAGGGGTAACGGGTTCAAACTTAAACTGGAGAGGTTTAGATTGGATGTAAGGAAGAAATTCTTTCCTGTGAGGGTGGTGAGGCACTGGAATGGGTTGGCCAGGGAGGTTGTGAGTGCTCCATCCCTGGCAGTGTTCAAGGCCAGATTGGATGAAGCCTTGGGTGACATGGTTTAGTGTGAGGTGTCCCTGCTTATGGCAGGGGGGTTGGAACTTGATGTTCTTAAGTTGTTTTCCAACCCTAACTATTCTATGATTCTGTGATTCTATGATTCAAGAGACTTAATGAATCAAGTTTGCTTTGATGGTATTTTTATGTTGGAAAAAAGGAATTCTGAAACAATACTTAAATCTGTTGCTATACAGTACTTATACTTTGTGAATAAAATAGAATGCTGCAATGATCTAATTATTTTATCTGAAATACTAAATTATGTGTTTCTTAACTAAAGAGTAAATTCAGTAATGTGAGTGGGCAATGCTTGGGTGGAAGAAATTCTCAGTGGCTTAAAGTACTGCTTTTGGAATGGCCTGTTTTGGAAAGTAGGGGGAAAGATGCTGTTCTCAACTAAGAAGTTAAAGGAGTTGTTTCAATGAGTAGTTATAATTATTGCAGTAATTAATAGTGTCATTGATTTAAGGAACCTCGGGGAACAAATTATTCCAGAAGTAGAGCTAAAATCCCCACATTATTTTAAATATGAAGTAGTCAAGAAGATTTAACTCCGAACTAAAGAAATTAACTGTGTCTGAAACTACTGTTGACTTAGTCTGACTGACAGAAGACATGCCTAACTCTAAACAAAAAGTAAATAGGAAGCAAGGGAAAAACATATATTTAAATTACACATATTCAAGAGCCAAGGAAGAATAGGAATTCAACCCAAAGACGGATGCATGAATTGTGGTGCAAAATACACAGGATGGAAATTGTTGGTGATTTTACATTGCCCAGTTTTCATTTATCACACTTGTAACGATAGTCCAAGCAGTTGTGGCAGTGTGCAAATGCCTCTTCTCCAACAATCTGTAAAATACGGGGTCTTGAAGAGAAAGATGTGATTGTTTCCCCACAGGATTTTGTGCTTTGTGGAGCCTTCACGGAAGGCTGTTTCCTGTGGAAGTCTCTTGAATGCTAGACTTATGCAGTGATAATCAAATACATCTTTTCTTTGGACAGATGCATCCACAACAAATTTACAGTAGTCACACTTTAGATATTGAAAAATCAAAGTACCTCTGAAGAGTGGGTTTGGTGTAGTACCAGAGCTGGTCTGTGCTGAGACTCACCAGGCAGATGGCTTTTGAAGAATACCTGAGAATGAATTAAAAACCCAGTCCAAATTAGAAGGCACAACTGTATTGCCTTAGTGCTGAACCTGAAATAGTGTTTGTGATACAGCTTATTAGCTCAGGTGCAGCATCACAGCTACAGCTCTCTTCCTTTGGCCTGGCTTGAATCACAGCAGATAAGCTCATGTCTTCCAAAATATGGTGTAGATCTCTTTAACTACAGATCTGGAAAGCTCCTGTTCAATCAGCAAACATATTTAGACATTAACAGTGCTAGGAGTTTGACATGAAAGGTGTAATTTTCATAAACAGAAAAAGCACTGTTTATATGTTTCTTACTTGACCTTGCTGATACTCTTGAAAGACTTCCATAGTACTTCATACTTAGTACTTCTTGGAGACACCGTTTGTGGGCAAGCATTTGGAAAGTGATAGTCAGGACTGAGGAGTATGAAACTTAGCACAATTCAACTAAATAAAGCCTTGGCATATTGCAGAAGCTGAAATAAACCTACTTGTCTGTTATATCAGGGATAATTATTACCTATTGAGTCTTTTTCAATTTCCCAGCTGAAAACCAGTTTGTCCTAAAGAAAAGAGATACACAGAGTTACTAAATTCCAGAGATTTCAACTTTGTTATTCACTGAGGGCTACATAGTCATGGGTCATGGTCATTGCATTGGTTGCTACAGATCAGATGCTTTAGTTGCATTTAACTTGCCTCAATGTGAGTTATTTTTAATTTAGAAACTTATTTTATCGTGACTTCTTCCAGTTACCCTGTCATTAAAACCATTTTAATTATACTGTTCTGGTAGATAAAGACCATCTGACTTGGCATAGTGCGCTCTTCTGATTAGTTTAACATGATCTGGCTGTTGGTCAATCACATCTTTTACTTTTGAATCACACAAACCTACTTATTCTAGAATATACAGTGTGGATAAATAAAGAAAAAAAAACCATGGAGGAAGTAATGTTCTTATACTTTGCAAGAAAATATGATTGCACAGGAGGGAAATGGTCAATGTAGTCTATAGATCAGATCTGCTGTTGCTTTATCAGTGTAAGCATGGATTAAGGAAGCCTGTTTTACACCTTCTGTATAAAACCTAAGTATTATACATGGAAGTTAAGTCTGATTTGCACCAGCTATGACTAACTGCATCAATATCCTCTGGCTGGTGCTATTTCTTGAGGTTGTTCAGAAGTATCTTTTAGTAAGCATTTTGCATGTAATCATTCTGCACTTAAAAACCTTGTCAAAGAAAGGTTTTTGAAAATCCGTGTGGCTTGTTACTATATCTGGAAGACTAAGCTAGATAACCTGCTTTTGTTAAATCCATGCCTCATATCTGGGACAGGTGTTTAAGCATGGATATATACATAGCATCCATATGTATATATAGATATATACACAGCACATCTCCATGAACCTTCCCCTTCCTTTCCTCCCACTTTCTTCATCCTCCCTCACATATAATGCAAAACCAGGAGTATACATGGTGATTCATATCAGGATTAGGTGGCATGGGAAATATTTACAGCATTTTAAGATGGTGCCAGCAAATACTAGTGAGTAACTCCAACCACCACCATGTTTTGCCCTTCCCTGACATTTTCTACCAAGTACAATTCCAACTGCAATTTCTACCAATTCCAGTTCATCAGTATTTTTTGCAGGTCACACACACTCCTTGTTTTTGGGAAGTCAGTTGCTTACAGACTTCAGAAAGACATGGGGCCCTACAAACCAAAGTTTTACCCACTGAAGTTCTTAGTACCACACAAAGGATCTGCTTTAACTTTTCAGTTCTCCTCCTGCTTCAATCCCTGGACACAGAATTTCCTCTTGCTTGGTAGGAACATCCCTAAAAAGTCTTTTGGTGACCTAGACCTTGAATTCCAGTGTACTCTTCAACTGGTGTTTCAGCATCTCCTATCATTCCTCTGCAGACCTAAGTCTCTGAGCCATCTCTTACCTCTCAGAGAAGACAGACTTGCTGATACAATTGCTTTCTTTGCAGATGCAACTCAGGACTAGCTGAGCTTGGTAGCTGTAATTTACACTTCCCTCTGCTAGTCAGGAATGTATCTGATGCATATTTTTTTGTTTACAATTTCTATGTTTTATGCTTTGGTTTGATCTGTTTTTTATTTAAAGAAGTATTGCTGCTATAGCAACTGTCGCATCATGTGATATCTTTGATATTACCACAATGCCAAATACTTGTTAAAGGATAAATCTCTATATCGGGTGAAATTCACTGGGTTTTACAATGGATTTGAATGAACATCTTTTCAGTTTGCATATTTGGTACTACTGGGTTTTTTCCAGTTTGGGGTTTTTTTCCTTTCTGGTGATGAGTGTTTTAGTGGAAAGGTCAGAGGCTCTAAGTACAGTAAAAAGAGTCATGGATATGATTTTTTGTCTCGCTTACTGAGTTCAAAGCATTAATTGTTTTTTTTTATTTTCATGAAGAAAAACTGTTCATACCTTCTTGGGCATTTTGATTTTCATTAAAGTGACACAAAAAATTCCATTGCCATTTGCCTCTGACAGGAAGGTGTGTCCTTGGAGATAGCCCACATTGAGCTAGTAAGTAAATATTCTTGAAGTAAAGCTTGAAGTTATGCTTTTAGGTTAAAGATTGGAAACAAATATTACATAGAAAACAAATACAAGCCAACAGAAATTGACTTGTTTTCTCTTCCCTTAAGGTCATAAGGCAATGGCAGCCACTGGGAGTGAGGAATCATTGTTCAGAGCACTATGTGTCTGCTAGATGTCTTCAGTTCAACGTTCTTCACTAGATTTTTGAAAGGACCTTGCATTGGTGATTTTATCTCAAAGTGAATCCATTTTTGGTCAGTGCATAAATTTCATCAGCTTTTCATACTTGATCAACCAGGAAGTTGACAGTTTTGCTTTGGGATAAGCACCTTACGTACTTCTGTGTTCCTACTTATCTTTGGGCAGCCTCTGTCAGCTCAATATGGGCTTTTAAGTAAAGTGCTCTTTGGTACCACCAAGCCTTTTGTACAGGCCCCATGTTCAGTGATAGTTTTGTTTTCACATGTTTGTGTATAAGAACAAGGCTTTTTCCACCCTCAGCTTTGACCGAGACTGTTAGACCATACCTTCTGCTAGAGCAAACCAGTTGCTTAGAGCAACCTGGTCTAGTGGAAGGTGTCCCTGCCTGTGGCAGGGGTTTGGAACTAGATGGTCCTTAAGGACCCTTTTCAACCCAGACCATTCTATGATACTATGATTTAGATGTACTTATGCCTTTTAACCCCAAATGAAAAGTTAATGTGCATTAGCCAAGGAATTGTGTTAGGAAAATTAAAAGGATGCGTGGTGTGGTAACCTCTGTCGAAAGAGTAACTTGTGCAGTAAAAGTGAAAATACCCTAAGAATAAATTCCAATGTTTCTTTCTTATTTATGCAACCTACCACAGGCCTTTTCAAGTCGCTAGCAGCAAGCTTGCAATTCATTCTTCCTGAGTACTTTCAGAAGCTTTGTAAAGCCCAGAATTTGCCTGATAATCTCTGCTAAGCTAGTTCTTGTCTTTTATTGCACATGTTTTCTTGACTGTGAATATCCTCTTACGGTTTAGAGACAGCCTCTTAACAAGCAGTCTGTTGGTCAAACTGCAGGAGGAAAGCAGTTAAAAAGACAATTACTTCAAAGATGCTTTATCTCAAAATGAGTTTCTAAATAGCAATTCAGTGTGGGTTTTAGCACTAGACCAAGCTGTATGAGAATGCTGTCTGCGATAATCAACATTTCCCTTGTTCTGCTTGACCTTTGAAATAGGTAATGGTGACAGTATGGGCACAGGACCTGAACGTGAGGCAGCAGGTATGGTTGGTACCATGCCGGGTATTCTTCCAAACCCTGGGATTTGTAATCTTCACATAATTTCTCCCATTTCTTTTCAGATCACAGTGATGGTGAAATAAGTACATTTCAGACTGACAAAACTCTCTGCAGTATGTTTAGATTCTCAGGGTTGTGGCCAATCTTTGCTGCAGGATACATGGCTGTGAAGATCAAAATGATAGTTGTGATTCCTTCTTTCTCTTGGCATTTTTTAGGCCAGTGGAGTTGGAATTGTAAGTTCGTGCCTGCTGATGCCTGTAGGGTTTTTAGAATGGCATTCCTCCTGCAGTTTGTCCAACACACTGCTTGTCAAGAGGCTGCCTCCAGACTATAAGAGGATATTGAAGAAAATGCAGACTAAAAGGCAGGCACTAGTTTAGCAGAGATGATGAGGTAAATTCTGAGCATTCAGAACTGACAGCAGAAATACGAAGTCTTCCTGAATATCAGTGCTGCCAAAGCTTAGGCGCAATGATAGAAAACCTTCTATTTAAAAGAATATATCAAAGAACAAGAGAATATTATCACCTATTAAGACTATAGATCTCGACAAATCCAATCATATAAAAGAATTTTGCTAAGGTTGCCCTCTTTGCAATTTTCTGATTTCTGGAGAACTGTTTTTGGGATATCATCCGTAAGTGTTACTTTTCCGACACGAGCTGAGCAGTGTTCATTGAGAGAGCTAATAGGAGTTGCCATTGGTCATCTGGATGACTTTTGTTTGTTGCAGATTGGACTGAGAGTTTAGATCCACTTCTTTCTGTGGGCTTACACTAACAGTCCTGCTCAAGGCTCTTGGAGCTTTGTTAGGATACCTAGAAACTTTTCTTGGTACCTAGATGAGAATCTGGCTGTTAGATCTTTACACCATAGAAATATTCAGTAGCAAAATGTATCCTATGTTTATTTTAAAATAGGGATCTCCTAAGAGAAGGAGAGGCACCTTGATGGCATTTGTTATATTTAAAGAAAGACTTAGAATCATAGAATCACAGAATAATTAGGGTTGGAAAGGACCTTAAAATCATCCAGTTCCAACCCCCCTGCCATAAGCAGGGACACCTCACACTAAACCATGCCACCCAAGGTTTCGTCTAACCTGGCCTTGAACACTGCCAGGGATGAAGCACTCACAACTTCCTCGGGCATCCCATTCCAGTGCCTCACCACCCTCACAGGAAAGAATTTCTTCCTTACATCCAATCTAAACCTCCCCTGTTTATGTTTGAACCCATTACCCCTTGTCCTGTCACTACAGTCCCTAATGAAGAGCCCCTCCCCAGCATCCCTATAGGCCCCCTTCAGATACTGGAAGGCTGCTCTGAGGTCTCCACTCAGCCTTCTCTTCCCCAGGCTGAACAGCCCCAACCTTCCCAGCCTGTCTTCTGTCTTTCCATGTTACCTTTCCAATTGATTATCCTTGTTAGGCAATAAGGCTGATCATAAGAATGATCCAGGTTTTCCAGGCAAATTCACTCAGTACTTCCCTATGTCTTTTTTAATGCAGCTGTGCTCTCCTCCCTAATGTAGTATGAGGGTAGTTGCTGGCTGCTAACTGGATTCTGAAGTTTGTCACATCTGGAGGCTGGGCCCATTGTTTACCAAGTCTAAAGTGTAGCTATTACTGACTACAGAGGCACCTTCCTCTAGAAACTGAGTTTTTAAAGAAAACGTGCCTAAATTTGCATGATGGTCATTGTAGCAAGTACTGTTTTCATCTTTACTGAAATAAAAATGTTATCTTTACCCTTTGAACTCCAGAATAGCAGAAGCTCTCGAAGTTTCCAACCTTTTTCTCCTAAGAATCCCAGTCCCCTGTAACTGATTCTATTAATTTTCATTAGTTTGATGTGAAATATATCCACAATGACAATAGTGATGAATGCAGATACCAAAAGAATCTGTCCAGGTTTTATTTTAAAGCCTTATATACTTACAGAGATTTCAGACACCTACAGACAGCAAATTACTGTTAAAGTTTAATACTGTGGTAAAAGTAAATCCTAGGGATTTGCCGGAGACTCCAGGAATTTAGGCTATGAATAATTAGAATAAAATAGCTATGTGTCTTACAACCTATAAGAAAAATAATTGATGGAATAAGACCTACAGTCCGAGAAAATTTCTTTGCTAGGTTACTTTTGCCTTTTCTTATCTAACCTTTTTTCAAGGAGGAATCTGGTCTCCCCAGGTGCAATGATCAGGATGTACTTCAGTTAATTCTCTTCTTTCCCTTTCAGTTTGTTTCAGATTGAAGTACTATTTCCCTTTCCTACAAGGTTCTGTCATACCTCTTTGCCGCCAGTCAGTGTTGTGGTTTAAACCCAGCCACGCAGCTTGTTCACTCATTCAATCCCCCTTTCTTGCCCTCCCCTGCTTCCAGAGGGGTGGGGAGGAGAATCAAAAGAATGCAACTCCCACAGATTGAGATAAGAACAGTTTAGTAACTAAGGTATAACACAAATCACTGCTGCTACCACCAATAATAATAATGATAAAGGAAATAGCAAGGGTAAAGAATACAGCATCTCACCAACCACCCACAGATAACTCACCCCACCACACCTGACTGAGCATCGACCCATACCTCCTCCAACCCCCCAGAGCATTCGCCCTTCTGGGTGACTCTCAGTTACATCCTGGCCATGACATGCTGTGGTATGGAACACCTCTTTGGCTAGTTTGGGTCAGGTGTCCTGTCCCTGCTTCCTCCCGGCGTCCCCTCCTCCCTGCCAGAGCATGAGACTCAGAAAGTCCTTGCTCAGAGTAAACATCAGTATTATCAGCTCTGTTCCCAGGCTGAGTCAAAACACATCTGCACCAGCTGCTAAGAAGGAGAAAAATTGACTACTACTGCTAAACCCAGGACAGTCAGGAAAATCTGCTTAGGGCTCCCCAGTCCTGAGGACAGTATCTCTTTACTGGCCAGAAGACTTAGAACACAGTGTAACAGTTCTCTTGGTCTGAAGGTGGTAATGTATTCTCAGCAACACTCGCTGCATCTGCTGAACAGACAAGCGTGAAGCCATGTTTTATAATCTAGTAATACAGCAATGCAGGCTCTTTCTTGGCCAGTAGTCTGGCCTTTTCTTTATCACCAACGGACAGCATGCCAGAAAGGGCATAATGCTGTTGTGCTGTATAATAACATGAAGTTCGAAGACTGCAATTTTGCATGTTTATAGATTAACTGAAGAGAATATAACTCAAAATAGAGCAACACTACAATCTGAATATTCAAAGTACTGTGTAATAGAGAGCATGCAGGGAGAGAGTAATATTATTAAACTACTATGAATTATAGGTTATCTGATGATTTTATTGTTATTCCTGGACAGCTACATTAGGGCAGGAGGAGCAGATTAAAACTTTTTGCTAGGACATAGTCACTTGACAGCTTCCTTCTGCATCATGTAAAGGTTCCACTGACAGATTTTCTCATGTGTCAGTTAGGTGGAAAAGATTTAACTCTGTCTTCTGCCTGCTTTTCCTACACTGCCTTGTGGTGGCAGTATTAGGAATATAATCTTTTCTAGGCCCTTCATCTTTAAAAATAACAAATTCTTTGTTAGATTCTTTTGAAACAGCTTGAAAATCTGGCATGGGTTTATTAACGTTGAAATGAAAAGGTTTTGAGAAAGAAGAAACTCACAAAGACTTGGTAATGTTAAGTTTATGGTTAGGTTAGGTTGGACTTGATGATCTGAAAGGTCTTTTCCAACCTAAATGATTCTGTGATCTTTATCTAGGCATCTTTTAAGATTTACAAGAAGCCTATTACTTGTAGTTGAGACTTACAAGTAAGCATTTTACCAGGAGGAACTGAGTCTTCTTACTGCTTTACTCAGTTGATTCCTTGCCTTCCATTCTTTCACTGTGGGACCTAGCAGCTTGTGCATTCTTGGCAGAGATCTGCAGGTTTCCCCTGAATTATTCTTTGTATCCTTGATTCCAGGTGCTAGATCACAAACAATTAACTTAACTAAATGTGAAGGGTATATGGGGACCCTTAATCAAAGTGGCCCTGAACTGAAACTGAGGAAAAGACTTCCCTGTGGCTGCTGTTATGAATTACAGGTGCATGGTGCATAGGGAGGAATTGTACCAAGAGGCACGATTGTGGCCATACAGGTACACAGATACCTCAGGCAGGTCTAAACTTGCACCGGTGTCCTCAGCCTTTAGGCAAATTGTATCAGCTTGCTGGTGGAAACCAGCTAGCTAAAAATATCAAAACTAGCAATTGTACATTTAAAGGAAACAATCTAAGTGCTGCAGATTGCTCTCTGTGGGTAATTATTCAGTCTAAAACAAACAGCCTTGAGGTTGCAGATAATATTGTTGCTAAAAAATAATAGCGTGCATTATTTAATACATCTTTTTGGATTATGATTAAGTAAGAAACAGTCTAAATTGTCTTTGTACTATTGCAGTACTTCCCAAAGAGAGTAAGTTTCAGACTTCTTCCCCTGGGAGCACTGGGGATTTATACGCTGAGTGTTGGCCTGGATATACGTATTTTTTTAATCTGGGATTGACATACCTCAGAAAATATGGGTATATAATAGAAAGCCTGACAGCCCCTTTAACTGTGGTGTCACTAATACATTGATATAATCTGTTACCTCAGCTAAGGTGTTTTGCCTCAAGAGGTAGAACACATTTATGTATGGAAAGGTCAGTTTTAATTAATAAGCTGTTTTCATCATTCAGGGCCAATATGAATTGCTTGTAACATTTGTGTGAAATAGTTTTCAATATAAAAATAAAACAAATTGAGCTTTATGTCACATTCATCATCCCCTGTAGGCCATTTAAATGTCAAAAAATCAGTACAGACCAAAAGTCTATTTCTAGACGCTTTAGTAACCCTATTTATCAGAGTGAAATAAGATATTATCATCCCATTATTCCATCATATGCCTTCTGCACTTGGAGACATACAAATTTCTTCTAGTTTGCTCTTACATTTAAGGTATTTTCTCTATTGTTAAATATTTTTTGTCCTAACAGTAAATAGTGAAGAAAATGCTTAGCCAATGTTAGAAGAATGAACACTTGGTTATATTATTGTGTATTTCTTTCACTATACTATAATGTTAATGTATTATATAATGTATAAATATTAACTTACTTTCTTGTACATTTCTCAAATGAGAAAAAATCCCTGTGTTCTTCCACCCTTTATTTGGAAACATGGTTTTTGCATACTACACTTTGTTAATGTTGTTTTGGAGGACAGATCTTTCACTGTAGGCACTACTGATACATTTTGACAAAAATCATGTCATTCTATAGAAAATTTACATCCCCATCTATTTCACTATGGAATAACCCCCACCTTTAAAAACACTTCTTTTTCTGAGTTTTGTTTCCTAAGCAAGCAAGGCTCAGGTAATCGCACACCTCCATGACTGTCTCACCCTTCTAATGATTTTCAAATTTCAAATGTATGTGGGAATGAACAGTCTCAAAGGTTCTAAGTTTTAAGAGGCATGAAAATAGGCAGCAGAATAGAAAAAAAAGATCCCATTAAAGCCTATAGTGAGGAATACGCCGCTGAGGATTATGATAAAGTAAGATACTGCTGAGGAGAATATGCATACTAGAGCTCCATTCAGAAGAAGTGGATTCAGCTGAATATCAGCCTATTGCATGTAAGTGTTCTGCCACAGGGCAAGCACATGCAAGAAACAAGGCTGTGTGGCTTCTTACTTAAAGGAGCTTTAACATATGAGCTGTTGTTATATCCCAATTCTTAAATAAACTTTGAAAAGGAAGAATTCATTTACTGGTGCATATGTAAAATGGTACAACTCTCATGTTACATAGAAAAGCAGGGGGGAATGTCTTTCTTCTGTTTTTTAGAGCTTTTTTGGTTTATGCTCATGCTTCTGTTTGCTTTTATTGCAACAGGTAGTGCCATAGGAAGCGATGATATCATAGCAGGGAATGTGAGCAAGTACACTGTTCTGCCAGTTGGTTATTGTGGACTGCCTAAAAAAGGACATCTTGTATTTGATGCCTGTTTTGAAAGTGGTAAGCATTTTTGGTGTTGTTTTATGTTGTGGAGATGTCAGTATATTCATGCTTTTAGCTATATCATTCATCTTTATAGAAAGTGTTTTAATTCAAAAGAAGGCTTGCATTAAAAGCTAATTAAACTCAGTGATTCACTTCAGCCAGAGTATGACATAAATTCAGACTATTCAAATGTAAAAAGGGGTGTGAAGTTTGTTATTACAACTGTACATTACATCAAGTCCATCTTTTAGCACAGGTAGATACATAACTGGATTTTATTCTACTGTTAGGTATGGTATTTGTATATAACAAATCTCATCTAACAAATCTACATCTAATCAAAGGTGTAGTATTTATAATACTTTATTTTAAAAGGTGATTTGGAAATTTACTGGAGAAGTTAAGCTCATGGAGTTAACCTGGGAAAGTGCCAAGCCCATCCTTGCCTGGTTACGAGATTTTACAGATGTGTTTCTTGTGGCCTAATTTTGTACTGCTGAGGTTAATGGAAGTTCAGTCTCTGATGTCAATAGAAGGAGAATTAAACTTTAGGAAGCTACTGCAAATTGTAAGAAATTATTTTTTCAAGTTAGCACATTAATTAAAATAATATTTTTAATCATGTATTTTTTTATGCATAGGGGGTATGTAGGTAATAATATATATATATGTTTAAATTTTTGTGTTACATGTATGTGTGCCTCCAGATCTTATATCTATTACTATTGGCTTACAGATCTACAGAGCACTGTTAAACAACATATGTACAAAAGGCATTTGGCTGGATAAACCATAGTTTCAGCATGGTTTATGTGCAAGGTGCTGGTAATGCCAAAACTGCCACAGTGTCTTGTAAAATGAGCTTTTTATGAAGAGTTACATCCCTCAGGGTAGAATACTGGCTGCCAGTTCCTGGATAAATCTTAAATTGAGTTATTTAAATCCTTTGATTACATTATGTGAAAGGTGTAAACGATGCAGTGAATAATGAAGAGTATCTTGTGCTGGGGAGGGACTCTTCAGTAGGGACTATAGTGACAGGACAAGGGGTAATGGGTTCAAACTTAAACAGAGGAGGTTTAGGTTGGATATAAAGAAGAAATTCTTTCCTGTGAGGGTGCTGAGGCACTGGAATGGGTTGCCCAGGGAAGCTGTGAGTGCTCCATCCCTGGCAGTGTTCAAGGCCAGGTTGGATGAAGCCTTGTGTGGCATGGTTTAGTGTGGGGTGTCCTTGCTTATGGCAGGGGGTTGGAACTGGATGATCTTAAGGTCCTTTCCAACCCTAACTATTCTATGATTCTATGATTTTTAAGGTATGTCTCTAATGGTTCAGGCAGTAGTTATCTGGTTTTTAAGAATAGTTAGAATGCTATTTCATAATAGTTATGGGTTTATGAATTTTTGTATTACAAAATTAATCAGTTGACCAAGCTAAGAAATTTACTTCATTGTGTTAGCTGCTCTGCAATGAAAAGGATCATCATCAGCCATCAAACTATTTGAGAAGTAATGTGAATTATTGCTTGATGGTTTAATTCCAGTTTTTGAACAATAGAATTAATTGTATTTTGAAATTAAAACATTTATTCAGTTCAAAGGTAACACTCATACTTTATATACTTTGACAATAATAGCATGTGGTAGAGGCAGATGCTATTTGAAATCCTGTGTTTATTTACATTTAGCATGATGAGACTGATGTTGCTTTGCATATTAAGACACCTCCAAAGTACAAATATGAATAAAATTAATACCTTTATTTCCTTTGTCATGATGGCACTGTACTAGCAAGGATGATAATAATATTGTGTACACTTCATATGTAAATTCACTTTCTCTTTTCTTATATGTCAGCCAGGTAATTACTTAGAGTATCTCAACTGGTCAAATCAAATTAACTGATTATTGGATATTTTATGAAATTGTTATTAATGCTGAAATCTATCCCCTTCTATTATCCAAACAGTAGTATGCAACATTTATACAGTAGTGTATTGATGCTCTTTGAGTACCAGCTTAAAAGAGTAATATTCTATTAGAATTTATTTTTCAAAGAACAGGTTATAAAACTGATCCCAGCTGGAGTACTACATCCAGTTCTGGGGTCCCCACTGCAAAAAAACACATGGACCTGCTAGAGGAGTCCAGAGGAAGCCACAAAGATGATCAGTGCTGGAATACCTCTCACGTGAAGATGGGCTGAGAGAGCTGGGCTTGTTCAACCTGAAGAAGAGAAGGCTCCAGGGGGACCTTATTCAGTACATAGAGGGGACATCTTATAAGAAAGATGGGAGAAACCTTTTACAAGGCTTGTTATTTCCCATTTTATTAATATTGTTATTATTGTTAGCATTATATTATACTTTATTTTAATTATTAAACTGCTGTTATCTCAACCTGTGGGTTTTACTTTGTTTTTCCAGTTCTCATCCCCATCCCACTGGGAGAGGAGGGAGTGAGCTAGCGGCTGTGTGGTACTTAGTTGTCAGTTGGGGTAAAGCCACACACAGGTTTTAAACTGAAACTGGGTAGATTTAGATTAAGGAAAACATAAGGAAGAGATTTTTTTATGATGAGGGTGGTGAGGCATTGAAACACAGAGAAGCTGTGGCTGCCCCATTGGACAAGGCTTTAAGCAACCTGGACTAGTGGAAGGTGTCCCTGCTCAAACCAGGGGTTTGGAACTAGTTGAGCTTTAAGGTCCCTTCCAACCCAAACCATTCTAGGATTCATGATTCTATGAAAATACATCACATTAATTTTGTAAGGATTCCAAGTTTTATGTAGTCTGAAAACCAGTGTCCAGTCGGCTGTTTTGAAATGCCTTGCTTTCAAAAATCATAAAACGTAGAATTGAAATGGGCACTGGGATTCCTTTTTAGTCCACTCTGGTTTTGAGAGTCAGAATACACTATTTTTGCCATTCCTGGCAGATATTTATGTATCCTTTTCAGAGCCTTTCAGTGAGGAAAGTTTTAGTGAGAAAGCAGCAATCCATTCTAACAGTGCAATTTGCTCAGTATAAGAAGCATTTTCTTTCTATGTAGAAACACTTTTACCAAAAATGCATTAATTCTTGTCCAGTCCTATAGGCACAGAAAGCTGAATATTCCTTTCTTCTTAGACTTAATGGAAAGCTGCTGGTCATATCTTCGCTTGGCCTTTCCCTCCTCAGGTTAAATAACTGCTATTTTTTTTTGCAGTAGTTCCTTATTTGTGACATGTTCCAAAATTTTTATCATTCTTTATTTCCTCTGGTCTTTTTCCAGCTGTTCCATGACAGGCAATAGTCCAAGGTGAACATGATTCTCAGATAAGCTGATGCCAGTGCTATGTAGAGCTTATTACATGACATGTCTTGCAATCTATTTGCTTCTGCTATGTGACAGTCCAATCTTTTCCACCAAAAACCTGTTGACTTCTATAAGATTTGTGATCCATTATAGTGTCCAGATCCTTTTCAGAAGAGCTACCTAACCAGTTTGTAGCTTGCACTTAACCTACCCTAATGAATCTAATGCTAGTGAAAGAATCATTGCTATAAAATAAATACAGTTATTGAAAATGAATGGTGGTTGAACCCTTTATCTTTTAAATAACAGATCGAGGAGTGAAGGAGAGAGAGAATTATCAACTTACAAGTATGCCAGGAATTTGAATTTGTGTTTCCCATAAGTCAAGCTAGTGTTCCAACTGGAATCTTCCATGTTCTTTTTATTAATATTTAAGAATATACATGGCCAAAAGAAACTTTTTGTATTGATTTATCATTGGCATAAAAGAAACTGATGAAAAGTCAGATTCCTTGCGTACCACAACACAATGTTTTGAATAATGTCAGGTTTTGCAAGAAACATGAGTTAGTTTCAGGGGAAATTGGAAGCACAGTTATCTACACATAGAACCAATGCAAAGGAGAGCTCACATTTGAAATGTATACATTTGGTCAGTTGTAATTCCTTTTCCTATTAGTCATTAATGCATTAAATTATTAAAACAGTTTCATTTTAGCAGCAATTTATGCTGTCCTGTGGGAGCATTGCTGATTGACTAGGTTCTCTGAGTGTGGAAGCACTCTCATCTCATATAAATCAGGACAAACCTCAAAATATAGTGGGTTCTTATGGTAGTCTAGAGGATGCCATCAGGTAATATGTATGACTTGCCCTGTCAGATACCTTGTCTTGACTGTCTAGAGTCCATCAACACCTATTCTAGCAGGATATGAAGCATGGCTCACACTGTCATGCATTCAGGATGTGTTTCTACAACCGCTACGGAAGTATACATTCAGAAAGTCTGTAAGTAATGCCTTCCACTCAGCAACCACCTTCACTGCACTGCTCATAGTGCTTTGACAGGACCAAAGTTCCTTTTGTTTGGTATGATCTGGCTTGCCAGTCACCACAGACTGATACTGGTTGGTCGCACTGGCTTGCAAGTACTTCTGGATTAATCACAATGTCTTCTGTTATGTCACAGGGAATACAGGAGGAAGCTGGAATTAGGTGGGAGACTGTGACGTGTTGTGAGGATGGTTAAAACCCCCAAATTTGACAGTTTCTGCTGCTTGTTGCTCCAATTGCTCGGTTTATAATTACTTTTGGGGATTAAGGGAACAGTGTTGGCTCACAGAGGTTCACAAATCTCAGCATTCATACTGCTAAATACAAGGGCTTTTCAAAAGGTTTGGAAAATACGTATTTTGGCTTGTTAGTCAAATATAATGCTGTTTAAATGTTAAAAAATACTGTGATTCTTGAAATTAGAAACGAAGCTGCTGTTTGCTTTTATTCTCATTTCAACCAAAAAGTGGAACTCCGCCAAGAGTCATTAAATCTTCTATCTTTTGGATGAATTCTTATTTTTTTTTATGAAAAAATGTTATGATTGGGTAATTTGTGTATTGTGGTTTATGTTCAAAAGGTTGTAATTAAAGTTTTGTAAGATTTGAGATCCAATCTCAGTTACTGTAAACCTCATATTATGATGTTGCCTGATGTACCACCACCTTGCAGTGGAAATGGTTGACAAACATTAGTTTGTCTTCTACAGGAGGTTTATAAAATATTTGGTATTAGAAACCTGATTAAAAAAATCTGTGCTGATGGATTGCAAATGCTGTTAATCAGTTGGGAAATGTGAAGATTTACAGTGTATTAAGAGATCTCATGTGACTGAGAAGCACCCTCATATCATTTTTGTTAAGGTTTTAAATATCTTTCTATATTTCAAAAATAGGATAATGTACTTATAAAACACTTTGCACAACACTCAAAATTGCAGTAAGTGATTGTAATTCCGCTGATCTCATTGTAACCACTTAGAGGCGTGAAATAGGCCATTGAGCTTTAGCAGGAAAAGTATCTTTTGAACAAAAGCAAAGATAATATAAGATGAATTGCCCTTTGGGGGGTACCTATGTCCCAGTCGCTAAGACTTGACGTGCAAGTTTATACGGCTAAAATTAGGTGAGATTAATCTTACTTGTGATTAATGAAATACTATGAAATTTGAGTTGTAAAGCATTTTCTGAAAGGGACAGTTTTGTTTGTAAAATGTTTAGAAGTGGAAACTCAGATGATACAGAAGATGACACTGTTGGTATTATGTTCAAAGAAAAACTGAGATCCACCCTAAGAAGTAGTTGCATTTTGGCCATCTAATATGCAATTGCAATATGCTTCCAAAACTGTTAAACAAGCTGATCCTGTCTGTGTTTACATTTAGGTGAAGAGAAATACCCATCTTCACCTTGATTTCAGTGGCACTACTGCGATATCCTATAACAGGGATAAAGCAATACAGGCAAATGTAATAATGGCACATTAATAGAAGTAAAAGGTGTAAAAGCTGTTTAAGACTGCTTTCTTCCAGGGTAAATAATTTTAGTGGTAGACTAAACTGTGTTTTGGAGCAAAAACTAGTTGTTATTCTGAACTTCCTACATTATAATATGTCATGTATAGCTAGAATCACTAAGTCAGGTAGGCTCTCTTGGCTTTCATATCTATTGAGAATGCTCATACACAATGTAGAAACAAAATAAATGGAAGTCAATATATTATATCAGTAATAGTCTGTTTTCAGCCTACTTCAGTGGCATTGAGGTGTGTCTGATTAACGAAACACTTTAGTTATTTCCTTATTTGTTGACAGCAATGTATGCCATATTTTGCATGAAGATATTAAGTGGTTATTGCTGCCAGGAGGGAAAATTTAACAAATGCTTCCCTTTTCTGGAAATGCCTGTTCCCCGTTCAGAGCAGCGTTGTTCTTTCGGAATGTCAATACCTTTGCACTACTGCAAGTTAGAAGTCACATGGAAAAATCAAGAACAAAAGATTGATTAGAATTTTTTGTTAGTTTTTTTTTTTTAATGATGACCCTAGGCATAGATTAATGGATGTAGCATGCACAAAGTGATATCAGTTAACATATATGACATTACTCAGATGTCTCAAACTCCGGAAAAAGCATGTGAATGATTTATGGAATTGATATTAATCTCTTTCCAGTAAATGCATTACTAAAGTTACATGGGAAATTGATGTTACTGCTGTAATGCCAAATTAATTTCTTTCTTGCTAGGTCAGCATTGCAAATGGAACTAAATATTAACCTTTTAAATATCTAAACAGGATATACTATGGAAGATATTTTTGCAAGGGGGGAGACACTTAGCATTGATGTGATACCAGCTAACAAACATTGCATTAGTTAGGTATCTTAACTTGTGGAAAATAGACGTTAATGACTTATGGAGCTAATGGCAATGTGAGAAGAATTAGTATAATAGCATCAGTAAAGAATTAGTATGTTAATTGTAGTTGGTGTGCTGATTGTAATTTTCACAGTCGGTTTATCTTCTGATTATCATGCTACCTTCTTCAAGACCTCACCTTTCCCTCCTGTCTCTGTTTTTGTTGTTTAACTGACCTGAGTAGGACTGGAATAAGCAACTGGAAATGGAAGCAGAAATGTCTGAGATCAGATAATTGTAAATTCAGATTTCCAACAGCCTCTCCATGAGAAACAACCAAATAGAGCAGTAAGCCTTGGTCTGGAATAGGCGTAACTGAAGACGAATATGTTAGAGGTCTATAAAATCATCATTCCTAGTCAAAATGTCAGTGAATATGAAACAGTTGTACCCTGTCTGTTCTCTTTGCACAAAGAAACTAACAGTTAACATGTTGAAAGCAAACAAAGAAGAATGGTTCCTCACATATTGTTTAATTAAACAGTGGAGCTTCTTCCTGCAGGATGTTGTGGATACTGAAAGTTTATGTGCCATGCTTTCAAGTAAGAAAAAAATATAACTGACAAGACGAGGGAAGACAAATCAACTAAGACCATGGCAGGGGGATTGGAACTAGGTGATCTTAGGGTCCTTTCCAACCCTAACTATCCTATGATTCTATTCTATGATTCTATTCTAAACACTGCCTCCATTTCTGGCTCAGATGGTTCAGGAACTGTACAGTGTAAATTGGGGGATTAGTCTGGGCAGGAATCTTCAAATAAATCTTTGTGTCCATGCTCTTCTCTGGGGATCCATTTCTGGCAGTTACTCAGTTACAGACCTTGATCTCACCTGATACATATATCTGGTTAAATGGTTAATCACTTTTCATACATATGATAATCTTTTATTATTGTCTAAAAAGGAGATTACAGGTTATAGTTACAAGCCAAAATTAACATCATACAAAACTATAATTTGATCAGATAATAGGAAGGAAAATCTTACAGTTATTATTTCCATTCAAACTAATTTTCTTAGGAAGATAGTGGTTGAAGATGGTGTGCTAACACCAACAGCGGTTGTCCGGAAACACACCTGGTACAGATCCAGTCTTAAGATTTCACACTATACATTCCTGGTACTGACATTTCCATCAGTCTTTCAATTTTTGGTAGGATTTTTGTAAGCTTGCTCTGTGACAGTGAAGGAATGAAAGAAATTCAAGTTTGGACTTTATAGAAAGATGTTCACATCATTTTTGAGAGTAAGCAGCAGGATTTTCATATATACCAGGTTCTGAGATAAATTTTCCAGTTTCCATTTTCCTGGCTCTGTTCACAATTTTCCATCTGGAAAAATGATAGAGGGAAATACAAGAAAGAATAGCAATGTCCCTGTCAGTGTGAAGGAACATTACATTACACTGAACAAATATCCTTATCTGAATGTACAATCACTGAAATAAATGCAGCTGTGTTTATTTCAGCATAATCAGATATATTTGAATATAAAATCATGGACATAAATGCAGCTGTGTTTATTTCATACTGCACATGTTAATATGAACATGAATGTGACATCAGTTAATCACTCATGAATGTATGGAGGTATGTATATATGGTGGCACAATGGAATACTGAGACAGTTGAAAGTATGAAATGAAGGAATCCAGCTGAGATTGTTCTTTACCTAAAATCTTTTCTAACAGCATTGGAAGTCACTGATGAGGAGTTACAAAGGTTCTTCTCATATAAAATGTCTGCATTTGAATAAATTTATGGTTACTCTTTGGAGTAACAGGTGACCTTCGGTTACTGACTATGGAAATAATTGCTTTGAATAATTGCTTCTTGAAGTAGAGAATTGTGTTAGCTTTCAGTGATGGGTAGGTCCAGGTCGTTCTCTTCTGATGGGTACAGCACAGACCTTAACTTTACAATTTCGAGCCTTAGAAAGAGCTTCCAACCACCCTTATGCAGTTTCATCTTGCTGGGTTCTCCGAGAAGCCCAGAGAAAACACAATGCAGAGCAGTGCCAGTGGAAAAATATCGGTATTGTTTGTTTTATTATGGATGCTTCTCTTTGCAGGTTTCCCCTCTGCCTTCACTGTCCTGTTTATACCTTTAATTTCTTACAAATCAGAGACATTCAGAACTGGACAAAATTGAGAAGTGTTCTTTACTCTGCTTATGCAGAAGGTGCTATGTAGATTATCAGAAGGAATGGCTGTATTCAGCATTAAAGATAAAGTGACAACAGAACAGTAAATATTTTGGAGCTAAGGGGTATTGGGAAGGCTTTATTTTCATCTGGGAGAAGACTGAAATATTCTACTAGACTAAATAGTGGTATTTTGTTCGGTTAGTTCAATAACCTGTAATAGTATCCCTGTTTTGCAGAAGACAGTAGCACAAAAGACATGGTTCTTGACTGCCTAGCACCTTTTGTAGTGAATCTCAGCTGTGTGAAATGAGCACAGAATGGCTGAGAAATGTTAAGAGTGCTTTGCATCTGTTTCGTGTGAAATGAATGGTGAAATCTCGATTCTTATAGATAGGATCAAACAGTGAAGAATGAGGGAATAGAAGGAAAGGGGCTGAAGCAAAGAAAATATATTTGAGACATTTGTACCATGTCCTGCACTCAGAGGGGGATGTTGGCTGTGTGCACAGATGTGCGCTGCTGCTGTTTCTCTGTTACTGTGTGACTTACAACATGCGGTGCTACTCATTTCCTCAGGACATAGCTTAGGCAGCACTAACTGGGAGAACAACGTTTCTTTTCCTTGCTTCACATCTGTAGAGAAAACAATTTATCACATTTTTATTTTACTTTAAATGAGTAAAAGACACTGGAGCAGGCTGCCGAGAGAGGAACACAATCATCCATGGAGATAATCAAAGCTGAGTAGGCACAGTTCGGAGCAACCTCTTCTTGCAGACCCTGTTCTGAGCAGGGTGGGTGGACTGGACAATCTCCAGAGATCCCTTCGAAAACACTTTAGAAGTGATACCACTCCTCCACTCTCTCCCCCCCCCCCCCCCCCCCCCCCCCCCCCTCCCTCCCCA
>NDXB01006221.1:16640-68920 GCA_002631895.1 Agapornis roseicollis | reverse complement strand
AAAAAAAAAAAAAAAAAAAAAGAAAGACCCAACAAAATTAAGACAGACATTCAGATATAATAAAATATTCTAAGCATAGCAGAAGACAAAAACATGTTGGTGCCATCTAAAATGTCAATATTTAAATTATCGCTTCTGACTGAAAAAGTAACACCAGCTAGATAGTTTATTAAGGACTAATTTAAGCTTTAGCTAAACAAGTATAAATGAGGGTAAGTAGTTTTCTGTTGCATTCATGTGGGTACAGTTAAGAGGCCTGCTTTAAATTCTATTACTACTATAAAAACAAACCAATGTAATGTTGTTCCTTGCTATTACAGAATTATATATTGTATAGTGGAGTAAAGCTAGGATGTAAGCAGCATTGCTATTTCATAATTGTTGGTAGGACTGGAAGTCAAAGAGGGCTTCCAGAACAGGTAAGTGACTGAAAGAAGGGAAAATAACAAGGCACAGGAGTCACGGAGTTGTAAAAGTGAAAATACAGGAAGAAATTTCATTACCTACAGAAGGATCAAACCGCTGTGTAATAAAGAGAAAAGCATGGAAATCACATTGCTCTACAAAAGCACATCAGACTAGGGACTGCAGCAGAAGAGTAGGTGAACAGTGAAGTTGTGTATAAGTCTAATGCGATGAAATGGCTAAAAATGTACCCAGGCTGCATGAAAGTCTATCTGTAAATTTTATCATGGAGATTATATTATAAGATTTCACTTCGAGGCAATGAAATAATGGGATTAATGTATTGAATGAGAATAACATTTCTAGCCCCAAACTGTTTTTGTGACTAGATTGATAATGGCATAGATAACCAAATTCAGTTTCATAATAAACTAAAATAAGATTGCTTCTTGTGCAAAAGCTGTACATAGGACAGATATTATTCAGATCCAGTTTGTGTACTGAAAGTCTATCCTTGCAGAACCATCATTCGAGGAAATTCTTGTATAAGGTACATAAGTTTTAGCTCTAAAATCAGTAATTTATTAGTTAAAGAAGGTTCTTATTCAGGATCTATCTCAAAAATCAAGATGCTTTTATAAAACAATACCTGGAACCTTTCCATTAATACTCTTTAATAAAAGAAAAGCAAATTTATTTACAGCTCTGGTGACTTTGGAGAGGTCCTTGAGAATAACTATAAGCCTTCAGACTGATTGAGATCAATTAATTTTCCTCAACTGGCAGTTTATAGTTATACAATGGAAGGACTCCCCTAGAAAAATGGTGATTCTGTGTATGAGACACCAAACTAGGCCAAATGCAAAATTACAGCATTACTGTACAGTAATAAATCAACTGCAATATCCTCACTTGTAGGATGAAATAGCAATTCTGCCTTTTGCATTGCATGAATTCTTAGGGTCTTTGCAAAATGTTGACTATATTGAGTAGGAAGCATTACATAAGTAGGGCTACTGTAATGTACTTAATAAAGAATATGCATCTTTTAATATTTTTAGCCATTTGCAATGTGTTGTTTGCACACCTATGATGTCTAAGCAACAGGCAAATATGAGAATGTCTTAGAGGGTATAGGTAGCAATAGATTTCAGTGCTGTACATTGAGCATCAGACCCTGACACAGTACTTATTTAGAGATATGCTTCTCCCTGCTGCACAAGAATAATGGTACATCCCACTGTGGTACTGTAGTTCATATTCCCTGAGTGCCTTGGTGGTTGCTTCCATGGCTAAGGCTGCAGACGTTGTTATAATTTATTTATTAACTGATAAATTATTTATTTAGGATAGCACCCATTATATGCTAAGTGACTTCCAGACAGAAATTTGCCCAAGTGCTTTTCCTTTAAGAGCTTTGCTTTGAAAGATGTGATACATACACAGTTGTAAGATACCCATTTGGATAGCATATAGTTTGTTAAAGAAAGCTGAGTTTCATGACAGTAATGCAAAACCATTTTGTATTCTGATTTTCCTTTAACAAAGGTTCATTGCCATGGATAAATAACTGCCCATCTGTCATTGGAGGCCTGTGGGGAATAAAAGAGGGAGCAGAGAAATCAGTAGTCTGCTGGTTTTTCTGGGGATTTGGTGGTTTTGGTGTAGAGGGTGTGCAAAGGCCACCTTAGGGCCTGGGCCTTTGATTTTTGAGCATTCTTGACACCTCCTACAATCTAAGTTGATGCAGTGCTACTTAATTGCTGCCACTTTCTTTCATGTATTGACATGATTTTGTGATTTTTGGGTTTTTTTTGGAGAATTTGTCCTGCAGTCTTGGGCTCAGCTCATATTTTTGTAGTTCATAAGAATCTCACAAATGCAGGAGGAGTCAAGAGACTGACTCCATTTTATCCATCACTTAAAATTTCAATACACAGCAAAACTGACATTTTATTCCTTACAGCTCCAGTTTTTAGGTCCTTTAACTGAAAGCATCAGTATTTATTGATAAGGGCAGTTTTGAAATAAAACTGCAAGTGCTTAAATGCCAATCTCTTCTGATGAAAGCTATTGAATTCCTCCATTATGATTTTATATATAATTTCTTTATACATATATAAGCCTGCTTTTTGCACAATGATATTTGTAGTATATTGGGATATCTGCTGCCTGTTTATTTTGCTGTTTTGCTCATGGTGGTTTTTGAGCAATGATGATCACTAAATCTTTAAGATTGCTTGCTGCTGTTTTCCATTGTGCTCTAAACTTGGTTCACTATTAATACTGCTCCATTTATTGAAGATAAAACCACAGAAAATATTTCAGTTCAAGTTGCTTGTGCTGTCTTTCTAAATGATATTTACTCATCAGGATTATCTTTAGAGGAAAGTTGCAAGAGATGTAAGTAGGTGGCCTTTGGGATTAACGCATGATGGAAATTTCAAATTGCTTATGTTGTGAAATCTATAATGGTATCCTCATTGCAGGAAGAGCCTTCAAAATACTGCTGAATAAACTTTAATCCCTGTATTCCCATTTGCCCCTCTCTCAGATATCACTCTAACAACAGTGACCAAGAAAAGTATTTTTTTCTGAAAGGAAGAAATCTTAAAACTATCCATGGGTGTCACTGTCCAGACTACTAAAATACGAGAGTCCTTTTGTAGCTGTTTTTAATAAAAAAAAATAAATCACAGGATTTTTCCCTCCAATGTTCTTGTCTTTTATTCTCAACTGATAAGTTTAAGCTAGTTTGTGCCTCTTTCTTTTTTCAACCAGTCTTTCCTTCTTAAAGGAAAGTCCCTTTAATTTTCTAAGTCCCTAAGTCCCTTAATTTTCTGTGTGGAAGACAATTCTGGGGCTATCTTAAAAATGGCCTTGTACTTTCTTTGCTTTCTTCAGAGGATAGTCCCACAGCTTTCTGTTAATCTAGTGATTCAGATTAGCTGCTGTGGGTGATAAGTTCTGCCACCTACTCTAATAGAAACAAAAGTTTTAATTTATAACATTCCTGTGGGTTCTTCAGTCTAGGCCATGCTGTTCATTATTATTTCTGCAATTTAACTCAATACAAAGGAATTGCAGATTTATCTGTTGCACTTGTTTGGGGTCTCTGAGAAAGAGTAACTGTGATCCCTGATATTATGGGCAGAATGCCTTCAGGAGATGGGTCTAGTACGCTTTACTTATGTTGCTTGTCAGGAAAAATACTGGAAAGAGTGGAACTCAGACTGTGATGCTGAAAAAGGTGTTGAAAATCAGATTGTGCTCTCATTGTTATAAATTAGGGGCAACACCATTAAAATCAATATTGTTACTCCAATAGTATAGCTAGAAAGGATAAGAATGTTTGTAAGCTTTGGATTCACTACTCTTCTCCATATTATTGCTGAATCATTTGGTGGTGAAACAAACAAACAAGTGGGGACTCAGAACTCTTACATTCCCAAAAGATCAATACACTTAATTGTAGTGCTATATTCATAGATAAACAAGAAAAATGTAAAACCTACAATTTTCATGTGCTGTCAGTCACAATTAGATTTTATCACATTGTCTAATTGCAACAAAAGCTCAATCAGAATCACTCAGCCTTTGTAAGTTATGCAGTAATACATACAGCTCTGTTGCCCTTCCCAGTGACGGGAGCTGGCCTCTTACCAATTGCTGGTAGGAGCTAAGGTAGCCATTGTTCCTGTACTATGTTTTTCACAAAAGCTACTGATTTACTGGTCTTTGGATGTCACTATTGATAAAAATTGTAAACCATTATGGAAAGTCAACGATTTCAATTTGCTTAATTGAGGAGGGAGTATAAAAAAAAAACTACAAATAAAGGTGAAGTTTCTCAAGCTGTGTACTTTTAAAATGCTTTGCCTATTTGATAGTCAAACATATTTCAAAGGCTGTTTGGATTTTGACTGAAAGTTGAGTCATGACTGTTGCTGTTGTTTTAAGTGAAACATCAAGTTCTTAAAAGAATACTACATTGTTGAATAGTACTGAAGTTTTTATCCCAAACACTGATTTAATTGTAGCAGAGTAGATATTTCTTTTATTGAAGAGATTAATATATGCAATTTTAATAGTTTGAAGTAGACTTTAATTTACAGGGTGTTGTATTTGTGGTTTTTATGATACTGTCTTTTTAATCAAATCATGTGCTTTGCAGTTTTGAGAATTTTGCTTTGATATATGCTTTGGACAGGAGCCCAGAAGAAGATGCAAAGCCAGTCACAGGTTGTCAGGGATCATCACTATTTCATTAGGGGCTTTTTTCTTGGTTGAAAATCAAATGCTATTTAGAAGTTGTTTAAGACTTCTCACTGAACTCTCTTCACAGACAAAGACCATAAAGCCAGTGGGAATTTAGAACTGATATTCTTCGATGCACTCCTTTCAGAAGATATCTAATCTTTCACTCAAGAGAAGTTTTTACAGATCTCAGTCCCTGTAGTTCCTGTTCCATTTAAAATGTATCAATAGAATTTCTTTGCATTATCATCTCAGTGTGTTTTATGATCTTTAAGGATGAATTCCGTAGAGGGTATTCCATTTTCTGCATTTAATCTTATTTTGTGAAATACAGAGTTGCATGAAAATATAGATTAGTACTGTTTGGCTATCTTAGACTTGATCCCAGCTTCAACTGGTGAAAATGATGTATATTCCAATCTGTTCCATGGTTGTTTTTGTTTAAAGAATTTGTATAGATTGAAATGCAGCTGCAAGTGTATTAGTGATTTTCTATTGCTTTCTTGTCAAGATTTTTATTGTGTGGATGAAAAATAGCATTTCAAAACCTGGCAGCATATTGACAAAAACAGAAGAGCACTTTGTGTAATTCTCCTTTGAAAAACTACCTTTTTTAGAGACAGAGATTGCCTCAGCTACTTCCATTCATATGTATCTTGATCAATAGATTTATTGATAGCTTTTAGCCAAGATTTAATTCTTTTTTTCTCCTCAGTTCACCATGGTGCTCACTTTTCTGAATTAAGAAACTAGAATTAGGCTCCTATAAGCAAGGCATACAATATGCAAGTGCTCTAGGTGTAAAAGGAGGCATTTGACCTTTTGTTGCTAATCTGTGACAGGTGCAGGCTATTTTCTTCCAAATGGTGTTAATTTTCATGTGCAAATCCACCCCCTGAAACCTGCATTCTATATATCCACCACAGGGGAATTGGTGGTCATCATGAGTACTGTAATGGACAGCTGAGAGGGATAATCACTGATATTTCAGCACATTTATGCTTACGACTCAGTCGGTTTTAGTGCACTTCTGTTTTCACTGCTTATTAGGGAGGCTGAAGTTAGTTATTCATTGGTGGACAAAAAAAAGTGTCTGAGAAAGTTCATGTGCAGCGAACAGCACATTGTTACAAATTAGTTTCCTTTACCATTTCTGGCAAACTCATTACAAAGTAATCGCGCCCTGCGCTGAAGTGCACTTCCTCTGGGACCAATAACTGTAAATAAGCAGGGCTGCAAGCTGGCTGATAAGTTGTTGTTCTGAAGATAACGGTCCTTTTTAGCAGAGTGTTTGACCTTTTACTTTATATTGCCTGAGGCTTGTCTAAGACCCTCAAGGTCTATTTTTCATCTTAAAATTCTCTGTAGGAAAGCACAATGTGTGGTTATAAGAAGATTTTAGGATTGCTTAACATATCTATATTTTCTTTTCTAGTGTTTTTATGATTATTGTTAGAATGCTTAGTAAGTTTAGCCAGCATTTTCTTAAGCAGGTTTTCTTTCTTTGTGCAAAGTACACTTTTTATTGATGCAGGAAGCAATATACATTAATATTTTATGAGGACTAAGTGTATGTTGCATGATTAATAAAATAGTAACACTGGGCTTTTTTCGGACTTTTAAAGAAACTTGAAACGTGCTATTGACCTTTTTCACTCTCCAATTTTGAGTGTGTTGTGCTAAACATTATTCTATAAAGCAATTTCAGCAAATATAATTAAGAATTTCAGCTTGAATGATTAAAGAAAAGTATGTCTCTTCTTTTCTCAGTTGCCAAGAGTATTGAACAGAACTGTGACTGAAAATGGAGCATGTCTTAAAACCCTAAGGCTAATTGGAAGTCAGTTTATAGACACTGGGGAATTTGATTTGTACACGTCTTCCATCAGTTAAAAAAGATCTGTGCCTATATTTCTGTAAAGTAAAATAATAATAGGAAAAAACATAAAGCCCTTTAACTAACTTTGGAATGCAAAGGAGAAAAAGTCCATAATGTTTTGTGAAATGCTAGCTACACTAATAAAATTCTTATATTACTTTAGGATATAGTCAGAAAGCCACTGGACAACCAGATGTGCACCCAAACTTTAAAATACGTACATACATACATATATATAAGTAAACAAGAATTGTCTTAGAATGTCAGTAAGTTCAGATCTTATAGCTCATGTTCAGCTTTTTTCCCTTGCAGATCACATTACTCAATCAGTTCATTAATTTTACATATACCTTAAACAACATTCTTAATATCTTATGTTGTTCAATGTTAATCCCCAAATATAAAGCTAATCACAAATTATGGAGTGAGGGTGCTGTAAAAAATGTAGTGTTATCTCGTAGATACAACTTCTGTATTTAATAAATGGAGTGGTGATGATTTTGTGCGGGCATGAACCCAAAGTAAAGCAAAGCAGAGCTTGTGTTTTAGTAGTGTGTGACTTTCTTCTTTGATTTTTAAAGAACATACTTAAGCAATGTGGTGATGAACAGACTTACTGATATCACAAGTTACCAGACTAGCAATGTACACAGAAAAAAAGCTGTGCACGGGAAGTGTTTCACAGTAGTTGTATCGAGACTGAAAACTATTGATAGTTTCATTACACAAACCTGGTGCTATCTGGCTTTCTCTTAAATTTAATATCATTTCAGCACAGCAGCTGTCCACCTCAAGTACTGCAGAGCAGAGGGTTTGTATTGCGTAATTACAGAGATTCCTGTAACACAGGAGAAACTTACTGTCTAACCATTCATTACAGTCTTCTCCCTTGCCATACATTTAACAAAAAAGAGAAATCTAAAGAAATCTTATAGAGCTATTAGAAAACAAAAGCCATTTAGAAAATAAAATGTTTATTTTCAGTGTTAAAATGTTAAATGGTGTAATGGCTATAGCATAATCAATGGTTTAACTCCTGTTTTATAGTTTCTAATGCACTTCACTGTGTAACTTGTCCTTCTGGAATATAATTCTCACAATTAGAATAAATCTATTTCCCATGATTACAGCAGAGTGAAGGCAGTACATAAAATTGTTGGCTTGGTTTATGAGATTAAGGTTGGGAAGTTTATTATTTTTTCTTGGACACCAAAAAATGCTTTGCAGTGGCATTATCAGTTTTCTACAAAGCACCTCTTACAGTGAGGAAGTGTTTTGTTCTTACACTTCTAGGCTTCTTTGTACCAAAACTTCTGTCTTGTTTAATGACATTGCTATGTGGGTCGAAATTAGGCTGACAGATTGTGAGTAAAGGCTCTGATATTACAAACAATAGTCTATTGAGCATGAGGAACTTGTTGAATTGGTTACCAAAGGCATTAGTGTTTGATCCAGTTTATTCAGCAGCTAGAGACTGTGAAGAAACAGTGCGCCAATGAAACATACAAATGATACTGGACTGCAAATGGCTGCAGGTGACTATGGTGGCTGACAGGTACCATGAAGGAGCCTAGTAACAGGCTGTTCTGTAGGCAAAAAGTAGTAAAGTCAGATTCAGTTCAGCAAAGGAGATAATGCTGCACAAAAAGGGGAGTGAGTATTCAAATTAACTATTACAGATGAAGAGAGAAAGCAGTGTTGGGAATCCCAGGGAGTTGTGTACACAATGACTAAATTGTTAAAGATTCTGCTGGATTTGAGGAAATTATATCAGATTTACAGAGCAGACTGGCTTGGAGGGGTTCTAGCATACCAGCTCTTCACTATCTGTGATTTCACTGACATTGGTACAACTCTCCAGTGCTAGTTTAGGGGTACTATGACTCTGTATGGTAGTTCTGAGTGGGCCATTTGTCCCCATACACTTCAGACCAGTTTGATGCTGAAAAACAAGCTGAAATAAGCAATAGGTCAGAAATCAAGCTCTCATTTTGCCCTGTCTTTACTTACGCGATAATCTTTTGGCATTCTATGCCTTGCAGTGAAACTTTTTAATGACCTGTGAATTTAAAATATAAACTTAATTGCTTCTGTGTCCTTCTTTGTGAGAAATTCAATCAAAACCTGCACTCTGATCTGTGCTGTAGCTAACTTAATCCATATCTGAAATTTCTGGGATCACTGGGAGACATGTATACCTAGTAGTTTGCATGCTGTCCCTAGTCCACAATTTGTGTTCATCCAGCCTCCTGCCTTAATCTTAGAGGATCCACCAGAACCACACGTACAACTCAGGTTGAAGTGACTTGGTGTGTCCACACACTAAGTTTTGTCCAGAGAGACCTCAAACTGTGACCTGTGAGGCAACTGTAATCCAACCTGTGGGGTTGAACAGCTTGGACCTGAATTCTGAAATACATGAAGAATTTTGTTTTCCTAACTGTGTCCGATATGCATGGTATTTAATGTAAAATACAGTAAAAAGAAGTAATTTAATTAAAGGTATTGCAATGCAATAGCTTGATTTTACGTTCTTGTTTACTTTGGATAATATGTAGGAAATAATAGCTTATGTTAAGCTATGTTGGTGTGAATGGCAGTGGTGGTTTGACCCCTGGGGCAGAAAGGGCACTTAGGTGTGTAAGGGACTTAACCCGAAGCCTGTGTTGACCATGGCTGGCTGCTGGATGCCCACCCAACCGCTCTGCCACTCGCCCTCCTCAACGTCTCAAGGATGGGGGAGAAAGTAAGATGAAGAAGCTTATGGGTTGAGATAAAGACAGGGAGAAGCCTCACCAATTGCTATCAAGGCAAAACAGACCTAAATGGGGGAAAACTGACTTATTTCCAGTTAAAATAGGTTTGGATAGTAAGAAACAAAGGACAACTAAAACAACACCTTCCCCCCATCCTTCCCTGTTCCCAGGATTAACTCCACTCCCCCCACAGCAAGCAGAAGCAGTGCAGGAGGATGAGGAGCTGTGATCAGTCTGTAATCATTCCTCTCTGCCATACCTCCCTCCTCACACTGTTCCCTTGCTCTATCCTGGGCTCTTCCCATGGGCTGCAGTTCCTGTCAGGAGAGCCTGCTCCAGAGTGAATCCTCCACAGGACAGCGGTCCTTTGGGAAGCTCCCACCTCTTCCCACAGGACCCCTTTCTGTCCTCCCTGAACCCTGGTTCTCCTCAGACTTCCTCACTCCTCTGCCCGTGTGGTGGTTTTACCCGTCCTTAAATACATCATCACTGAGGTGCCACCATCTTTGCTGAGGGGTTTGGCTGTGCCCTGTGGTGGGGCAGTTGTGCTGCCGGCTCCAACCGGCTCCAACTGGTTACCTCAGAGCTCAGCCCTGTGGCCCCCACTGCCAGCACCCAGGCACAGACACCTGATGTAGCAAAGGACAAGATTTATGTTCGGCAGAGGTATTCTAACTATAAAATATTTCTTTTTGGGGTTTTTTGTTGTTGTTTCCTCCCCCCTGATATTTCAAATGGCAAATGTATCCTTCAGGCAAGTATTTAGGAACAGATTGTTAGCACGAAGAGGTTTTCTGCAGAGGGAATCAGGGAAGAGAATTTTCTCCTCAAAAGAAGAATGTGGGTAGGAAAGTACAGGATAACATTAAAAATGAGGAAGATTGAAAAATGTTCAATTAGTAAAGCCAGAAAAAATTCAGGATAAGGAAGAAATCCTGCAAATATATTGATAAACAGGGTTGTAAATGGGGTTTTCGTGCTGCTGTTGAGACTTGTGCTCATACTAATAGCCTGTTACCAATGACCAGTTGCATTGGCTGAACTGGACTTGCTGAGCTCAAATAGCTCAGATAACAGTATAAATAATTATTTGAACCAAAGAGTATCTATCTAGCCATCAAATATATATATATGACCCTCAAAATCTATCTGAAACCATGAACCCAGGTTTTCAGTGCTATTTTTTTTAACAGGTATAATATAGCATGCGAGCTAAAGCATGGCCTTGTCTTACAAGACCTGATGAGATGGGTTTTGGATTGGATCAGGAAAATGTGAAGTCTCATTTTTGTAGTGTAGAAATGAAATGGACAGTCAAAACCCTGTCTTTAAAAGACTTGTCAGACTTCAAAGGAAAAATGCCAATTTAACAGTTTAAAAGCACTTAGCAAGTTTTCCCAGTGCTGAACTTCATTTCTATAGCCAGGGTGGTTGCTTGCTAAATAATGCCATAGGGGACAATGTAGCTCTGATTATATAAATATTATTCCATGAAATTCACCAGGAAAAAGCTGAAGCAAAATCTTGCAGCCTCTGTGTCTTTGGAAGGAGGTGATAGTGGCTGCAGATAGTCAAGTATTAAGGTAGCTTTTGAACCACAAAGTGAAGGCTGGCCCATCTATGGGAAGAGAGGGATGCTCAGAACACCAGCCAGAGGTGCAGATCTGGAATTCTTTCATTTTAGAGCTGCTGGAACATGAGCAGCAAATGGAAAGAAAGAAATCCATACAGGTGGGGGCTAAAAGAGGTGCAGAGGGGAGGGTAGGGGGAGGAAAAGGAAACAAAAGGGTGTTAGGACACTTAACTAGAATACTCAGATAAGTGAAGACAAAAAAGTCAATTTGATCAAATATTAAAAATCCAAATTGTCTTCTTTTTGGTGTATTAATATGCATGTAGCTCACAGGTATGTATTTTATTTTGTGACTTTGATTAAGTCTTTTAATAATAATTCTGAACTGTTACAAAGGTTATTATACTAGTATGTTTTAATCAACAGAGGTAGAAAGTTTTACATTTTTTCTCAGTGTAGTTCCAGTCATTCATTAATATTCATTCTTTTTCATATGTTTTTGGTAGGTAACCTTGGAAGGGTGGACCACATTACAGAGTTCGAATATGACCTGTTCATTAGACCAGATACTTGTAACCCACGCTTTCGAGTTTGGTTCAACTTCACTGTTGAAAATGTAAAAGAGTCACAGGTAAGTGATACTAAGCTAGATAGCATGATAGCTTTAAAAATTGCTTACTCCAGAACATAGATTCTTAAACTGAAAGAGATGATACCCAGCATTTGTAAGTACAAATTTGCTGTAAAATATATTTTTGCTCTTTGATCTTTTTGTAAGTAAAAGGAGACTTCAGCATGACTGCATATCACTGTGTTTTTCGCTATCAAAGACAGGACAGAATTACAAAGACAGCATAACATTTTCCACCTAACTGGAGTTGTATTAGTAAAGGCTGCGATACGTTTATGTTAATGTGTACAAACCAAATATATCTGTTAATGCATGAAAAAGAAGTCCATCATAGCTGTTCAAGTATTGTCACTCATTTAACACATGTAGAACAATGCATTACTCTAGTGACTCATAGTAAGAGTTGCCTGCCAATGTGTTTCTTGTGAAAGAGGTTTGAATGTGAAACAACTTGATAGGCAACTATTTCACCTGCTTTTAAAAGATATTTATTTGCAGTAAAAATGTTGCATGAGAAAGAAACTTTCTTGCTCCATTTTCTCACTTTAAGAAAAAAAAAAGTTATGTACTTTCACTTTGACAAATCAAAAATATTTAATTCCACTTTTCACACCCACCTTGTGTTTTATTCTGGTGTTCTGTCTTAGTTTATCATAATCAGACTGTCATTTTCACTTAATGGAAAGAAAACATATTTAGTAAGAGAAAAAAACTGCAGAAGCTTGATATTGGTATTCCTGCAAGACTAATATCTAAATACCCACCACTGTACCATTCCTGTTACAACTGTTTATCTGTTTTCCTGGAGCCTGATACTTTATCAGACAGACCCTTTCCTCTGTGGTGCCTTACTCAACTATGATCAAATTATATAGTCATGAGAAGAATGGGAATCTGTCTCAAGAAGGCAAAGAGATCTGGTAGAAAGATACAATATATATCTAGTGCTTACAGGATATTTGTTTTCATGGTTGTCTACATGAAAGAGAATGGTTTCACTATTAAGTTTGACTTGTGAGGTCTGTTTTTATAATGTGTGTTCCTATCATCTTTTTTTCATCTCTCCAATTTCCGTTAAAATGAGACCTGCATGAACGTAATCTAGTATGGAACCTTTTTTAGGTCTTTGTACTAGAAGACACTGGCAGTATTAGTCATTGCAGCTGAGCTATATTAAATGAATGTTAGAAATTGCTACATCAAACATACTGTGCAATCTGGTTTGTACATTTTAGTTTTATTCTTTTATGATCACTAGAAAATAATAACAAGGAAACTCTTACCACTCTGTATTGCTTAAAAATGTTGCACTAATACACAGGTAACTTTGATCACTTTATGTGTAAAAGTAGATCTTTTAATAATTCTGTATAAATAATTACCTGTATAATATTATATTTATTTTTGATGTATCGTAAAGGTGGTGTTGGACAAAGGCAGATCCAGGTCTGGTTTCAGCCATTTAAATGAGGATTCAAAAAGAGTAGCTGCTTTTATTACTTTTATATATCATCTGTATTACATTTCCTTCTCACTGTTCTTCATCTTTCCACTTCAAATTCTTACACAACTTTCTTTACTTAGATTTGAAGATTTTCTACTTATTATATCTCCACTTTTGTGTTATGCTTCACACTAAAGCTTTTGCTCAGAAAGAAATTCATTTCAGTAGTATCATCAAGAAAACAAGAAACCTTCTTTCATTAACTGCATTAGAAATCATCCGTTCTGTTTTCTCCTGTTGCATCAGATCAATCATTGACATCCAGCAGTGGACAAATGGATTAAAAAATGAATGAAGAAGACACAGTGTAAAAACATCAGCCATACAATTTCTAGGAACACAGAATTATACCATATGTACTTATGATTTAGGTTTCAGTTCTACGGTAATAGTGCAGTTTTTGCAATTTGATTAGTGTAGTATTTTGTTATGAATGCAGCGATAGATAAAAGGCCTACTAGAACTTTAAGTGTTTAAGTATTTTTCCACTTTGGGGCTTTCGGACTTTCATCATGAATGAAAACGTGACCAGCAGATTGAAGGAGGTGATCCTGCCCCTCTACTCTGCTCTTGTGAGACCTCACTTGGAGCACTGTGTGCAGTTCTGGTACCCTCAACACTAGAAGGACATGGAGCTTTTGGAGCAAGTCCAGAGGAGGGCCATGGGTATGAAAGGGGATTTGAACATCTCCCGTATGAAGATAGGCTGAGAAATTCAGGGCTGTTCAGTCTGGAGAAGAGAAGGCTGTGTGGAGACCTCATAGCAGCATTCCAGTATCTGAAGGGGGCCTACAAAGATGCCAGAAAGGGACTCTTCATCAAGGGCTGTAGTGATAGGACAAGGGGTAATGGGTTTAAGCTTAAACAAGGGAAGTTTGAGTTAGATATAAGGAAGAATTTCTTTATCATGAGGGTCGTGAGGCACTGGAACAGGTTGCTCAAAGAAGTGGTAAATGCTCTATCCCTGGCAGGTTGGACATGAGCCTTGGGCAACATGATCTAGTGAAAGGTGTCCCTGCCCTTCTCAAAGTGTTTGGGAATTACGTGATCTTAAAATCCTTGCCAACCCTAACCATTCTATGATTCTATAAGTGAATCTGTCCAGCCTTTTGATAATTAGCCTGGATTTCCAAGGACACAAAGCTTATATGATCATACTGTCTACTTGCTAGCTGAGGTTTTTTGTGTGGCTGTTGATCTTTCTCCTCTCCTTTCTCCTTTAATATCTTCTTAACTCTTGGGCAATTTCAGCACCCCTGTACAGGGATTCCTGTAAGTTTCAGGAAAGCATGCTGCCTAATGGGCAAGAGACCCGTTAGTGTTCCCACTGGCAGACAGGCTGTATTATGAGATCATTTGTTATTAAACATCAAGAGAATCCACAGAGGAGATGCTTAGGAGAAAGTACATATTGGAATTTTCATTTTTAAGATACAGGAGAATACAACCATGAAATCCAAATCCATAGTAGTTTTGCTTCTTGCAGAACTTCTTTGTTTTATTATTATTATTCCTCTTCCAGTTCTTTCAGTATCTTCTTTATAGTGTGGAACTTAAAATTCAATGAACAATTCTGAGTATACTAACATCCCAACCTGCAGAGAAGGGACTGTAGTCCTTTTGCAGTGTTCCTGTCTTGGTATAGACAGCTGAAAATTGCAGCAGCCTTTTGTTGCTGAATCACTATGGAAACTCATGCCCAGTGTGTTTTTCACTATCATACATAAGTCTTTTTCAGAATGATTGCTTCCTTCCTCCTGTTAGTTATGTCTTAGGTTACTGTTGTGCTTCAGTAACAAGGGCAGGTAATAGAGCTAAGTTCTGTAGCTCAGCAGGGAGAACCCTGATCTTTTCAGAATTATTTTTAGACTTTTATTGTAAACTCAGTGTTTTTTTGATGTTCATTTCCCTATGTTACAGTAGAACCAATATACTTTTCATTTTTTTTATTTAGAAGTTGGTAAATGAACTTCTTCCTCATTATGACTTGGATTTCTACATCAGACATTTTATGCTGTTAGTTTTATTTTATACTTTTTCAGCAAGGAAAACATCAAAAGAAATAGGTAATGGCTAATATTTAAGGGAAAAAAGAATCATCCTGTAAGATACCTGAGAGTTGTAAAATTTGATCTTTTGGTCTCTTTCCATGATTTCTGACTTGTGAGTCCATTGATAAGATGTGAGTTTTGGATTTTTTTTTCTCATTTGTTCAGTGAATTCAGTTAACACCAATATTGGGGAAAAAACCCAAACCGAAACACAAAGAAACTGATATGTTATATATAAGGACTATAATCATGTAATGACTACACTTACAATAACCATGAAAGAGAACAAAGGAAATAGGATTTGCTGTGGAACACATGGTCTCATGGGCAAAGCCTCCAGTTTCTTTGTGGATATACATGTCCCAGGCTGCTATTTCTGGATAATGCTCTTTCTTGGGCAGGGTTTCCTTCCTATTAACTTCAGTTGTGGCCCTTACAACACTGTCTGCAGTTTGGCTAAATTCCTTCTCTGTGCAATCAGAAATTGGACGAACAAATGTCATCTCCAAATTGCATTGCAAGTGTTTATAAATAGACACTGCTTCAGGTGCATGATTACTTCTGAACTAGAATGTCTTTAAAGGTGTTAGTAGCAACAGTGATTCATTTGAGATTGGGTAAAAAAAAGAAATTTGTGTATGTGCAAAAAATTATAAAAATATGCTAGTTTACCAATATTGGAGGATTTTACAGGTGAAAAGAATGGTTATTTCTCTTGGGGCTGTGGCCAGAAATTTTAAAGTAGCTGACACTCACTGTTCCTATCACTGGATCCACACTAGAAAAGAATCTCTGTCCTGAAAAAGAAGAGATACAACTGAAGTGATGAAAGTATTAAAAATAGCTGTGAGGATTTTAATTACTCTAACAAACAGCAGCCATATTATACCAATCAGTAATGCACATCTAGGCCACATGGTATATTCTGTGTGTGTATGTACCCTGAACAACTCTGCTGTGATGAATCATGTTCAGAAATGGTATTTTCACTGAGATTAAAAAAAGAATTTCCAACATAAGGGGTTTCCTAATAGTGCCAAATTTTGTTCTGTAAGTGTTGATAAACACATTTGGAGTTCTTCATTACAAAGGTACCGACAAAATATACCAAAAAAGATGAGGAGAAGAACTGGCATTTGGCAGCTAAGATTTGATCATTACTTACAGTTAATAAATCAATCCAGATTGAGGTCAAAATCAAAGAACCAAATGTTATTTACTTCAAAGGCATTTTCCCTGTTACATCAGTTGCAGTTGGACTGAGGCTAGAATTTTGACTCAAGATTATTTTATTTTTTTTTTGTTATATATATGTATAGATCAGGAAAAAGGATAGCCTGTGCTTCTGTAGGAATTTAAATGGAATGCCAGGGTCAGACAGATAATGTCATAGCTGGACATTTTCTGTGAACNTGTTACATCAGTTGCAGTTGGACTGAGGCTAGAATTTTGACTCAAGATTATTTTATTTTTTTTTGTTATATATATGTATAGATCAGGAAAAAGGATAGCCTGTGCTTCTGTAGGAATTTAAATGGAATGCCAGGGTCAGACAGATAATGTCATAGCTGGACATTTTCTGTGAACGCATGGAGCTCTCATTATACAGTTTTCCTTTTATTTTGTCCCGCACTGTTCTATAAAATAAAAAAGGCTGTAAAATCTTTGTTGCCTTTAATGGAATAGTTTTCAGGAGCAATTTATTATTGAAATTAGATTTTGTAGTTTGTTCAGGCCTCTTATTATTAGTCCTAAAACAACACAACGATCCTTAGTGGACAACCGTTTGTGATGTTTCAGATGTGAGTGTATAAAGATACGAATAATATGTGTATAGGGAGAGATAATGTCTTTCATTATACCAGTTGATACATTTTGGAGGAATACGGAGAAAGAAAACAAAAACAGGCATGACCTGAGGTACTCAACTGTTTTTTTCTGTTTTAAGAACTCATCGTGCAGTTAATTCCTTCAGAAGCTGCCTCCAAAGTAAGATGGAGTACAGATGACATCAAAAGCAGTCTACAGTTGGAAACAGGCTACCCTTTTACTTTTTTCTTCTTAAGCTCACATTCTTCACTCTACTATCATTTGGTGATATGTTACTGGTATCAAGATGCATTATAACATCTAACAGTCTTTCCAGTTTATCATTTTAGAAGACAGCTATTTTCTTTACTGTGCATCACAGGCTATAGTGCATTTACCTGGCTTTGGAAAATGCATGTATAAAAGTCGATAGGTTTTTGTAAAGGTGTACAGTTCTGAAATTTGGAAGAATTCCATAATGCATTTTTTGACTTGCAATGTTTGCTAAGAAATCTGATATACATATTTTCTGTAGTGTGTTTCATTACATATACCTTCTTGCTAAATTAGTCATAAGGCATTCATTGTTGAATAGTCTGCATCGGTAATGTATTAATACTCTTAATGGTCAGCTCCTGTAATCTCTCTAATTAGCTCTTTATGAGGAGAATTGCTATGTTATTTAAATTTTACCTGTTTTGGGAGCCCCCAGCTCTTACCCATCTTTATGTGCTCTTCTTATGTTAATTTTTAGTGTCCTAGGAAGATACCTCTACCTCTTCCTTTATTTTGGTATTTTATTCACCCTTTGCACAGGTAGACAAGATGTGTTCTTTTTCATGTATCAGTTTTGTTTTGTCATACAAACTTATTTTGTTTCCTGACTTCTGGTACTTCTCTTGAAAAGGTTAAAGGTAAAGGTTACTGATACATGTGCACTGCCTATCCAAGCATATTTAATGAATTAAAGTTTAGAAATTTGAAATTGGGAGTTTCTAACAAGTAGGCATATAGAACTAATAAGCAATCTGAAAAAGCCATCACTTTAAATGTTTTCACTGATATATCTGAATATAATGCTTGTAAGAACTTGATTACTAAGAATGCATAGGTTGGACTGATTTTTGTATTTCGTACAACCATCCTGCAGTGTAAAACAGCAGAGTCTTACTGGGACTGAGATGAAGAGTTGTGAAATATTGTTTGGTTCCAAATCAGAATCTTTAAAGTATCAGACAAGGTCTGTGCTGCTGAAAAAATCAATTTTAAAATTATATTTCTTTTATAAATCAGGTTTTAAAGAAGGATTTGTTTAGCTTTTAATAGAAGCCTGCTATCTAGCATACTATAGCATTTCTTGTTCAAATAGGTACATTGTTTTAAATTTGCTGTTTAGAGAAAATGCACATAGTTGCCTAATTCCTTTCCTCTCTTTTTATGCACTTATTAAATAGTAAACAATTAAACTGAAATTCAATTTTGTATTAAAACTCTGTGGCAGAAATTTATATCTATTCCTGTTACTGCCAGGAAGGTGAAACATGGATGTAGACATAAAAGAAAATCTTCATGCAAATAAACAGAGAGCAATATAAATGTAGGAATGTTCCAGAATGGTTGAGTTTTAAATTTATCCCTGCTGCTGGGTTGATCTACTACCAAAGAAAATTAAAAATGTATATTTAAATTTCATGCAAAGTTTTATGGGTGGGTAGTTTAGAGGTTTGGTTTGTTGGGTTTTTTTTGGCAGGAATCAGAATCTTGAATATTAAAAAGAAAACGTGTTGTAGGACTAGAGAGCTTTAGGATTTGAGAATTTGAGTTGTTGAAACGTCATTCTAACTGATTTTATGCTGTCAAAAGACAGGAACCATTGTAAAACAACTATCAGGTGACAACTAATGTATGAAAGACTCTGTGATTGATTCCTTTTTGTTTTGCAAGTGTCATTAATTCATATTCTAAGCATTCTGAGAAGAATACATTTTGTTTAGCATAGATGGTATAAAAATACCAAGAAATACATGTAATTACAGAAACATAGAGGTTTCGTGGATAATTTTCTGTACCAACCCATGTATCAGAAGGATATCACTCTGAGTCTGAATTTTGGCCTTTTCTTTCCTCCCTAGGCTTTCTACTTTCCTAAATTAAAAAATATGAATCTATTTAGCGGTTCCCAAATAGCCATCTATTTGTCAGCATTTAAACTCCTGTCTCTCTGTGATATTCTGAGTATCTGCTATCTCTAAGAAACGCTGTGGATACTTTTCAGTTTTACCACTGTTTTGACTTTATGGAAACTGGTGTGGAGATATTAAACAACAGTTTTCCAGGAAATTCGGTCCTGTTCTACAGATGTCAAAGTCATACCTAAGTATCAAGCTGACTTTGTCTGAATTGTCAGTCTCTACCTTTGTGCTGCTGTCCATCTATTTGGTTGAGTAAAATGAAATTAATTTTAATTTGTTTGTTAACTCTTAGTGATGAAGGCTCTCAACTCCTCTTTCTTCCAAGTCCATGTTCGTATGTGTCCATTGCTAGTTCATGTGTTTGAATTTGGAGTCCTTCAGTCAACAATGATGTCTGAATTTGCATTTGTGTCTTGAAAGCACTTGGGCCATTCCTCCAAAGCTATAAAGGGCTGAACAGTTTTTGTCATCCCATGCTTCCAGTTCACATTGCTGTTTTGACTTTAAGATGAAACTGTAAGTAGCATCACTCTTATGATTTTGAGTTCACTGCTTACTGTAATTTTAGTATTTAGTTAGAGCAGTATAAATGTTTTATTTATTCTTTCATTTGTTCTTGGCTACCAAATAGTGAGTTTCAGTTCTTGCGGGTGAACAAGATTTAAATTCTGACATTTGTCTAAGGCCATTGGGTTTATCAGTCATTATCATTCACTGTTTTATTTTGCCTTGAAGAAAGGCATATACTGCAGAAGTGTTGAGGTTATAATTCCTTTTCTAAGCAAGGAACAGTGAACTTCTCTTGAAATATTTTCATCAGGAAAAGTCAGTTTCTAAAGCAGGCAATAAATATAACCTAAATTAGAGAATGCTTTGAAAATTCTCTAGTGTTTACTAGCAAATATGACAACAGTTGAGGCAAAATAAGAGTTAGGTATTTGTGTCCTTTGGGGTGTATCTTTCAGAATCCAGAAACAGCAAAAAACTTTCTGTTAGTTTTTTGTTTAGTTTGACAGCATCACTGTGTACTACAATGTTACACAGCATATACTGCACTGGCAAAGTCCCTTAAAGGTATATTTGAGTCTATATGTATATTTTATATATGCATGGGTGTATCTGTCTGCCTTGAAAGTATGAGAGGCTGAGCTGAGTGCATTCGGACAGTATCTTTTACATAGCTGCAGTTACTACAGGGCAAGCAGACTTTTTTTATATAACATATGCCATTCAATTTGGAAAAAAAAGAAGGAAGGAAAGATGGTGGAGCCAGATTCCCGAGGCATATTTTGTAAGACCTTATGGTACCATAGCAGTGGTAATATGGATCCATTACTTTTTACAGGGGAAGGGATTGAGTAGTCTGAAACCATAGTGAATTAATGCAAAGGAGCCTTTGAACTTTTAAAAAGTAGTTTCACTGATCTCTATGATGGAAGGTGATACAATTTTGTTGGAAGTCAAAAGTGCACAGGCTTAGATGATACATATAGTGATTGAAGCAATTATTTATTTACTGAGGAAGCCATATGAAATGTTAATTAAATAAAGAAACAAAGTGATGACATTTAAAATAGATTGCATGTTCATCTCAACATTTTAAAAAAAGAATAATCAATTGAACAGACTGCAGTTTTGAAGAAAAATAATTTTGCCATTTTGGAAACTTGTGCCTATATTGGTCATGTATAAAATTAGATTTATAAATGATGATTCTTCCAAGTTGGAATCCTTTCAAGTACATATAATTTTATTTTGGATCAATAATTCAGTTGTGCTTGGAATAGGCTGAGGGCGTATGTGGAGCTTTGGTAAGTGTAATACAGTGTGCATCTCCATGAAATTATCCAAAGCTGTCATGACATGTATCATCCTTTAAAGCGTAATGAATACGGATAGGTTAGCAAACATAGACAGTATTCAGTGTTAGCAAAACAACTGCTGTCCTGATGAAATATCCTCTCTTGGCAAGACAGTGTTAAATTCGTAAACTTTTTTCTGTTGCAGGTGTCTCTAAGAACATTTTAGGTGTCAGTGTGCATACTCTATGTTTCAGATTTAACACTGGCTTTTGCTTACAGGAAACTAATGGCCAGGTGCGTTTAATTTCACATTATGGTGACATCTGTCACTCAAAATGTCAAAAATACACTATAAATGCCATAAACAAAATCAGCACTATGATGATCTTGATGTCAGGAATGTGACAAGCTGCTTTTCTGTCAATTTAAAAACTTTTTTATTTATAATTAAATACCCTCTTTTTTTTTTTCAGTCCCAGTGTTAATTGTCTNACAAAATCAGCACTATGATGATCTTGATGTCAGGAATGTGACAAGCTGCTTTTCTGTCAATTTAAAAACTTTTTTATTTATAATTAAATACCCTCTTTTTTTTTTTTCAGTCCCAGTGTTAATTGTCTTCCATGCAAATTTGGTTTCATTCTGCTTTTATTACTGAAGAGCCTTTACATCACAATGCAGAAGCACAGAACTTAAGTATAAGAAAAAATACAGTAAATATTTTAAGCTTTCCCAATTTTAGATTTTTGTACCTTTCTTATGCAGAATATTCTGTATTTGAGCCATGGCAGGTTGAGATACAGTGCAGAAATTGTTGGAACCTGAAGAAACAAACAAACAAATATATATAGGTTAATTCATATTACTGGGGGAGGGGAACCATTTGGATTTTAAATGACAGGGCAGAAAAAGAAAAGGTAGTGCTGAGAAGCTGTAGAGAGTTGTGTGTTTTCTTTCCACCAAGGAAGCCTAAGAATGAAATAGTAGATATTCTATAAGAGGTAATTAGTTTGGAATTAGTTAGGAAAAAGCAGTGAAGAAGTCAGTATTCCGCCTGCTGATTGCGGTTGAGTGTGTTGAGCATATGGCTCCAGTAATCCTCTATTCTGCTATCAACTGTTGGCAGTGGAACTAAAGAGCTACATCTTGTAACACAATTCCTTCATTATTGTTTTATGCTGCCTGTGATTTTAACATGAACCCGATATGAACCCAATAATGGGTCACTGTGCACAGAGTGTCTTTATATATCTATACCTTAAAATAAGTGAAAAAAAAAGCAGAGAATACTTGAATTTTGATAATGAAAATGAGAAACAGAACTAGGAAATTTTAGTATTGAGAGGATAAGCAAATTCCTGAAAGTTGGTGTTGTGTTTTAGCATAAGCAATAAGGACCTCCCTCTTTGCTTCTGTGGAACCTGTTAAAATGGAGGAAAGGTGCTATGAAGTAAATCTTTCACTGATCTTCAGCAACTATAAGCTCCATCAGAATCAGGTATCAGATGCCAAAAAGATTATTGTGCTTTGTTGAAAAGATTACACATTTGAGAAAACCTCTCAGGCAGTGTGGATTTCTTGTCTTTCCCAACTACTAACTCATTTTTAATCCCAGCATTCAGCAAAATATTCAGCAATTTTCTTGAACACTCAAGTGTAACTCAGGGTTTGCAAATCCAAACCATACAGTTCTTGGATTATACAGGAGAGCCACTGAGTAAGTCTTGATTGAATTAATCTGTCTCACTGAAAGATAGAAACTTATCTTCTTTGAAGCATACAGTGTCAATACTGTTTATTCCAGGAAATAGGCAGTACTCCAGAACATGGAACTGGAACTGCCCTTTGATCCTTAAGGAGACTGGTCTGATAATGGAAAGATGGTGAAAAAGCGATCTGCTGTCATCCTTGCTCCCAATGCCCTTGATCCCACTTTTTCGTCAACAGCCACTGTAATTGACTCTATCTTCTCACACTATTTTCTTGGTTGTGGCTTCACTGTGAAAGTAAAGAGATGGCACAGCAGGTCAGATTTAGAAGCTGTATAGTCTGGTGTCCTGATCTGGTATCTGATATCTAGTATCCTAATCTAGACAATGGCCAGTAGCTGATGCTTTAAAAGATATTAGTAATAACTAGGAAAGTATAAAATAACCCTTACATTCAGTTCCTGTGTCGGTGGTACAGGCAGGACTGACCTATGTGTTACAGGGTGCATGAGTTACAGGAAAACCCTGGCACCCTGTAGGCCAGCCTGGCAGTTTTTCCTCGCACATTGTGTATTGTGGTACCAAGGAACTGTGAGTTCTCACCAGTCTAAGTGGTGCAGGCTGTTAGAAGTCACCAGTTCATTGTAATAGTTGCCTCCAGATTGGTGTTAAACAGGCATAGGTGGACTCTATCACTCGTATCATCCTTGTCTAATCTGATCAAATTTATTGTGATTTTGCCCAATTATTTAGCTTGTATAAATATGTTAATCTTTCTTTTAAATAACCTGCTTAATAGTTACTTTTTGTTATTAATAATTTTAATGTGCTCTCTTTAGTTGTGGTTTTATAAACTTCGTATTTCATGTTAATCATACAGTTTACTCAAGTTAGTGAATTTTAGTCTATTTGGTTTCTTATTCTACCCTCCTCCCATCTCTGCTTGAAGAAGCTTTAAAAAGCCAGGATATTTTCTATATTTACCAATAATTTTGAAAAACAGATAAGGTTATTTTCTAGGAAAAGGAAAGACGTATATACGCACATCAAATTGAGTTCTGTACAAAAAGTTGTGGATTTTTCTGTTGCCCGGTTGTTTTTTTTTCTTCCATTAGGATCTGAAAACAGCATTTGTCTGGTTTATGGTACAATGAGGTAGCGTATCTCCCATTGATTGCAGAGGTAGCAACGTTCCATTTAACAGAGTTCCAATGTTAAATGCCATAGAAAATTCCATCTTAATTAAATATCTTGTTTGATTGCTAAACTGCTTCTAAGTATATGCTTAAATTTCTATAATTCTGGAGGTATCAAACATGAAGATACATATTTTCCGTTTTTTTTTAAGGGAGAAAAAAATGTAAAAAACTCATGTTTTGTAGTTACTTTTCTTTGGAAGATTTACTATATAGATGACCCAAGGTATATATAGTTAAAAATCATTATGTTTCTTCAAATAAAACATATTTTAATCCTTCTTTTGAAGAGGCTGTGAAACACTCTGTAAAATGTGTGTGCAGGTTTTTGCCATCAGAAATGAAGAGAAAATAATACTGGGTTTATGTACTGACCCTCAAGTAGAACTTCTGTGTCTTTAATACATAACATGGTATATTAAACTCTGTACAATTACATTGATTGAGTACAGTACACTGCTATACTATCTGGCCTGTAAACCTTAAACAGACAATATCTGCTGTTACACCACTTCTCATGATGGCTCTGATAATCTTCTTGTGAATTGAGAAGCTCTATGGAAGTTTCTAATTTTCATAGTAGCACTACCATGATGAACTGTAGCTCATTACTGTAAACTGATGGCAGCTGTTAATACTATTACAGGCAGAGACTTTTTATTTAAGGGAAACATTAGGCAGTAACTGGTAGATTTCTGACACAGTATTACATAAAGCTTCCTGTTAGGAAGGAAACGAAAGAGAAATGTATTTGAACCCATTAGTATCAGAATTACGTGTCAAAAAGCTAGAGCAGAGTTCAATTTATTTCTGCAATAAGGTGTAAGCTAGAGATTGACTTGACAATTATTTTACCTTACATTGCTCTGGTTGTTCTGAGATGACTATTCCAACATCAAATCATCTTGTTTGGACATCTTTTACTGAATAACATGCTAGTCTAAATATGCATTATATTATGTAGGAGCTAAAACTCAGAAGGTTTTTCAAGTAGAAATGAGTTTTTTATTACTATTTTTACTAGAGGATGTATATACAGCAGAACATATTCAGTATAGATTTAAAACAACTGCAAGTGTTCCTGCTAAATCTGCTGTGTGTTGTTGAATAGGGTTTACATTGTCATTGAAAGGATAATCTTTCTGAAGCTTTTAGTAGCTTGGTAAAGCAATATAAATAATCTGCCCAAACCCATTTGTCTCCTCTAAGCCAGTCACTGAGCAGGGTTGTTGCTTCTGTTTATCAGTCCCCTTTTTCCCTAATAATTTTCAAGATAAGTCACAACAAATTAGACAACCACTTCCTTATTATAATTTTAACTTTGAAAATAATAATATTTTATGAACACTTTTGCCCATTTCATATATACAGCTTCCAACTGAACACTGAGTTCCATGAATTCAGATCCTTAACCTTGCTCACTGTAAGAGACTTCTTCTTGAATGGCAAATGTGACTGTATTTTTCTTGTCTTCAAATAATGATTATCTACAAAATGCTTATTTAATTTTCTACTTGTGTAGCATAATTTTTGAAAGGGGTTTGTGTCCATTATGCTTCTATTTCCTCTGAAAACGCACATGGAGCTTTGCAGAAAACTTTTATTAAAATTGTTATAAGTAGTATATTCCAAGAGTGTGTGGCTTCTCCTAGCAAGTTTTCATGTCTTTGCGTACCTTAATACAGGTCTATGTCATACTCAGTGGTGATGCAGGAAAGTAGAATGCTGCTTTTGTTGTGTCCTTCTCTATGTTTGTATTCTCATCTTCTGCTAACTCTGTGGGCAAAACTAATCCCAGCATCAGAGAACTACTACAGAGTATCATGGGATTCATGGAAACACATGCTAACCCCTGGAAATTTGACACTGATGCTGAGTCCCTCCAGTGTTAGATTTAGAATTGCCTCAATAGCTAGCTTAAACAGAATATCCTTCCTGGCAGGTGTGTGGAATGGCAATTCCATGGGTTTGGAATAGCCAGAATGAATCTGCAATAACTGTACCCTGTGGGTTGTCTCTTCCCTATGGATGCAGAAGGACCAAGCAAATTTCTTTGAAGCTACCTAGGCAAATTGTTATGTTACATGCATTCTGTCTGGCTTTATCACAAAACTAATTTGAGTAATATATATTTATTTTATTGATTTGAAGCCTGCTCATGATAAAAATCAGCCTATAAAAAGAGACTGTATATATGCAGGAAGAGAATTTCTTTTTGCCAGGAATTTCTCATGCAGAAATACAAATGAATATTCTAAATGTAAATGTTTGGCTAGATTATTCTTCAGAGACACATATTGATTTCTGTTGTCACCCTTCAGTGAGATTTAGTGTAGGTTACTAGGAAATCCTTTCCAAGCGCATACTGAAAAAAATATACGATTTCTTTGACAGTCAGTGAAAAGAGATAGAGGAGACATTAACAAATTAACTGTGTTTACTCCATCTTCACCAGTATAAGAGTCTTTCAGCTTTTACAAAACTAACTTGCTTGATGCTTATAGTACACAGGTCCATATTGTGCTTGATGTGCTAGAGAGTATGTTTTCAAATTCATAGCTTAGCAAAAAGTGAAGCTTTACATTTCTTGATTTTAATTTGCATATCTAAATGTAGAGTTGTGGCTCCCTCACCATAGTGGGAAGTACTGTATAATTTTGCAACTTAGACTATTCTATAATGCAACTGGTATGAGTCTCCTGATAATCTGTGTGTGATGGCCAAGTGTAATCCTAAAATATATTCCATGCAGCTTCCTAATAAACCTGAAATTCATAAATTATTAAATGTTATGGTGAGTTTGATAATTATGGACTATAATAATTTTATACTTCAGTGGTTAAATACAAATCTTGTCCTACAAATAAGATACTTTTTGCTTTTTATTTTCCTTCTTTGTTATTTAGAAGATGCAAAGATTTCACAATTCAGTCAGACTGGAGTGTAACCTTTGAAGAGCATGTTTGCATCAGTGTCTGGCAGAGCAGGGTTTTTTCCCAGTTATCAGAAATTTTAGTTAATCTGTTTATTTTAAAATAAAGAAAAGCCCTGCACTTGCAAACATTTTAATACTGTTTTTCACCTCTCAGTTCTGCTCATCACAGTCACTTTGTAGTCAGTCTGTTTAGTTTGCAAGCAACCCATAGAGTTTTATATAAGAACTGCAGTAAATAAAACACGGTCATCCTTATGTGAAAGTAAGAAAAAAAGATATGTGACACAACCTGGTAAAAGCATTATCCCATATCAAAAAATGAGAAAGAAAACAGCTATAATATACTAGAGAGGAATGCTGGTCTTTGTAGGTCAGTTGTATTTTTAACTGATGCTGATGATGTGGGTAGAATTAAAGTTATTTTAAAACTTACATAATACTTTTATATCTTGCAAGCACTGTTAGATATTAGTGTTGAGTGACGTGCTGTAGATGAATGATAATAAATATCAAGTTCATCTCAGAATTGATAAATTATATACAACAGCTGAACAATTTTGGATTTCTCAGCTCTCTTACATTAATTTGTTTTGTAAATGGTTTAAAAACTATTAATGTCATGTCACTTATAAAGTACTGTCAATAAATGTTTAGTTTAACAAATATGTTTTATTATATAGCAGATAACACTATAACATTGCTGTGTATTACTATATTTTAACAAGATTTAAATTAAAATTTCTACTTTGCTTGTTCTGTAGATAATAATAACTACACAGACTTGGGAGCAAAACTTGGCTTCTGTTCTTTCAAGGGAACAGTGATGCTTATGGTTGTATACGATTAGTAGTAAAGTTACAAATATTAAATTTATACACCTATGTATCTGTATTTTCTCAAAACATTTGGGAGCATTTGGAATGCAGAGGTTTTTATGATCTCTCTCTGATGTACTTCAAGGAAATAAAGCAGAAAGACTTTGGAAGAAATATTAATCTTTGTGGTAAAACTGGCTCTATAAAAAGCCAGACAAGCAGAGGCATTTTAACATAATTTTCTTCTGACTTAATCTTAATTTTATCACTTTGCCAAACTGTATTCTGTTGCATGAAGTATGTGCGGGAGATACTTCTGAATTTGCATTTTCATTAGATTTAGCATTCAGCACCTAATGCCATAAATTTGTTTTTGAAACTCTTTAATTCCCCAGAGTGTTCCAACATATTGAATGCTATTTGCTTTGTATTATGTTGGCAGCAAATCTGCAGTGAAAATGCTGTCAATATATATTCATAGCTAACATTGTTAACTAAAAGCAATATTGTTTTTCTATTGTAAGCTGTCACAAATGTTTGGCACCCTGTTGTGTAAGCCAAAAAAATGTCAAAGAAAGGAATGAATATTTCTGAAGAAAAGTGCAGTGATAGTGTCAAGTTTTCTGTATTAAAATACATTCCTCTCTGTACAGACCTTTGCAATTTATGAAATTGTGTTTTGTAGTAATGTAAAGTTAGAATATTGTGGGAGCATGCAGTCTGTTACAGATACTATGTTAAATGATAGAAGCATAGTAAATGATACAGCCATTTTATTTTCCAATGTAATGTAATGCTTATCAGGTTGTAAAATGTATTCTGCTAAACCCAAAGATTATTTTATTAAAAGGTGTACTATAGATGTGGAAAATGAATGAAAAATATTTTGCAGTTCTGCCTGGTTTTGAAGATGAAATGTGTAATTAGCAAGAACAAATGCAAAGTTTTTAGCATTGTCCTAGGGACTGTCCTTATCTTTGTGTAAGTCACATTGATTTTGTTTATGTAAATTTGTGTATTGCTGCTCTCAGTCATTTAATCTTTTCTAATGAAACTGCTATATTTATTATCTCTGTGCTATTATAAGAATGTCTCAGAACAAAGTATTTCAGAGAACTTCCGTGGGGGGAAATGTGTGTAAGAACAAAAAGGAAAAATCTGTCTACCACACAAATAACTGTGTTAGTGCTAATAAATAATAAATGCCCCTAAGTTAAAATAAGATGAATGGCAATCTTTTGTGCTACTCTTGCAAATATGTTAAGCCAGGGAACTTGTGACCTAAGCAGTGTAAATAGAAACTTCTAGATGAGGTATTCAGAACAGACCCAGTGAAGTTCTTTTGCCACAAACTGTCTTACTCTGGTATCAGTGTAGAGCTCAGCTGATGGCAATGGAGAGTGCTGTGAAAAAGGGTGCTTGAGACCTGTGCATGGCTTTCACTCGAGTAGAAGAGCTTCACAAGGATACCGATTTTCTAGTACTCTCTGCCATCCAAGGTGCCATTTTTCTATATTCACTGAAAAGGTTAATCCATGTACAGTTAAATACTGGAAAACTCAGAAATGTCATTTCATGACGCTTCATCTCAATCTTTAGAAAACTGGTGTGTTTTCTGAAATTATTGAATCATAACATGTTAAATATAGGAAACATATTTGGGGAAAGTCTTAATACATTGAATGTTAAATGTAAAGTCCAAAAAGAAATGTAAATATCAAACCTACTGTTCAGATGCAATCATTGATAAATCTGTCTGACTGCTATTTTTCTTCCAGCAATATATTGATGATAAACACGCTTTATCTTCTCTGATACTGGCACAGATGCCAGATACATACTGCCTGATCATATTTGAGTTTTTCCTTGCAGTTGATTTCACCCCTCTACTTAATAAGGTTCTCTGCTTTCTGCACTGGTTCTCTGCTAGGAGAATACAGGTGCCACAAGTGATTTCACAAGGTCCCTGTTATGGACTCACTATTCTCAAATATCATCTGAGAAGTGCAAAATAACTGAAGTTCCATTGCCTTTAGTCAGATTTCTGTACTGTTAGCCCTTTGGAAAATTGGTCCTTATATTCCCTTGCACCAATCTGTATACATTCTCTTACGTACTTTCAAATAAGATTGCATAAATCTTTACAGCTTCCTGCAGTGATAATGGAGCAATGTATGACAGTAGTGTAGTTGTAGTATATGCTGCAAATATCTGAGCATTATGAGGCATTTCAAAGGAAGCATCTGACACTTTATTGTCTTCAGTAAAGAAAGTAGGAGAGACAGATACTTTCTGTTCCTGTTTAGATTCCAGCTCTATGGGGTCATGTTCCTGTGTCCATTCTGAGAAGACGCAAGGCAGTCACCACCCATAAATGCAGTACCTTCTTTCTGTGATTGTCTCAGGAGAAGAGCTTTTATCTGTATTTACTTCTTTCTCTCAGAAACTGTAAATATGATATATACCTCATCGCAAGTAATGTGAGGCAGAAGTGACAGAAATATTGAAGAATGGAAGCATGTACTAAATAGCTTCCTTATAATTGATGTTCACAACTGAGTTCTGCAAAACATGTTTTGGGTATGTGCTAAATACTTAAAATGCTTTTCTATGAAAAAGATAATATTTATTTTTCACTGTACACGGAAAATTTTCGTACTTCATATGTTTTGGTTTTACACTAAATGTCTTAGACATGCCTTTTACTTCCTTTACAGTTTAAAGTCATTTTAGGTGAAAACCAAAGCCAGTTGAATCCTGACATGGACTGAGGGGGACAACTGATCTGTCCCATGGCACTCACACTAATCACTAGAATAGTGTAGCTGACAATGCCAAGAACCAAGGTTCAATTGCAACACAAGCAAGGAAGATGAAGTGGTCCCACAATTCTTATGGTCTAACCAAATGTGATGACTAGCAAATACTAGAGAGTTTTTTACAGAGTACATCTAAAGAAAGTATGCTACGTCTGTCATAAAAATCAGAAACAGAACCTGGCATTCTGTTAAGATGAAAAAGTCCAATACACAGAGTGTGCCGTCTCTAATATTTTACTTTTGCTTATCCTAATAGCTAGTGTGGTCTAACTTGGAGACAGAAAGCCATGCTTCATTAATGGGAATGTGAAACTTAGAGGGGAATTCTACTGGTGATTCCTAAAGGTGGACACCTACAGTGTCCTCTTTGTAGAGAAAGCAAGAAATGGTAGATAATTATTTATCTCAAAATAATCTTATTAACTGTACAAAAGGGACTGATATAAGATTAAGAAGGTGACAACTTTGCATAGCTGATTTCATTACCACACAAGAATATAAATCATCTAGAAAATGTTTTTATATTCAGAATTTATTCAGCACTTGGTATATGAAATTAGTGCTGAAAGATCATCTCACTTTAGCAAAACTACTGATTAACTGAGGGAAATCTGGAGAGGGACTAACACAAGAAGTCTGGAGAGGGGCTTCTGACAAGGCCATTTAGTGGCAGGAAAAGGGGGGGATGGATTTAAACTGAAAGAGGGTACATTTAGATTAGATCTAAGGAAGAAATCCTTTACTATGAGGGTGGTGAGTCACTGGAGCAGAGGAAGCTGTTGCCACCCATTCCTGGAAGTGTTCAAAACCAGGCTGAATGAGACTTTGAGCAACCTAGTCTAGTGGAAGGTGTCCCTGCTCATGGCAGTTGGGGCTTGGAACTAGGTATTTTTAAGGTCCCTTCCAACCCAAACCATCCTGTGATTTTGTGGAAAGGAACCAGATTTTTAAATCACTTTGAACCTATTAAGTATGTTTGAGTACTAAGGCAGTAAAGAGATTGAACTAGTTGTAGGCATTTCTGTCTCATTATTTCTCATATTCTCAGCCTTATCTAGGTAACACATTTTTCCTGAATTTCCCACTAATGTCCAAATTCTTTTTTTTTTTTTCTTTTTATCTCTTGATAGTCTTCCCTAATTGTCGTAAATAAAAATAAATAAAAAAAGAAAACCAAAACCAAACTAAAACACACCTGATTGAAGGTATTGCTCTCTGACTCTTTGACTGGCATTCTGCAGTAAGGTCAGTGATATTTATAAATATTCTAGGTGAATATCCAGCACATTCAAGTCTTAGAGAGACCATGTCTTACCCCTGCATTCCCGATTTTCTAGATTATTCTATGACTCTGGGGATGATTGAGTGTAATGTGCATCTGGAGAGCCAATATACTTGGACAATTACATTCACAGGTGAATAGAATTTTTTTTTTTACACAGTAAAAATCATCATCATTTCTTAAATAGCTCATTAGATATTGAAGAGGAGTTAGTACTGCATCATACAGACAAAAATGGACTGGTAGTTTTCATCCTTAATTTGACTCTTCTTCCTCAGTGGTAGAAAGATGCAGGGTCTTTCTGATATAGTTTGCATTATTTTGCATAACAGATTTAATCATTACTATATCCATTTTCCACACTATCCTGTGTATTGAATCATAGAATGTTTAAATCTTGTACAGGTATGGAATAACTCTGCACAGCTCAACCTACTGGAAAGCTTTGGATTTCTGTGCGCCTTTGCAGAATATTCAGAAATGCTCATGAAGCTTTAGAAAGCAATCTTGCATTTAATCTGTCAGTTAGATTTGTATCATTTCTAACTATTGTTAGAATTCCTTTTTATTATTTACTCTAATATATACTGTGCAGGGGGACCTTCTTCTCTATTTTGCTTTTTTTACTGTTGGTGTGTTAGATATGAATTTGATGCTGCACAAAGAATGAAGATGCATATACTGAATTATTAATCATGCACAAATCTTTGTTTCTTTTACATTTCCACATGTGGTTGTTTAAACACTTATTTTCCTTCTATTGCCCATATGTGAAATAAAATTGGATCTTTTTAATGCTTGAGAATTTAGACTTTATAAAAGATGAAGGCCTGTTGCTTTTGCTCCTTTGGAGAATTGATGTCACAGAAAGGAGCAAGGCATTTTAGAACTTTTCCTATTAGCCAGAATTATGCTTACCACTGCTGAGGAATTTATATGGATGACTCCTCCAAGATGTGTTACCTGCTTTTTCTATGAGAAGGAATGATTCAGAATTCTCTTGTGGGTGGCTATTGCAACAGTGGAGCACAAAGACTGAGAAATTAATAAAGTAAATAAGAAAGAGAGTAAATATAGACCAAAACTCATTTACGGTTAGAAATAAGAGAGGAATGGTATTAAGGTACATAGATGAAACAAACCAGCACTTATCCATGGTGAAATCTATAAAATGTCTTCGATTTCTCAAGGGATCTTTAGATATAGCATTATTTGCTCTATCTTATGGATGACTTGACCACCTTCACTATGAATTTTTCATGATTTTCCTGACCCAGCAGCTCTTGCCTGTGGAGAAAGTAATACAGTATTGATTTGGGTGTTAGGTTTCTGCCTTTTTTGCCACAACAGGATTTTTGTAGCCTAGAAACCTCAATCCCTGATTACTCATTAGAGACTTGAACAACTTTTCTTAGATCTGGAATGTAAAGGAGGAATCACTTGGTTACTTTTGTCATAGGTAGCCTTTGTAGTGGAATTTCAGCTCATCTGGATAATGAGTGTTGTTATTATGAAGCTTTCTTGATTGAATGGGCACTGCTAGGCCTTCACATTGTAACACACAGCTGTAGTTTTAGCAATTAGTGTGTGTTCAGTAAAATTACACTGGTGAATGTGCTTAGAAGCAGATTGCAAAATAGTAGAATAAGTAAGGGTCTGTCCTCTGCATTCATCCTGACACTGATGTCTTGGTGGCTTATTTTCTGTGCCTCTTGGCCATATTAGAAGATTGAAAAGAGGCCATGATGTCACATTTTCTCATTTGAACTGGTTTTTGGTAGGTTTTTGGTTTGTGGGTTGTTTTTTTTTTTGTTTTTTTNTATCTTATGACTCTGTAAACATGAACCATGGATTCAGGAAGCTGGTTTTTTCACTCTCTTAATCCAGATTTTTCTAATTCAAAAGCTGTTTACCAAGGACAAACACATCGCTGTTTATCCCCTTCAGTTTTTCCATATTCCAGTTTTCAGCATTGCTCCAAGGCTTCTTTGGTTTTTTATTTGGTTTTTGTTTTTTTTTTTTTTTTTTAAAAAAAAATAAAAAAAACCCCATATCTTACGTCCTCTGAAAACTTACTCTCAGCATTGCCATGGAAACAAGATTTTTAAAAGGGACTTAACTGAAATTTAGCAGCAGTTTTTATTTCTTTGTGATTCATACTTCATAAAAATGCAAATGTCACACTATTACTTGTTTTACCTTAATATTTTATACTACCATTTAGTTTTAATTGGTCTCATGTTTTTCTTAATTAAATTTTGAGCTTCTTTGAATGACTTTAAAGGTGTACTCTGGACCTATCAAGCTTTAAATTTTGACTGTGTGACATGCAATTTAAGATACTGTCATAGGAGAAAATCAATCATTTCAACCTTTAATCACAAGCACAACAAAGGACTTAGAAGATTTAAAAAACCTCTTGTCCTGACTGGACATTTCTTGGCCTTTATAACCTTCATTTCTAGTAAAGTATCATAGCAAAAAACATTTTATCATTTCTATTTCTTTGTGTTTCACTTTATTCCCTGTAACTATGTGAATTTCTTCAGAGGATAATTAATAATACTTTCTAAAATAAAACTTTTATGCATAGTTTTCTTCAGAGTTTATGACCTCCTAAAGGTCATAAACTATCCTTTTGAGATCTAGGCAAAGTACTATGTTTAGCCAGGCCAGTCCTCTTCCCTGCTGGCTTGTCTTTTGGCACATTAGAGCCTTCCACAATAAGCATACAGTGCTTTCATATCTTTTAAACCTCTTGTATGAATTCTATTTTTATGTTTACATGAACAAAGTTTCAGAGTGTATAGAAGGTGAAAATGAATGCCTTTAGCGCTTTATTCTATACTACCTTGTCTTCTCCACACAAAATTCCGTGTTACAGCTACCCTGATTCTTTGCGTGTGTAATGAGAATCATCCATTGCACCATGTTTTTTGTAAACAAAATTTGTATCATTAAGAAAAAATATTGTTATGGGCCCTCACTTTCAAATACAGCTTCATGTTAACCGCTGTAGGCAATGAGGTGTTGGTAAGACATCCAGTTAAAGCCAGTGTCTTTTTTACAACAGTACTGTCTCCTGTGAAGCCACTATTGCTTCTGCCACTGGCATTAGAAAGAGAAAAAATGGTGTGCACCATATACACTAATGGCCTCGCTCAGAAATTGTTAGTGCTTACAGCCTGAGCAGTACGGATGATAGATCCCTCAGCACTGAACTGTAAATGAACTGCTTTTCCCTTTTTACTGTATTTTTATGTGTATTTTGAGAATGTAAATCAATCTGGAAGAGAGTAAAGTAAAATTATGCTTTGCTGTAGAAAAGGAAGTGTAATCACAAAGAAAACGCAGAGCTATAGGAAGGCTTCTGCCTTAATGACTTCAGGTTTTTTTTTGTGAAGAAACTATTCATAAATATTTTTACACCCTTTACCTTACTTGTGATTTGCTTTCTACACGCTCATGACTTAGAGACACATATATTGTCTGCTCTCTGCAAAAACATTGTTTTGATTAAAAGGGTCATGGATGTATGATGTCAAATGATGAAAAGCACCTCAAACTATATTTGAAGTTCAATTTTATGCAAATTTTCACTGAGATTAAACAGCATTAAATATTTACAATCACGTAAATAATTGGGTGAGAGCTAAGTTTTCCCATCAGTCAATGATTGCATGAATTTAGAATCATAGAATCATAGGATCATAGAATAGTTAGGAATGGAAAAGACCTTAAGATCATCTAGTTCCAACACCCCTGACACGGGCAGGGATACCTCCCACTAAACTGTGCCACCCAAGGCTCTGTACAATTTGGCCACTCATTAGGATCTACAGAAACATGTTTTAGATATATTTGTAGTGCTTAATGCAAGTGAAAAATGAGTATGTTTACTGCTGAAATTGTCAATTATTTAAATACATGAGCCTATTGAATAAATGTATCATCATTGCCTATACTACAAATGCATTTAAAAGCATAGAGACATGTTGGTCAGGTTCCCAGGGCTGCCCACTCAGATTTCTATGAGTGTGTATAATAGCTTTCTTTTGTAAACATAGCAAGTCCTGCAGTTTGAGCAGTGTGTTTGCCCATTTTTGCATGCTCAGCTTATGTGCATCTTTCTGAAGGTAACTGCTTGACATTCTGGATGGGTTGTACTTCACACAAGAAGAAACAAAATTCTTCAGAACATCATAGTATTGAGAAGCATGCACACATGTGTGCTGTTACAGAAACAATAGTGGGGAGCTGAAAAGTACATTTGAAAAGTAATCAAATTTGATTTTTATACTGAAACAAAAAGAATTTTTCATCAGGGTCTTTCTTTACAGACACTGTTGGTACTCTATTAATAATTTCACCTAATTGACACTATCCCTGGTTGTATTATGTAGATTGTGCCATTTGCAATGTTCAGCTTTTCCTTTTTTAAGTAGCTGTTGTTTCTGCCTCTCTGTAAAGATGAAGAATATTTTTCCAAGTTAATGACATTGCTGGTTTACTTACATTAGATACATGTTCACTGTCTTTCTGTTGTTTTAAAACATAATTGCTGTGAATGTGTTCAACAGTTTGACTTGGGTTCCTCATCCTATACTCCCTGAGTGAATTAATTAAAAATTGGTGCTTGCCCATAAAAGAGGGAACGAGTAGACTCAGTGCTTGATGTCAGAAATAAAACTGTAAGTTAACATAATTATGTTTCACCTTTGTATTTACCCATTCCTGTGGGCATAAGCATTTTGTTAGCTTTATGCAATATAGTACCTTAACCAGTTTCATTTACATGTCATTTTTTAGGAAGGCTAAGAGAAAAGTTAATGACTAGATAATGATTTCTTTCTGAAACGGTGAACATCACTTCTAATACTCAATTTGCAGAACATCAGGGTAGAAAACACATTTCTGGCATTTTTTTTTTGTAGCTGTGCTTTATTTGGAAAGAAATTCTCAACACAGAAGATGAGTGATCATTTTGAGTCTAGGTGCTAGGGTGTTATTCCTACATGCAGCTATGGTATAGTGTAACATCTGTAAGGAGCATGATATGCAAAAGTGTTTTCTATCTGTGTTATACAAGATGTTTCTGTAAAAACAACAGATACTAATGATCTCTAACATTTCATTTAAAATAGCCCGTGTTATAGAGTCAAAATACCATGGCTTTTGTCCTTAAATTTACATAACCAACACAGTATTATTCTTCTATTTTGACTGCTAAACTGCATGGAAAACCAAATGCAGTTCAAGCAGCACATTACTTGTTATAATTTAGCTTTTTGTGGGGTTGTTTTTCTTGTCCCTAGAGAAACCCAGCATTATATTCAGGATTTGGGTAGGCTTATTGAACAGTAAGCAGTTGCTTTGTCTCCATGAGGAATTCTACTACCCAACAGCAAGGGAGATAGGAGAGTAATTTGGCATTTCTATACAGGAACATTGCCTTGCTACTGAATCAAAAGAAGACTTAAGTGATTATAGACTGTTTTGATATACATCAAATAGGAAAGTGCCAACTGTGGGGAAGAATGTTGTATCAGTTCATTCCAAGCTGAATCAAATTAAATAGAATGATGAACAAAAAGATGTGCAACTGAAGATTTTGATTTTTAAAGGTTAAAATTTGAGAAAGTGGGGCAAGTAGGACATAACGAGAACTTTCGTAATGGTCAGTTGTTGACTATCTACCGCCATCCTGCCCTCTCCATCAAATATGCAGTAGTAGAATGCTGGACAGGAAAATAATTTCTGTTGTAGACAGTCTGAAATATAGTGTACAAATAATAGTCTATGCCAGATATGTACTTTAGTTTGATAAATATGTTAATTCTTTCATTAATATCAAGTCTAATCTCAAAATCATAAGATATAAATAAAAAAGTAATGTGCATAAATTGTGACCTCTTATTTTCCTTGGATAGCCCCTGAGTAGTAAAGCACTGGAAGAAATAGAGCTGTATGTTTGGTTGCCACAGAAGTGTTATTTCAGGTTTCAGGTTGTTACTCAGCAGGAATTTTATCAAATATGGGAAATCTGTGGAATGTGTTTCTTTCTCATAATATTTTCAGTTGACATTCTCTGTATGAATCCTTTGAGACTGCACAGATGCATTTTAAGCATTAGTGATTATTCTTAATCTTCTGCTAAATTTCCTGAAAGTATCTTTCTTTTTACACTGTAGTGCAATGCAGTTCACTGATACCATTTTGTTTGTGCAGAAAGGCGACCTGAGTAACTCATAAAAGGTTGAGCATGATAATGTTATAACGACTGCCAGCATTTTTCATTTAGTGGTTAACAGCTTGTCATGGATTAGTAAGTAGAATATTGATAATCAAAGGTGAATACCGTAGCAGATGCATGAATAGAAAATATAAATAGTTCAGTGCTTGTTTAAGTGCAATATTAGACAATGAAAAGTTATTTTTTAATGACATGAGACATGAAACACACACAAAAAGATGGCAAAGTCTGAAGACTGGTATTTCTACCTACCTTACAATAGTGAAGGCTGTATGAACGCAAGATTTTTAGTCCTAAAGATAATTTATAGAGTTTTTAATGATAGATACATTGTGAATATATGTACTGATGCTCAAGGATACCATATAATATTTAATGTTTCTATACGGTGTGCTTGGGAAAAGGTGTATCCAAAAAAACCCCCAAACATTTAACAGCCCCAATTGGCTGGAAAAATTTCATAGGTGTTCTATTAATAAAGAACAATTAAATTTTGGTATAAATGTAGCTATTATTTACATGACCTTAAAGGTTTCTTAGAGTAGTAAAAACCAAAGATACAAATTACTTACATACTAAGTAATTTTTTTTTTCAATCCCTCAAGCCAAAAATACCTATAACAAAATAAAATCAAAATAGGAAAGAAAAGCAGCAGCAGCTATACACTTGATAATAATATTTTGTATCTTATACCATACTGAAATGTTACATGTTTCTTGTATCCTCCAGTCTCTTCCCTCCCAGGCTTAAATTCAGTTGCAGTTTCTTAATGATAGAGATCAGTGATATTGATGATTATTTTGCCAGGTGTTTTGTTTGTTTTGGGTTTTTTTTCAACAGGTTGTTTTGGTTGGTTGGTTGGGTTTTGGTCTTTTTATCAGCTTAGTAGGAGAAGTAAGAAATTTTAAAATTCTGCACTGCAAAGGAAAATATTCATTATTGTAGCTCTAATTTTAGTGGTGAAAAACTAGACGCTCTGTGTTAGTGAATTGTACTGAGGGGATTTGAAATCTACATTATTCTTTATTTTAAATAGTTCCTTTAATGTGATCTATCCTGGAAAGCCTTATAAAACAATGACGGAAGGTTTAAGGAGGCAGTGCATGTATCAGTAAGGAAACATGAACCAATAGGCAACAGTGATTGATATGCTTCTTAGTGAACAAGTGTAACTACCATTTAGTTCCTCTTGTAATAATTAGCTGACAAAAGCAGCAATGATAAAAATAACAGAGCACCTAAGATAATGCAACAAAGCTCTTTACTATGTGCTTTCATGATATTAATAATTTGTTCAAGTTTTTATTTAGGTATAAAACAATATATGTGAGGTAGTACACAGAAATTCAAAGTGAAAACAGAAAACATTTATGCTTTCCAGTGGGTAAAATGTGAAAAGTTAAAACAATTTGCAGGACATAGAATAAAAAAATCACTGAACATGCACAAACAAAAAATAGTTACAACAAGATGAAACTGCTCATTAAAGAACTGCCAGGTCTGGTGATAAGTGTAATTTTATTTGACAATTTTATAAATGATATGGGGGAGGAATAGACCTTGAATTACATTCTTACACTGTACTGAATTGGAAAGTGCTGTATATTAATGAGGACAATAATACTTCAAAGATACTGAAAGATTTTAGAGATGTGAATATAAAGTAATAACATTATTTCAGTTTGGATAGAACATGAGAGTATAAAAATAAGAAGCCCTTAAAAGAAAATTAAACCATAAAGAAAATGTTGGCCATATATTTAAAAATTGAAGAACAGGGGCTTTAAAAACAAACAGCAAATGATGGTTTTGCTGAACTTCAGCAGTTGATGACTTAAAATAGAGGGCTATATTGCTTTTCAAGACTGCATTCCTTTTGAAACTCTTCTTCCATTCTAATAAACAATATTTCCTGCAATGTAAAAAATACTTACTTAGGTAGCTCTCATTGTGTTTCGTACACATTTACCAAGATGCAAATTACCATGGGGTATATGACATTACAGAGTGATTTTTCTTCAAACTTGAGGGATTTTTTATATTGTAGAAACTTATTCCCAGACAGTGATACTATCCTGTCTTTGATTCTGTAGAGATTTGTACCTTGATTAATTTTAATATTGATAATTCTACTCCAGGTAAATACTAAGAAGTTAGGAAGTAGGTATGCCTTTCCAGGATTGTCTTTGCAGACTACTGTCTGCCAAAAATAGATCTGGGCTTTATACCTGCAAATATATTAATGTGCTAAGTATTGTGGAGTGTGAGCTAACTTTGTTTTTGCAGCATTTTAACTAATAATAGATTCATGTGTGAACTTTTCCATTTTTTTATTCCTAGGACTTTTAGAAAGTGTGTGCAGACTATAGGAAGGCTTTGTAGAATCCCGCAAGGTTCTTGCAGTGAGAAATAAAGCAATTTTAAATATGAAATTAACTGATTTGTGAAGCTTGCATTTCAGTCCTGTGTTACAGAAGTCATCATTTAAGAAGGATTTATTAATTTAAAAAAATAACTAGAAGATTAAATAATACCAAATGGCATACTGCATTCCAATTGACTCAAAATACACTATTACATTCTGCTTTTATTAAAGGAACACATATTATTGGTTTATTTCTTTCATTATTTTGAACATTTATTTCTCTAAATATGTTGCCTTACCAAAAAAAAAACCAAAACCCGAAAAAACAAAACAAACCCCAAACTTATCTATTTCTCATTTCCTTGTATTTTCTTGCTTTTAAGGTCACCATGTTTGCCTCTGCTGAACAGTGTTACATTTTTTAATTCAACTCATATATTGCAGCGATATTCTGAACTTGCAAGAATTTTACACAGTGATCCTGATCCTGCAAACCATAACGTATGTGTGTGGCTGAAGGATGAGAGATTCCTGGTTTATGTTATATCCAGTGTACCAGATAACCTTAGTGAATGAAGCTTTAAAGAGACAATTTTGGAATCTCAGGTTTTACTGTCTGTACCTCAGTAGACTACTTGCTTTATTTTCTCACCTCATTCCTGTGGAGACTTTTCAGTCTGATTGTTTTCTGTCCCTTCCTCTGCCTCATATAAACACAGACATAGGTGCCCTTTTTTATGGAGGAACACTATAGAAAAGTGCTTTGTCAGTCTACAATAATACACAGCTGTCTTTCCACAAACATTTCCAACCATAGACAACCATTCAGTCAGCATGTGTAATTCATGTCCCAAGTCTGTCTTTATCTATGAACAGAAATATGGTGACATTCCTATTTTCTCTTGCCTCTTTTGGAGTATGTTAAGTTTTATTTGGGTTAGGAAGAATATCAAAGCAACAATTCAGTGATTTCTTCATGGAACACAGCTTTCATCTACTTCTGGTCTGTGTCTTTTCATTAGTAGTTTTGTCATCAATGATATTTCAAAATAATATGAAAATGGGAAGCATGATCATTAAAGACAAGCATCAGACTAGATAAAGATAGAGGACCATAGGGAACTTCAGCAGTACAACTGGAGTAATGCATGACAGTGTGAACTGTAAGATTCAGTGGTTAATACCATGAAACTGTCATAAAATGGACACCATTAATTGCAAAACACAAAGCATGAGAAATGCTTGAGTATATTAGCTGATCAGCTGTGACTGTGGGGCATCAATATGATCTGTTTATATAAATGGGCTTGAGTATATTAAGTGAATGCAATACTATGTCATTAAAAAAGTCCTAAGTAAGACTTCAGTTCATGTTACCGATGTTAAAAAGGTATTCAGGAAGGAACCAGTACAGATAAAGATCATTACAATTACAGATAAGTGCAAAGCCTGTCTTGCAAGAAATGACTGATGCTTTCTTTACCTAGCATCCATAAATTGTGAAGACATTGTCCCAGTTGTTGAATAAGTTGTTTTAGTTGCTAATTACCTTCATTAACAGAATCTTCCTTATTTCTTGTGTTATTTGTCTAGTTTCAGCTTCTAACCAATGGGTATCATTATGTCTTTCTCTGTTAGAGAAAATAGCTGTTTATAACTGTCTGGGATTTTCTACAAGACTTCAGCCACAACATCCATTCTGTTTTAATAAAAATAAAATTGCTTCAATCTCTTTTTAATTCCTTTATTCCTTGTTTGATTAGTAACGGAGGATGGAAAACTTGCAACTTATATTGTACTGTCTGAGTTCCAGAAGAATTCCAGTCTCTGTGTAAGAATTGTGGCTATGTCACCACACTTCTGACTTTGGAGAACAGAAAGGCATGTTTGCTTTCATGTAGTTGGGCATCTTTACTAAATCTTTAAATGTTGGACAAAGAAGATACAGTGCCCTTATAACATTATACAAAATTCTTATGGTCTCAAAGTTTTGGATCATTTTTATATTACATGACCTAAACTTTAAGGAAAGATATTAAAGTGTAATTATGTTATGATTTGCATATTAAATGTGCACACATATCTATATTGTGTTTTCCACCAAATGGCACTAAAGTTATCATGGCTTAGTGAATTGGGATTTTAGAATTGCAGGGCTATTAATTCCAAAGCAGTTTTGTGTGAATTCGTTTATATTCCAGCTCATGTTGGTAAATCAGTAGATTGCTCTTTAATTAGCAGCGCCAGAAGGACTGCTGATGGAGACACTATTCGCTGAAGTTGCAGATGAACTCAAGATTCTGATTACTGGTGAGCATTAAAGCTTCTGGGATTCTTTTCAAAGATAAAAGTATTGGCTAAATATATTGACTAGATTGCATTTTGGATCTTGTTTCTCACCTCATGATTTCCTACTGTTGTTAGATAGCGTGGGTTTTATTTCATCTGCTAAACACACACATTAATAATGGTGAACCATTAATGTTAGGCTCAAAATACTTGTTAGTCAAAAAGACTTTTTATAAAACTACTGACAATTTTGTGAAGCCTAATTAGTTTCCTGTGTTTCACAGTCTAGAGTTATATCCTAAATCATTTTAGCAAGAAGCTAGCTTTGTCCAGGACAATGGAAGATCAAACCCCATTCCAACATTGTAATACTCTCCTGGTTTTCTGTCTTTCTTGTCTGGGTATTCTTCTACAATGCTATCATTCATATTAACTTCACAGGAAAAATGCTTTCTATTTGTGAGTCCCTCTGTTTGTGCTTCCTCATGTTATATAAAAATTATATATAACAAATATATATATAAATATAAAACATAATATATATATAAAATGTAAAATAACAGAAGCTTTGGCTCTAAGAAAAAGAAAAAGGAAAAAAGGAAAAGATGCTCTAATGAATGTAATTCTCTACAACAAAAAAAGAAGGTTCTGTTTTTGTATTATGTAGTTTAACTCAAAGTATGTGTGTGCTTGTAAAAATACAGGAGCTGAAAACTGCATCATTACCAATAATCAGGGTGTAGAACAAATAATGGAAGCACAGAAAAATTACTCTTCAAAAAAGTTTTGTTTCATGTCTTTAACTTCCTTAGCAACAACTTCTTTTAAAATCCTGATACACTCTGCAGTGATTGTTACAGAATGTTCTCAATTGGTACCAAAATCTGTGGAGAATCTCCCATGAAAAAGAATACCTCACAAATGCCAGGTCTTTGCCATCCCCAGAGACCAGTCTCCATGACTGGTATATTTAATATAATGATGAAGTGCACATTAAATAATTGTAGGTTGAGATACTTGATATAAAAATTACTGGAAGAGCAAGAGCTATTTCTGTTTGTTTATATGTACCAGTCAGACAAATGTTAACTGTAGAGAGGCAGCTTAGAATATGTAAGCAGTCTATGTGTTGCAGGCAGTTGGTATAATTACTACTTCAATTACAAACAGGCATACATGGGGAAGTAGACTCTTTTTCACTCACTAAATGTGTCCAAAACTGAAGCTGAAAATTTTCCTTTAGTTAGCAGAAATAACAGCTTGCATGTTCTTTTCTCTTTAGGCCTGTATCTGTTAGAAGAAACCAAATAATATTCAGTCATAGACATAAAGACAATGCCATTCACAGGACAGGAAATTCCATAATTCGAGAGTTCAGGAAGATCTCTCCTTTACCTCCTTCTCAGTTTAAATTTGTTTCCATATTGTCCTATTTCCATGGATATCTGGTTCCAAACATAACCTTGAACAAAAACACCAAAGAGGGGAACAATATTTATATTGTGTAACTATGTCTTTTCTCTGTCACTTAAGCAGTCTTACGTGATATGAATTAAGCTTCTTTTGAGATGCCTTGGTCAGACCTTTGACGATAGCAAGTTGCTGAAATTTCCATCCTTCTGTATGTACCAAAATAAACTGTGCAAGAAACATTGTAAAACCTCAACATGTCCAGAAATAAAAAAAAACCAAACCAACCCAAAACAAAACAAAAACCCACAACAACAACAACAAAATGTTTAGCTGAATACTGTCATCAGTTTATCTATCTCTTTGAAGAGAGTAACTTCATAGGGGACATTTCAACAACATGAAGGAGAGCTGAGGATCAAGGCTTAGGGAAATTACACTGTGAACAAAGACAAGAAAACTGAAGAACTTAAGTGATGACACCTTACTTGGTCTCGCGTGACATATGACATTACTCAGTTTTCTATAATGGTTGCAATAAAAGCTTTTTAAACTACAGGGTCACAATTGGATAGTATGTACAGTTCAGTAAAATAGGCCAACACACTGGGTTGCTGCTGAGGATGACTTGTTTATGACTTGAATTGCTGTAACCTCTTTTTTTGCCCAACCTGGCTATTCTAACTTCATCATCCAGAGTAATGTAGAAGTTACTGAGCAGAAATTCTGAACTGAGAACAGGCAGATCCATCCTTAAGGCTGATAGAAAAAAAATTAGTGACCCTAACTTATTTTTCTCACTTTGCCTGAAACATCAAAGGAAACTTCTTTAAATTTCTTTAAATAGTATTTTACTGACAGTATGGTCAGACAGAAGATTGTATTGTACTTGCCATGGTTAATTTGCTAGAGGAAAAGAGAAGGAAAAAATATTTCTCCCAAGTACCTATTTCTAAGATTCCCTGGAAATGACAAACTATTAGCTTTGAATATGGAGGATGCACATCAGACTTGCCAGGCAGAGCTAACATGCCTGCAGGGTTTGTTTTCAGGACATACTTTGGAAAGCTGTGCTTCTGCACAGATTTATGCATTGATCTTAAGGTCCTTTCCAACCCTAACTATTCTATGATTCTATGCATATATGTTGCATACTACAAGTAGTCCCACTGAAGTCAGTGTAGGGGTTAATAAAGCTCTGAATAGATTGTTAAGTTAATTAAATATAGAAAACAGTGATTTACTTACACAAGCATGTAAGAAAATAAATAAGGAGGTTAGGATACAACATAGTTGTATGGTTTATAGTTGCTTACTTGTACTCCTTTTGCCTTTCTGAAAGTCTTTTTCCTTTTAAATTATCCTTTTTGTTTGCTCATTTCTGTTTACAGATTAATCCATTTCATTTATACTTTTCTTCCCTCAAGCAATTCTGAGCTCTCTTCTACCTTCTTCCTTTTTGACCTGGTCTAACAACTGTGTCCTAGCCTGTTTCCCAGCTAAGTGAGACTCAAGGGTATTTGAATTCAATTTGGGCCCATCTCTACTCCAACAACATTGCTAAAGTAATACCATTAGGTCGCTAAGATACTGTACAAGGCAGCAGAACATGGCTAATAAACGTTATTTCCTTTCTGGACAAAGTTGTGCATTGTTGTAATTGATGTGCAAGGAAAGTACTCTTTCAGCTGTGGATTCCAAACCCTGTGTCATGTTCTGCAAACTGCTCATTTGACTGTTCTTTTTCAAAATTGATTCCCTGTAAGGAAAGAAGCTTTTCTTTTTTAATTTTAATGATTCATTTAAACTTGACACATCTTGGTGAATGCTGAAGCACTAGGCATGGTATTTTTACCTCATCTATGTTCTTACCAGACATCTTCTGTTTGTCTCTGAAGAGAAGAGATTACCCACAGTAAACTGTAAAAGCAGTGTGATTCTTCTTGTTTAACAAAATACAGTGCTAGAATGGTTTTTAAGATTTTCTTATTGTTAAGAGATAGTTTAACTTTACTCTTTATAGAAAACAATTCCAAATTGCAACTGTTGTGTGAACTCCAATAGACAAGCAGATACAAATTCAGCAGCAAAGTCTGTACAGTTTAAAAAAGAATGTAAGTTTTATGGTTGGAGAAAAAATTGTAGATGCCCTATAATCTTGATTTAGAAGGGCTTTTGTCCCTGTTACTATTAATATTATCATTAACAAAATGTGGATGTAAGGTATAGATGAAATTGTATTATGGCTGATACAATATTGCTTTGCAAGCCATCCAGAGGGTGGTTGTAAATGGTTCACTGTCAAAAGTATGACCATTGAGTGGGACACTGTGGCGTTCTGTTTCTCATTAGGCATAGATGACAGAATTAAATTTCTATGTAATGACACCATTGCAGGAAAGATTACTGGGAGACAAAAATAAAATTCAAAATGATCCTACACTCAGAGAGGGGAAACATCATCTTGGGATGATGCAGAAGCATAGCACATGTGGAGTAGTTTTTTAGCTCTTCATAGCACAGCTAAGACCAATTAAGATGGGAGGCACATGAAAGAAAAGGAAAGAGAATGTAGTAGGTAATCTGCAAGGAAAAATGGAAGAACTTAAGGTTGTTGGGAAGGAATACTCATACACACATTGGAAGCGCTGAAGGATAATTCAGAGTAGATTAAACAGAGGAAGTTTAGATTGGATATAAGGAAGAAGTTCTTTCCGGTAAGGGCGGTGAGGCACTGGAATGGGTTGCTCAGGGAAGTTGTGAGTACTCCATCCCTGGCAGTGTTCAAGGCCAGGTTGGACAGAGCCTTGGGTGACATGGTTAATATGAGGTGTCCCTGCCCATGGCAGGGAGGTTGGAACTTACTATTCTATGATTCTATGATTAACAAAGTCATCTAGCTGTAGAGGCAATGGATCACTAGAATGGCCTGCATAGGAAAATTATAGTGTCTGTTGCTATTTATCTGCACCATAGATTAGACAAGAACCTGTCCAGAGTGCAAAAGGTAGACCTGATTCCTCTGCGCAATAGTGGGATGAAGCAAATGACATCTGAGGTCATTTGCCTTAGAACAGTGCATGTTTTCCTGGTAAATCAAACTTTAATTCATGTTACATTTGTACTTGCAGGAAACCAGCAGAATCTATATTTACATCTTGATTACCTCCTTTACCTTCTCATTACCTAGGGGAAATTAAATAGTTTGCATTAAAATTGGCTTGCATATAGAACAATATGTAAAATATTCACAATGAAATATGTACAAACAGGATAGCCCAAGCAGACTTGCATTTAAATTAGCATAGTTTCACATACTCCTGTTGACAAATGATAATAATACGGATTAGTTTATAAACCTTAATTCATGTGTGGAAACCTGATTTATGCAAGTAGCTGAGGAAAACTACTGACTTTTGGGATAACTAATATGTTCCAGAATTAGCATATGTTTGGAAGCAGTGCTGCTAAACTGCAAATTGGGGCCCACTTGGCAATGAATATAATCTTACATTTGAAGCTAGGAGTGACCAGTATCAGTGTATATTTGCTTATGTTGAAAATGCTGAGTATACTTTACTGGATAATAGCCAGAATATGCATCATCCTGGTTGAATGCTGTCTTATTTGATCAAAAGATTCATTTGGTATTTTCTAAATTTGAAAATCATGACGTGTGATAAGATCTGAGATAATCAAAGTATATCAATCTCTTGGATAAAAGGTGCTAGGTACGTGAATTTCACTGATTATGAAAAGAAGCCGGTAGGACATACTGTATTCTGTTGGAACCATACACATGCATGTAAAATAGTACATGTATCATAGATAATGCTATTAATTGTTAATTATTTTTTAACTATTATTTCTTTAACACAAATGAACACCTCCAATGTAGAACTGTGACTGCTACTTCTAATTAGATTTGAGATAATAACTGTAATGATTTTATATACCCAAATTATGGGGGAGGGAGTTGTGAAATATTATAACTTTATGAAGGTCAGCTGAACAAATATATTTGTTGCATATAATGAAAAAGGAATAAAATAGTCTATAAAATCCTTAGGACTGTGGGCATCTAAATTAAGTCTGTTAGCAGAAAGATGAAGTTTGAGTACATACATGTATATCTATTGATTTAAATGGGTCTACTGCCAAGGCATTACAAATGAGACTGTCAGCATAGGAGCAGAGTACATCAGCAGTATCAGGCAGAACAAGGAGGCTGGGACAAAATTATTAATGGATAAATCTTACTTAAGAGCTAATGTAACTCAGTTTCCTATCAGTGTTAAACAAGGAAAATGCACAAACTGTAATTGCATGTAAACATGTGATACTATTTTTTAACTGTCACTAAAAATTACTCAGATTTGAGGAATACTATTTCTTGGGTAAATAATTTGCTAGTACATAGATGTTTTAAGAAAATGTCTTTTGGAGGGCCCTCTGCCAGAAGGATATGTTCTACTCATATTAAAGTCAGTAAGAAATATGTTTGTCCAACTCAGAATAAAATCTATACCTTTGCCTTTAGATTTTTACACCTATTTCTTTTTCTTTCTCTTTTTTCAGGGCTCATTTTCCTTCAATCAATCAATCTAGATTTATGCCTCCCCACCCTCCCTCTTTCTCCCCAACTTTCTCTTTGCCTTTAGATCCTTACTTACAGTTCTCTCTCCTTTGCTTTTTCCTCATTGCTATGAGGTTTCTAAGTTGCAGTGGCATAAAATCTAGTTGCTTTCTATTTAAAAGAAAAAGAAAAAAAGAGGAAAATTTCTAACCCAAATTCAATAGCCTTGAGATAATTTTCTGAAAAACAGAAACTTATGTTTTTAGCCATACAGTCATAGAAATTACTTTCATTATGGATGATGCTAAATTTTCAGGGTTGCACCTGAACTATTTTTGTGAACCAGGTTTTTATCTTTAGATTTTTTTCCTTTAAAAGTGAGATTTTGTTCTCAGTTCATGAGATTGGAAGTATTAAACTACACTTGTCCTTGATTCAGTTTGCTGCTTCTTCATGGTTCAAATTGCCCTTCATGCAGAGCTGAGCTTGTAATATGTACTCGAGATGCTGAGTAAATGCTTTCACTGGCTGTCCCTGGCTTACTCACTCAGCCAGTCTGAGTCACCTTCAAAACATCAGGATTATGTGTATATACACTGTAATAAATAACCACCTGCACCGAGGTAATGCAAATTGAATTTGTTGAAATATGGCCTATTATATTAAAATTTATGTTTCTATTATAATTTTTATTGTACGAAACAAATTCATCCTGTATAAAATTACTGAGAAATAAGAACTGTATCCATATATAGGCAAGCTTAGTTTTTCTTGGGAACCATTTTTAAGAATAGATTCTTACCATGCGCATATCCTTAAGTGCCTATTTTCTTCTGTATCCTCTCAAAAATGCATAGCTGGATTTTGTCACTCTTGAAACAGATCGGATAGCTTAATCATAATGTACTCATGTATATATTCTAAATATAGACAAATAGAGAGTCAGTTTCTTTTCGTGCTTGGGCCAGTTATTTTATATATAATGTCAACAATTACAAATAGACCTAAAATATTTTCATTAAGGGCATTTCAAGATGAAATTCAGCTGTGGGGGTAATTTAATTCTGAGTCGGTATAATGGTGACATGGTGAGAACTCTGGTGAGACATGGTGAGAGTAGAAGGACTTCATAATACACAGTTCTGAAGTCCACACACTTTTACTAGTGCTTTTACTGCCCTGAAACAAGTTACTTAATGACCTGTATAACAAACAGTTATTTTCCCGAATGAAAGAAATAAACATTAAAGAAGAAAATTTGGAATCAATTGATAAATATGCAGGCACTAAATTAGCCTTATTTCATGCTAATTCAGCTTTATTGAATTCATATCACCATCCATAAAAGCTGCCTCTGCTGTTCAAAGTAATAGCCAGTATATCTCAATTAGCAATGTGTTAACCTTTCATCCAGACTGGATAGCAGAGTGAAGCTAAATAGATTAACTATCAAAAAGGGGAAATAAAAGTCTAAGAACACAAAGACGAGTTAAAAATATTTTTATTCTTGATATTAATTTACAAAAAATTAGAATGAACAAAATAACTTTAAACTATGAGCCTTCCTAAGTCTGATAGTATATATATTTGGGTTTTAAATGTTGGAACTATTCATGAATACTGGAAGAATTTAAAACATTGGAATAACAGTAGGCCATACCTGGTCTTACATAGTGTAGCCTGCTTAGTCTTAACAGAGAAACAGTACATCTGAATCCATCTAAAATCCTGTTCCAGCAGATAGATGGGAATTCTGACATTATTCTGGTTAGAGTTCTAAGGTGAATTACGTAAGTGAAGTACAGGAATGGCCCATTGGCGTCTGCTGTGTCATAAAGCTATTACTAGTAAAATGTAGTTTTAAATATAAACATGTAATGACAAGCAAAATTAATAATCTTCATTTTATAATATGGAGTAGATACCTGAAGAGGCTACAAAGAATTATTTTCCCTTTTTAACCTTTATTGTGTTTTCTGCATTGCTTTTTCCTCTCTTCTGGCACTGATGTCTTCGTTTCTGCAATACATTGAAAGTGCTCAATTGTGCTGCTCACATACTCCAGGTTAAAGTGCTCCCCAGATTTAGGGGCAGGAAGTAGCTTCTCCTCAGGCCATATTGGTAGGGGGGTTGGGTTTTTTCTGTTTGTCTTTTTTCTTTCTAACTTTTGTATAGTGAAGATGGAGCACTTGCTAATTTAATGTTGGCATTTTCACCTGGGGGAGTTGGTATTTCAAACTATAGGATTTAAGATTTCTTAGATTTCTATTTTTAGAAATCTAGAAGAATTTTTCTAGATTTTAAGCTATAGACCTGAAGATGTCTTAAGATTTCTATCCTTAAGATTGCTATTTCAAAGCACTATTAAGAAGTGTTTTGAGGCTCATATGATGTGCTGAATACTTCACCTTTGGGTTATTTCACATTCACTGTTTGTGGTTGCTAGCCACTGAAGGGAATTAGAATCTGTGATCTGAGCCTTCATTTCTATAACTGTGACAACAACTTGCTACTTTGTTAAAATTCAAATTCAAATCACATTTGATTAGTTTATAAAATGCATCCTTCTGGTAACACAGTTCATAAAAGCTATGGCTAAAATGGACTCATTTTTAGCCTTTCAGTTGTGATTTTTAATTCTTTGGGGTAGGACATTAACTCTGGATTTGAACCCTTTTTCTTCTACATTTTGTGAGTTAATGGGTATAACACTGAGATGTTCTTTTATTAATTGATCTTGGCTTCATTTAAATCTAAAAACTATGTGGCAATATTTTTTGTCATATGTAAAGGCACAGCAAGGAAGACATCTTTGAGGTTCCAACAACATATGCAACAGATGCATCTTATTTGTGATGTGTGTTTAAACCTGAATTTCTTGTTACATATAGCCTAATAGCTCTACTTAATATTTTAGTAGTTTATGTACTGAAAATATACTATAAATCATACAGGATGGGTGATGTTTCAGAGTTATTGTCACTATTGATACCGTCTCTCTTGAATCCCAAATTTTGTTTCAGGCTTTTTTTTTCTGGTGCAGTCTGAATATGACATTAACATCTTTTTTTTCTCCTTTACTCACTAATAGAAATTGTGACTATCATGAATGGAGAGACCATATGCTGCTTTGAAAAGGCAGCAGGGGCCATGGAGGCAGTTTCTAAATGATCTGAGTAAGAAATGAACAGAGACCAATTAAGCTAGTTAGAAGGGTGAAGGTTTTGGGAAGTGAGGATACTAAATTTGGTTCCCTTCAAAAACGATAGAAGACAGAATTGAAAATTAGTAGATTTTTTCCTTGCCTTTTTCCCTAATATACCTTTTTCACTTGCAACAACAAAGTAAAGTATGGTTTGTTTTTCCTTTTAAATGTGGGATAAGGATTTTAACACTAGAAGTTGTTGCATGTCAGTTAAATTACCAGGATGGGACTAGTGGCCACTCACAATATGCCTTTTGTCACTGAGGAGAGTCTGTGCAGTAACTAGTGCATGCACAATTACCACATTAATCAGGCTGGTCAAAACAGGTGATCCAGTGAATATCTTTGTGCCTACTGTCAGTTAATGCTATTCACCCATGTATCTACTATAACTATTCATTAAACACCACAGGTGTGCCAAGTACTTTGCAGATAACATGGAGATGAAAGTTCCTTTCTTAGAGAATTTGAATTCAAAATATCCAGAATATAGATTGGATGATAATAAGGTGCAGGGAAATCTGAGTGGTTGTTTTTTTTTGGTTTTGGTTTTTTTTTTTTTTTTT
>NDXB01006221.1:0-16554 GCA_002631895.1 Agapornis roseicollis | reverse complement strand
TTGATAATAAAAAAGTGGAGGGAAATTTTAGTGGTTTTTTTTTTTTGGTTTTGGTTTTTTTTTTTTTTTTAGTGTGCTTCAGTTAATTTCTTGATCTTTATTTAGCTTTCGAGAGCTATTTTGGGAATCTGTTTTAGGCTTTTTTGAATCTCTGGAAAGTATCCAATTAGTGAGAGAAGAGGACGTAGCCAAGGAAGGGTTTCCAGATGTAAAAGGCGGAATGAAAAAGTGCCACAGAAGACAGCAAAGGGACAATTTGAATACAAAAAGCAGGCAGATAAACACACAAATGGCTTTTTATAGTTACTATTATTTCTTTTGTAAATGCCAAAAAGAAATAGTAAATCCAGTATTCTACCTGAATTAATTATATGTAGAGACAAGAATGGGAAAGATACAGTACTGATTTACTGCTGACCTAAATGCAAAGGGAAAAATCATATTTACAGTTAGGAAGACATTTACTTTAAAATAGAGAAAACTCCAGGAATAAAAAAATAGGTTTCTACTAAGGACTGTCTGAGTTCTTTCACAGAATCTCAGAAATTTAAACAGAACAACTATCTTTAAAAAGAAAGTAAAGTTTTGATTCCACAGATAACTACCTCAAACTTCATACTGCTATGTGTGAATAGGGGCTATTGATTAATTGACTGCTTAGTGCATGCAGTCATGAAATTAATTCATTATTCTCTTTTCCTCTCCTGTTATATTTAAACACCCCCTACCTCTACACAGATTATGGCACAATGTGACAAAGGCTAGACTGCTGGTGTAGGGACATCCATACAGTCGTTCAGGCTGATCAACATTGCCTTATTTCTTCCCTGTGCTTTCCCACATGTCTGCCTCTATCTATTGTCTTGTACTTAATACTAAAAGGTTCTTTGACCAACACCATTTGTTCCTCCTGATTTTGTGCAGCACCCAGAAATAGCTGCTGAATAAGGTCTGAAACTCGCAGACATTAGGGTAATACCAGCAATACACAACAGTAGTAATGAGAAGAATGTAGATTTCTGCTTTGCCTAGATTAATGAAACAGAATAACATGGTGTATCTGAAGTGTACTGCATATCTAAGTATCTCAAAACACTTCACAGATTATAGTGATTCATTGTAATTGCATCATGATATTGCCATTATATTGCAGTCATGTTATCATTTCCATAATAAACATTTATCTCAGGAATGTTTGTGTGTACCACATAATTAGCTCCAGAATAAAGAGTGCTAAACATGAGGTGTGATTCATTAGAAGAATGATAGAATTTGATGTTTAAATCCTCACAATTTATTTTAACTATTACTTGTTAAATGTGAAAACAATGAAGTTTTGTTAATTGCACATAATTGTTATAAAACAAGCTTAAGTAATGATTGAGAGGTAGTATATGTATTTAAATATTAGTACAATTAGTTGTTGAGTTTTTCATTTTCTGTCACTGCAAAATGTAATTAGTTGGTCTAAATCTGCTGTATTTATGATTTCAAGTAGGACTGTTTGATCTGGAGTCTTAAGAAAACCTTTTATTCTTCAAAACATAACCTTGAATAACAATTTTAGCCAGTATCTTCTTGCCTTTATCTGCCCTTTATTATCCTTCCAAAAGTAATTTTACTGTATTTATGAATCAAAAAAAATAAAATCTGCCTTGCTACCTAGATACCAACCACACAAAAGGAAGCTGAAAATCTTTCGCAAAGATAACCATAGCTTAAAAGCAAAATATACTGTGCTAATGACTTAACGGTTTTACTCTGCACAACTTCTGCCTTCTGAGGTTTGTCTTCATAAGCCAGTGATTTAACTTTAACTTAATTAGGTTGGTTACTAGAAGAAATATAGCCATATTAGCTCCAAGTATGTTAATACAGCACTGAGTTATGCTGTGAGGACAGTACCCATGGTTTTTGAGACTTGAGGATCATTCATTTTGTGTAACTATGATATCTAAAACTAACACAAACAAACAAAACTCACAACCCACTTCAAAGAAAAGGAAGGTAGAAGCAAATGCCTTTCTTTTCTCCCAGCACCTCAGAACTTAAGAAAAGACCATATAATGCGAGTTTTGTGATGCAATACCAGCATATACTTTAAAAGATTTTGTTTTCAGATTAAATTATAAAAACATTAATCTGATAAAAATAGGAATAGGAAGATGAAGATCCGAAATCACTTTCAGACCTCAGGGCCTAAATCTCCAGGTTTACCATCAATTATTGAGATTATTGTCCTTAAAGTACTTACACCATTTTCAGACCAAATTCTAGAGCAGTCTTTCAAAGGCATGAGTTCCTAGGACACTTTCAGGAAGCTACATTCCCTACATCTCTGTCCTATGCCTTTCCATTAATGTAAGCTCACACAGCATGTGCTATTGCTTCAAATTGTGGACAGGCCATGCTGAGCGTCTTGTCAACAAATATGGCCAAGTCCCCCTCAGGGCTGATTTCAGTCTGTTGTCCACCCAGCCTGTATTTGTGTTTGGGATTGCCCTACCTATGTACAGGACCTTGCACTTGGCCTTGTTGCTCATAATATCCCCAGAGATTTTATTAGAAAGAAGATAATCTTAGTACAACCTCAGTACCTGAGAGATTACGAGAAATGTTTAAATAACGGTATTGCAGTTATACATTATAAAAGATACCTGCAACTTTACAAATACTATATATATTTATATGTAGTATACATATACTAGTATATACTAATTGCTTATATATACTAACAATGTTTATATGTGGCATTTAGATTAGTTTGCACTAGGGAGAAAATTTTTGTAGATGGTGAATCACAACTGAGCTTCATTCTTCTTTTGCCTCGTCAAAATATACTGCTCGTAATGAGTACATTTCCAGATCTCAGTATGAAAGCAAAAATAATAGCTTTTGTTTATGAAGACTTTTAAGGACAGAAAAGATCTACAGGGAATGCAAGAAAATGACCTGGTTACTTTCAATGCCTACAAAAGGCATCAAATAATGGCCAGCTTTTTGCAAAGAAAGTTCTTTTCAAAATTAACACCTATCAGCAATAACATTTTTTCACAGTACTTTTAGTCATTGTAGTATTTGTCTGCAGGTTTTAAAACTGGTAGTAAAAATTGAGTAATCTGTGGCTTTATAGGAAAAATAACTATAAGCTCTTTACCATTTATTATGGGTTAGTCATATTAGAACTGAAAAGACATTAGAAATCTGATCAGGAAGTGACCTATACTTTGTCTGAGTGTAAGTCTACCCTATGTTTATGTTAAAACTCTACCTACTTTTCTGAAAAGATCAGATCATATATTCTTCAAAGTGATAAGTGATTGTTTACTACACTTAACAGCAGGCTTTAATTCTTAGAATATTTTTAGCATAAAATGACATGTGGCCATAATGCCAACTATCTTCTGATAGTTAAAAAAAAGCTTTTTTTAAAGCTTTTCAATGTTATGTTCACTAAAGGAATTTAAACCCAAACTACTAAAGAATACTAGAGCCCTATTTATTTTATGTTTTTCAAATGAGTCCACTAAAAGCTAAATTTTCAATACTATGTAGGTTCTTAAGTACCATAGTAATCTTGAGTGTAGTTCAAAATTATTTTACACTTACTCCAGGATTAGCAGTTCGTAATCAGTCTAATGATCTGAGGTCTTGGGCCTTTACATGACAGCTTTTGTTAGACAACTTTTTATATGACAACTCCTTTTGTTTGCCACAGAATGTAACTAACTAATAACATTTCTAAGTCTTTGCAATTAATTTGAAAATCATTTTGCTGTTAATGCAAATAATCCCTTCATCTCAATCTCCCATCCTTCTTGACAGAGGAGAACATTAGTAGGAGAACAAAAGTATTTGCATTTATTTCACCTGTGCCTCATGCAATTTGAAAACAGATGACCAGACTTTGTTCCAGATTATTCTCTTGTCTCCTATGGTCCATGTACATCACATTTTGTATATCCTTCCTTATTAACATAGAATCTGCTTTTAGGGAGGCAGAAGAAAATAAGGGGTAAAGATATAAGAACTCTATATTGCATCAGCCAAAATAACTGGATTTCATACAGAGGAATGAAAATGCCACAATTCCTATGAGATTATCTTCTATTTTGATTCATTTACTTCTAGAAAAGAGTGGAAACAATGTGGAAAAAAAAGGTACCTGAATCATTAAGGTGGCAAGAAATAAGTAATAATTGTCAATGGCAACAAGTATTTATGAAAAACTGTCTAGAGTCCAGGGTCAGAATTATACCTTAAGCTCACCAAATTTTATGCTAAAAGAAAATAAAATAATGAAATTAATTTAAATTTTAGTCTTTCTATCAGACTGATAGGTCTCCTGGCATATTTTAAAATACAATATCAATATAATCTCTGTAAAGCTGGAGTTATTATTTCATATTGTACCATAGTAGTCACACAGGTGATGATCAAATAAAGCTTGGTAGGTCTGAAATCAAGTGCTACTGCTCTGGAGGCTTTTTACTTTTGAAAGAAGAAAATACCTTCATCTTCTTTGGAATTGGTGTCTAAGTTGGAAGATACGTTTCCTCTAAGTAAATTTTTACGGAGATGTGAATCACTCACTGTAGATAGTACTCAAAGCTTTGAATATAAAATTTCCATCATTTTTTTCTTTGCATATGTATCTTAAAGTTTGAACAATTTCAGCAAAAAACAGCTTTCTCCAGTGGTAGGTAATTTTTGGGCTTTTAGATCTATAATGTTTAACATTGTTATAATTATTTGAAAGAAAACATGAAACAGAGATGAAGATCACAGTGACAAAGAACTGGGCAAGCAAAACATAATTAAAAGGATAGGTGTTCATGCCCATTTAGATTGGGAAACTTTGGCATAGGAAGAAAGACCCTCGAAAAAAATCATATTGCTTTATGTGATGAATAAGAATATAAGGTCAAGAAGGGTCTGTATAAATTGGAAAAAACTCCAGATAAGAGCCATAAGAATGAGCAAATGATTAGAAAACAAAGCTTTGATAATGAGCTTTTCAGTTCAGTAAATAAAAGTGTAAATGGAATGACTGGAAATTGAAGCTGAAATGAATTCAGACCAGAAATTATTTATAACCATTAGGTTAATTAGTGTTGGAATGATTTACCAAAGACTGATTCGTTCTCTACCACTGGCAACTGATGGATGTTTTCACCCTAAAATATATATTTTAATTCAAAAAAGAATTAGTACATGCCTATATTGTACAAAAGGTTACATTAGATGATCACAATGATCCCCTCAGGCCTTCAATCTATAAATTTATGAAGTTCTTCAGCTCCTTTGGTTGTTCCATTGTACTAGGCCCTTGCTGTTGGCCACTGCATCTAAATGTATTGAAGTATGGCTCTACATAGGTGCAGCTGCAGAGAATATGAATCCATTGAAACACATATCTAGAGCTTATCTCTTCTACAAACTCATTTAAATTATTTTTCTTCCAGTAAAACAAACAAAAATACTTATTTCAGGGAAGAAACCCATAATTACACATACTATCAAGCATTGTCAAGATGAGGTCATAGGCTCGGGGATTCTGATAAGTCATTCACCAAATCAAGACTGTGTGCCTTCCTGAGATAAAATACATATATGAAGAGAAAGCCCAGTTCCAGGGGCCTTTTTCATCTTTGTCATTTGTCTCACTCTTCATCCTTGTAGGAATCCCTTTGCAGACCCACTTACAGTCTCTTTCCATCGCCTCATCTGGATTGTTGTCTTACTCCAAGGTTTAGTTTCTAATTTTAGCCATACTCATTCAATCCCCACCAACCTCATGTCTCCTATCCTCCATACAGTCTCATTTCCAAGGCTATAGCAACATTCTCTTGTACTAATTGCATTTGTTTGCCCAGGTAGTTCCACTTCCCATCATGGATTATGGTCTTCTTTCAGTATATCTCTTGCTCATGGACTTCCAGTTCAGGTCTCACTGCTCACCCACATCTCATCTCCTCACCTCAGTTCTCGTCCAATATCTATCTTTCTTTCAGGTTGTCACCAACTAATTTCCTCTCTCAGTTGTAGTCCTGTGGCCTCCAAGCCTTTGCAATTCTCTGATCCTTGTCCTAAATTACTGCTTCTGTCATCAACTTCAATTCATGTTTCTGTGTGTTCAGCCTTTGGAGCTGCCTGTGCACAGAATAGGGAGCATGGAAGGCACAAGAAAAAGTATTTTGTTTTTCTTTTAATTTTTTTTTTTTTCCTTAATCTAAGAGCAGCTCCAGTAAGATACTGTGTGCCTGCTAATGGTAGTTTGTTATTATTGACACTTGCACTCAGAAACAGCACATGCTTTCTTAAATCTAGCTCTTTGCAATAGCAGGCCTGCTGTAGAAGGCTCTTTCAACCTTTATTTATTGTCAATCATCAGCCAAAAAATAAATCGGCCTCATTTTCACAGAGCTGGAATCCTTTCAGAAGTCCCTTCAGCTCTCTATGTGAGTTATGCTTTATCCGTTACTCAACAGAGAGCAGTATTTGAGACTAGTTTTCCATGAATGGAAACAAAGTCCGGTCATCTTGCATGGATCTTTTCAGTTAAATGTTCACTTATAGACCTTGTGGCACACAATCATTCTTATTGTATCTAAAAACACTTGGAAGACTTGCTAATTCAAAATTGTAAGGGTTATACACATTGGTGTGTATAACCTTTACAGATGAAGAAATGTATACAGTTGATTTTGACTTCTTTTATGGCCTGACTTGTAACTTAATTTCAACCTGTGTTGTAAAGTTGACATGAAAATGAACTGGCCTAGGCATAAATTCACTCGTCAGCATTTTGCCATAATGATTGATGATAATGGACAAGACTAATGAGAATTTATTTAACCTTCAAAAGTATTTCTCACCTCAGGCAAGTGGGCAATTAGAACTTTGCAAGGCTGACTTGAGCTTAGTTATTTGTGAATTGTTTCACTTTCTAATGTTGCATGATAATGTTTGTCTTATTTTTAAACAACCTGTGTTTGCTGCATTTCAAGATTGCTTTTCCCTATAGCTGTTTTTATCTTTTGAATGGGAGCTATTGATTTCTGTATTAATGTCCTACTGAACACATTTTTCAAGACTTGTCTTGTTGCTAGGAAAATATCCATGGAAAATGGGTAATTTCTTCTGTTTAACACCCTCTTGAATATCAAAGTTTGGAAAAGCTCTGTGTTTTTTGATCAGTCATTTAATACAACACTGACAGCACTAAAACTGTAAGAAGACTGTAGAACTTGTTGTCTGATATATCTGACCTTTGGTAATGGCTGCAATATGTAAGTATTACCACTCTTATATTAGCACAAACTCACATTCTGGAAATTTGTCCATGAGTTTAATTCTACATGGTGATGGCTAGACTGGAAATATCAGTTCTGACTGGAGAAATAAACCAGTCAAAATCACTTGGAGTTTTTGACTAAATGTCCTTGTTAATCCTAAAACTCATCTCACATAAATGTTGCAGTCTGAAGTTTGGATTTCCAGTCTAGATTAGCTGTCTAAACACTCTCTGTACATCACCCTCACCTCTCCCCTACAAAGTCCCTATGAAAGGCTCTTTGTCCCATTTTAAAGCAGTTTCTGGGAAGGAGTAGCATGATGAATGTCTCTATAGAAGTGCCTGCCTCCCTCAATTCCTCCAACCCTCTGTTTTTGATCATACCTCTCACCCTGGCCCTTTGTTCAGAACGTATCTGAGTCTTGCCAGATGCCTATGGCATCTGTCACAGATGTCATTTCCTCTCTATATATGTTCCTCAACTCTTATTCCACATTCTTTCTAACTGAACTGCTATAGTTCGAGTATATGGAGGATGAAAGGTGAATTTAAGAACCTGTGCTGTTGTGTATACATACCTTATATGAGCTGGTATAACCAAGAGCCAAACTAAACAGAGCTCTGGTGGATCCACTGCTCTGTGGAGATTCTCACACTGAATGCCACTGAGAGACCACCACATAAGTGTTCTGCGTTGTCTTCTGCCATTTGTTTGTGTTTATTCCTAGTGAGGAGTTAAACTCCTCTTCCCTAAGCCAATCTTGCAAGAGAATGGCCATGTCTTAGCCAATAAAAGCGCACTTTTATTTATATGCCTGGTGCCAGAGTCTGAACAACTTGAAATGACTAAAATAGCTCCTCAAACCCTCAGATACAAATCTTGCAACAATAAAAATTCCCCAAAGTATGAATGCTACAGAAAGTTAGTCATTTTGCTATTAAGTGCTGTATGTAAAGGACAGAAAACTGACTCTCCAAAAGGAATAACATCTTGCCAGATACAACTGGCTGGGTTTGTCTATTCCCTACCTTAATGGATGACACCTGTAAAAGGGGGAAATCTATTTTTAATGGGATAGTCTGCCTAAATGACCCAATTTCAGGAACAGTGCACTTTCATGAATATTTATTTAATAGGAAAACACTAAAGTAAACAAGAAACCACATGCTATAAATAAAAACAGCCCAGAGGGTCAAACACTGATAGACTGTATGATATGAAGCTAATTTAGTATTGCTTTATATGCTATGGTAGCAAAACAGATCCTAGCATGTAGCAGTTGCTCACAATGGCACTGAAGAGGTCTTCTGCTACCTTTGCCCAGGCAGCAGGCAGCTTCTGTGTACCAAGGCATGGTTGGAGCAGATACCATTTTTCAACATAGAGTCATAGAATAGTTAGGGTTGGAAAGGACCTTAAGATCATCTAATTCCGATCCCCCTGCCATAGGCAGGAGCACCTTACACTAAGCCATGCCACCCAAGGCTTTGTCTAACCTGGCCTTGAACACTGCCAGAGGTGGAGCTCTCATAACTTCCTTGGGCAACCCATTCCAGTGCCTCACCACCCTAACAGGTATTCTCCTAGTTTTCTGTAGGAAAAAAGAACCGCTTTTCCTTTGTCTTTTAATATAATTCTTAACATTCATTGTTAGTATGGACTGACACTGCAGTTTAGAGTATGTTTAGACAAGAGGTGCTTTTGAGAGGGCATGCAGAGACAAGTCACTGGTTATCCTCCAGATTACTGTTAGTCACTTTAATTCCATCAAGATGTTCCTATTTAGTGCAGACTCTTTTTTATGGCAAAACAATAACCAGTGTCCTACAGGGTGTCCTTAGCACATGAAATTAATTGCATTGGACAGCATCTGGGGATATGCAATTATTATGTTCCATGTACCTATAACTGTATTGGCAAAGTAACTGGCATAGTAAATCTAGTCTTATTCAACTCCCACCACAATCAAATGAATTATATAGGACTACCATGTCATGTTTATGTGATCTTAGACTGGACATTTTTGTGTGCAGCTTATTTCCAAATACATTATACCAGTGGGATCTGAACATGAAAAGGATCTTGGAATAGGCCGGTAAGTACTGTCATAATATGCATCAGAACTAGATATGTATTCTTGTGTCTGCTTACACAGGGGTGGAAGTGATCTAGATAATGAGAAGGCCAGCATTAGAGCAGAGTGAAGAATCCTACTTGGGTATTCATACCACTTTCAAATGAGTATACAGAACCATTTAAAATAACAATTGTTTTAATAAGTTTTATCATAAAACTGTGTTGTAGCCAGAAAGCCAAGATAGCTAATTATAAGCAATTTTATTTATCAGCGAGATTCTTATAAACTTTTGCTATCCTTTAATGCAAGTTTAGCTCTTTTTTATATATAAGTGCCAACATATCTCATACATGACCAGTGTGGAATTTGACGCTTTATTAATTCAATCAGATATAGTTAATCTTAAAATTTCTCTCTGTTGTCTTTCAATACAGTTATATACCTTCATTTATGGAATACTCAGCATTTGAGGCTAGGCAACATGTGATATCACTTCTTTTTTTATTTAAGCAACACCAAATCATCACTTTTTTGGATTTAAAAAATACCAGTTTGAATGACAACATTTATAGGAAGTGTGTGAGAACTGCTTTCCTACACAGAGACAAGCTATAGCCAAACCATCTGGTTCCAGTGAGACAGTAACTCCTGAACCTACTAAATTCTTGTAGGTTCTGTGTAGCTGACTGGGCTGGGAGCCTTTTGTTACAGAAAAATAAGGTTTTACCAATTAGTTTTTTGCTGGTAACTTACTGTACACAAGTTAAAGCTTTCCACAGTACCTGCTGGAACTCACCAGCCACTGGAGCCTCTCATGGGAGACTGTTGATCAGATTCTTTTTCTGTTTGTCAAGTATGAATTCTTAGCTCAAGCTATTTAAGTAACCACATAAAGTAGCAAATATCATCCTTTTTTCTTACCATAAGAATGGAGAATGTTTTACACACATGTAAACATATAAACATAGAGAACGCAACGTTCTCCACATTTTTAAAATTACAGAAGGTATAGGAGGAAGACACACGAGGGTGCTGAGGCACTGGTGCAGGTTGCCCAGAGAATCTGTGGCTGCCCCATCCCTGGCAGTGTTCAAGGGCATGTTGGATGGGGCTTGCAGCAACCTGGTTTAGAGGAAGATGTCCCTGCCAATGGAAGGGGGTTGGAAGTAGAGGATCTTTAAGGTCCCTTCCAACCAAACCATTCTCTGATTCTATGATTTTAAGAGCTAGAGAAAACACTTTACAGTGGGAGATTTAAATAGCTCAATCTGTTTATCATATCAAAGAAGATTGATAGGTAACATGATTACAGCATGCAAGTAAATTCACAAGAAGAAAATACAGGGTATTAAAAAGTTCTTTTATTATTCAATCACAGAAGCTTGGTAGAAGGTAATGCTGGATCTTAAACCAGGTAAAGTTGGAGTGAGGTGCAAATTCTTAGTGGTTGATATCATTACCTATTAGAACAAACTCTTAAACTGAGAGACTCCAAGCCTTGTGGTATCTTTGAAATAGGAATAGGACTCTAATTTCAGTGGCTAAACCCATGTCATTGTGCTAAGTGGGTGAGTGGCATGTTGAATGACCTATGAGCTGCAGGAAGCTAGTCTAAACATTTTATGAATACTTCTGGCCTTACCCTTTATGAAATCTATGAAATGCCAAGATTCTCTTCTGCTGGAGACATATTGAGCGCACATGCTGAGTTTGTAAAAACACTTATGCACATTCTGAACCTTAGTGAATTCCAAGATACTCAAACCTCAAAATTCAAAACAACAACAAGAAAAGGGAATTTAATATTTGCCAGGACTTTTAATACCAGTTTTGCATGATGTTTTACAGTGAAGATTTTCATGCTGAGGTTCCCTGCTAGTCTGCTCACCTCTTGCAGCTGGTCATTTGCAGAGGGTCTTCCTTTCTCCTAGCAACATATGCAAAAAGAAAAAACAAAATACTCTTTGACTCCACTGAAGTCAGAAGCAAAACTCCAACAAGCTGTGACAGGGCTAAGGTTTCACCCTAATATTTAGTTCGTATTTTTGCCTTGATATACATGACTGTACTTCACATAAAGATTTAAAGATTTTATAGGTTTGCAAATGGAAGGCCTTGGACTGCAGGGTTGTGAATGAAAGAAAGGGTAGGTTATGAGATTATCTCTGTGAATACAAGATGGATTACTATGAAAAATACTATGGCATCTTATTTTGCAATATATGATGTTTCACGTAATGTCATTTTATTGCTACAAGGTAGCCCATTAAAATGAACTGCATAAGAACAAACTGCATGTGGGAACATGACTATGTCTCTATGCATACTATTAATATTTTTATTTTTAAAAAATTGACAAAAAATAAAAGAATGACTCTTTCCTATGTTACCAGGGTACAACTTTTTCCTAGGTTGTCGCCAGTTTTATATTTTCAAGTCCCTTTGCTTTATCCTTTCTGCCGTACATCCTAATCTCCCTTTTTATAACACCGGCTCAGAGTGATTCATTTGTGACAGTCACAGAAGCATGCACTCCAACACCCACACGCAGGTAAATCTGCTGTGGTGATATATTTTAATTACAGATTTAGTCAGAAGTAATTAAGGTTTTATGTCACAAGGATAGCGGAGAGTTTTAAAAATTCATGTGGTTTCAGTCTTTGAGAGTGTGCAGTTTGTGACACAATGGCTTGCAAAACAGGAACGACCCCTTAGTGCTGTTAGATTAATTAATAGAAAGAGAATAAACTTAATGGAGCTAGAAAAGTGCAAAAAATTGTGTTTTTTCCACTGTATATCACACAGATGGAATGGTCGTCCTGGGATTGCGGCGGGGGACAGTAATTGCATTTTAATTACAGTGCTGATGGCTTCTGCTTCCTACCAGATGGAAGGCCCTTTTAAAATAGAGGCACAATAGCAAGCCTCTGCTTATTTTCTCTTCTGATGCTGGCTAACATATAGTGACACAAGACAAAAGCTATTATAGTATGGCTTGATCAGAAAGACTTTATTCAGTGGTATACTTTCTAGTATGAAGAAAATCCATTCTCTTCCAATACTAAAAAGACTCTTGTGTAGAAACTGAAATGAAAATATGTGGGGAACTACCTACTACTTTTATTAGTAACAATCACAGTTAATCACATTGTTGCTAGGTTGATAATATTTATAGAAGAAAAGACAGATAACTGAGACTTCCTTTGTTTAGAATGCTTAGCAAAGGTGGTTTTCAGGATGGCACTGAACAAGGTGTGGGTTAGACTGGAATTAATAGATGAAAAGTTTACTCTATAATGTCCTTTATTTTACAAATATTATTGGGAGTTAGCAAACGTGAAAGTGCTGATTACTGAGAAACTGATGTTGCAGAGAAGGGTCAGATCTGTAAATAGTGTGAAAATCACATTCAAAGCCATTAAATTGCATTAAGAAGCGTACCTTTGTAGATGTACATACAGTATTCATAAGTGAATAAATGAATTATATTTAATAATATTTCACCTTTTTGTCATAGTTAACTGCTTTATATATTAGTTTTCTTCACCAAGATGCCCCTCCACTGTCATTGCATCTTCAAGATGATAGCCTCTGTTATTTTTTATTGTAAAGATATATAAGAGAATCTTATCTATGCTTTGAGTCTTAAAAAATTGCAGGTAGCAATAAATAAATTAGCTTCATAATTAATGTATAACTGATTTATTAAGCTGCTTCTTTGTGCCAAGGGTCACCCTCCATAATTTGCATGTAAGAAATGCAGTGGCTACCAGTCTATAATAGTAATATTATTTAATACTTGTAATAATTAATAAAAATTAGCACATTGTAGCTCAGAAAGATATGACATCTAGAGCTGCTCTGCCAGCAACTCAGCTGCCTCCCAGGAAGTTTCCAATTAACCCACTGGAGTCGTCTCCATACTATCAAGGATATATGCTCAGAAAAGACACTGAGCAGGCTGCCCAAGGTGTGTGAATGGAGAATGCGATAATGGAGAGAAATGGGGAAATATTGGAAGGGTCTAGACAAAGGGTTCATATTGTCCATTCTCTGACTCTGTGGAATTTGAATACTGTTAATGGTGGAGCATCTCCAGTCAGAATATTCTTGATAGAAATATATTTGCATATGCATTCATACAAGCAATATTTTTGCAGGCAATTAATTCACTCATCATTTTCTCCCATAACAAATTCATGGCTAATTTTTTACTATGAGTCAAAAGGTCACTTTGAGTATTACACTCAAGGTTCAAAAAAAAGAATTAAAGAAAGGCAAGTGAAAGACCATCATGAAATTGTAATCAGCTAATTTTTTGGTAATCAAATAAAGTGGAAAAGCTTGCAAGCCCACTGGAAGAGCATTTTGGAATTCCAAGTGGTCTTGACAAAACTGCAGGAATGATTCAGTAATGGCAAGAACAAAGGCGTTACTTTCAGAAAGGAAAAATAAGTCTTGAGTGCAAAATGTAGTCACTGGTTAGAGAGCTGCAGCACCTGAAGGGAGGAGGGTGATAGAGAAATAAAAGCTGAATTTGAATTCTTGCAACTGAGTGGTAAAACCAGGCGGTATTTTCCTGAAATGTGTAACTAGGAGGGATGTGTTTGAGGCATGAGGTAATTATTATAACTTACCTTAGGCTGGTAATGTTAAAATGGGGGTTGTGGTTTAAACTCAGTTTCTACTCCCTCCCCCTCTTCCTTTCCTCCCCCCCTCCTTCCTCCCCACTCCTGGAGGGATGGGGAGGAGAATCAAAGGAATGCACCTCCCATGGGTTGAGATAAGAACAGCCCAGTAACTAAGGTATAACACAAATCACTACTGCTACCACCAATAATAATAACGATAAGGAAATAACAAGGGAAGAGGGTATGGTACCACCCGCCGAAAACAAGCCAGACCAGGAAGTGAAGAGTCCTTCCGGGTAACTTCCCATTACCTCCCCAGGCATGATATGCTGTGGTATGGAATACCTCTTTGGCTAGCTTGGGTCAGGTGTCCTGTCCCTGCTTCCCCCTAGCCTCCCCTCCTCCCCGGCAGAGCATGAGACTCAGAAAGTCCTTGGTCAGACATTACTTAGCGACAACTAAAACACTGGTGTTATCAGCTCTGTTCCAGGGAGAGTCAAAACATAAAAACTGCATCAGCTACTAAGAATGAGAAAAATTGACTGCTGCTGCTAAACCAAGGACAATGGGTAATATCTCTCACTTTAGGGTTACTTCAAGGAAGATACAGAGAATTGGATGAAATCTGGGAGGAGAGCAGTCTAATGATCCAGTAATCAATGGTTCTTCATATCTTCATGTTATAGGATTTTACTCACAGGAAAAGATTTTAATTAGATTGTAAAGGGTTTTTCTAACTACAGGGATAATTAGGAAATTGAGCAGAATGTCTAGGTTAGGAAGCCTCTTTCGTTAGAGACTTTAAAGATATTCTCATAATCTAATGAGGAATGTGTGGTCAGGATGAAATCACAGTGATGTGAGTATTGGGGCTAAATATCTGTGAAGAACAGTTTTGTCTATGTCCATGTATTAGTGTCTCTTATGGTCCCAGAATTAACTCTTGTAGTCCTTTCCAACTCTTAATTCCTTGTGGTTCTTGCTTATTTTGCCTTGTGCTTTTCCTCTTATTAACCCTGTATTTTTTAATGTCTGTAAAAATGTAAAACAACAACAGCAAAACAATGCTTCATAGGAGCTAAAGACCACCCCTCATATGAGATACGAAATTTTCAAGTATTGAAAGTTATATTTCTATTGGGAGTTCGTGAAAGCGGTATAAAATGTGAGTTTTGTATTGTAGTTGCTTAAAATGTGCATGTAATTTTTTTTAATTCACATTCAATTCAGAAAAATCACTGGTGTCAAGAAGAAGTCAAGAGAAACACTACAGAAGTAATAAGAAGATGGTAAATAATTATTTGCTAGAATAGAGTGAAAGATCTAAGGCCATATTGCAGGAAAAGAAAACATGCTGAAAAGTATAAATAGTTATGCTGGCATCAGGGTTAGAGCAGCGTTTGGTTAAATGCTTCCCTCAGTAAGAATTGATTAAATAATATCTAGGATTGGGAAAGGTAGATGCTGATGCACTGTAAATATTTAAAAGGTTAAAAAAACCTAAAGGAAAGAAGTTTGAGACAGCATAGGAAACTATTAAAAAATAATGGGGTAAAAGAAAATACTACCTTTGTGCAATATTAGGAAGTTCAAAATATCAAATTACACTTGAGGATGAAGATTTGATCATAAGATCAATAGTCTTTAGAACAGTTTTCCAAGAGTAGTGGTGCATAAAACCATAAAGGTAAGAGTACGAGGTCAGAACAAATGTCCAGCTATAACAAAGTCTTGTGGTCATCAGCAGACATTTATGTTAGAAAACATAAACAGGATCAGAATAAATAGAAGCTACACTGCTTAACATTTAAAAACCAGAAAAAAGGGTAGTAGAAAAAATATTGTAAAAACAGTGCAGCACTAATTAGAATCATAGAATCATAGAATAGTTAGTGTTGCAAAGGACCTTAAGATCATCTAGTTAAACCCCCCCTGCCATGTACAGGGAAACCTCACACTAGACCATGTCACTGAAGGCTCTGTCCCACCTGGCCTTGAACACTGCCAGGGATGGAGCACTCACAACTTCCTCTTCCTTGGGGAACCCATTCCAGTGCCTCACCACCCTAACATGAAAGAACTTCATCCTTATATCCAGTCTAAACCTCCCCTGTTTAAGTTTTAACCCATTACCTCTTGTCCTGTCACTACAATCCCTAACAAATAGTCCCTCCCCAGCACTCTTACAGGCCCCCTTCGGATACTGGAAGGCTGCTATGAGGTCACCACACAGCCTTCTCTTCTCAGCCTGTCTTCATATGGGAGATGCTCCAGTCCCTGATCATCCTCGTGGCCTCTGGACTTGTTCCAACAGCTCCATGTCCTTTTTATGTTGAGGACACCAGAACTGCACACAATGCTCCAGGTGAGGTCTCATGAGAGCAGAGTAGAGGGGCAGGATCACCTCCTTGGACCTGCTGGTCACGCTCCTTTGGATGCAGCACGGGATATGGTTGCTTTCTGGGCTGCAAGTGCACACTAAAGCCAGCTCATGTTCATGTTCTCATCGGCCACCACCCCCAAGTCCTTCTCTGCAGGGCTGCTCTGA
>NDXB01006220.1:25138-75184 GCA_002631895.1 Agapornis roseicollis | reverse complement strand
TGTTGGAACAAGTCCAGAGGAGGCCACGAGGATAATCAGGGACTGGAGCATCTCCCATAGGAAGACAGGCTGGGAAAGTTGGGGCTGTTCAGCCTGGGGAAGAGAAGGCTGCATGGAGACCTCAGAGCAGCCTTCCAGTATCTGAAGGGGGCCTATAGGGATGCTGGGGAGGGGCTCTTCATTAGGGACTGCAGTGACAGGACAAGGGGTAACGGGTTCAAACTGAAACAGGGGAGGTTTAGATTGGATCTAAGGAAGAAATTCTTTCCTGTGAGGGTGCTGAGGCACTGGAATGAGTCATCCAAGGAAGTTGTGAGTGCTCCATCCCTGTTGGTGTTCAAGGCCAGGTTGGACAGAGCCTTGGGTGCCCTGGTTTAGTGTGAGGTGTCCCTGTTTATGGCAGGGGGGTTGGAACTGGATGATGTTAAGGTCCTTTCCAACCCGAACTATTCTATAATTCTATGATTCTTGGAACATCCCAACTAAAGCCATACACTTTGCAATGAGGCAGGTTCAGTGACCAGCTGCTGATCGGACCTGAATCTCAGCTTGATAAAGGAGGGATATGTGACAGAAAAGTACTCAGCAACACATTTCCAAGTACCTTTTTTCCTAGCTAGATCCTTACCTTTGACTTTATAGGAATGGCAAGAATTCAGTTCTCAGGATGTGAGGAGTTAGGATGTCTTAACTGTTTCCCCCAGTGTTTTACCAGAAAGACTGTATCTTCATTCCCACCAACGCAGTGATTCTCTTTGCACTGTAACAAATGCATTTCACAGTTGAGGTCCTATGCTTCCTTCCTAATACAAATGCCAAAAGATCACATTAGTTATTTTTTATTGTACAAAGCTAAAGCTGTTTCTATTCAATACGAACAGAAATTAAGGGAAGCCCCTTACCCCTGCAGCTCCAATAGTGCAAAACCTGTCCCCTTTCCCTTTTTCATCTCTCCCAAGTACAGGAAACAAGCAACAAGCCACCTTGCTTTCATATGTTGTAAAAGTCAAAACACTTCAGGAGTAAGCCTGGGGACTGGAAAGCAAACTGCTGTCCATTGGCATACATCCATCAGCACATCCACATCTCCTCTGATAAGCAACTTCTCATTTTCCAGAACCGAGATTTTTGCTTCTCCCTTTTCTTTGTCCTTTTGAGCTTGGATTTTCACTCTTCCATTTCAGACGGGCTCTTGAGTCCTCCACTTTAACTCACAAGCTCCCTTGAATCATGAAATCAGACTCTACAACTCAGAGAGAGTTATAAAGCAGGTATGTTCATTATGGCACCAGGTGCAAGGGGGATCGCTCCTCCTAACTTGCACACCAAGGGGTTAAGCAAGGAGACATTGCATCAAAAGGATCGAAGGAGGTGATCCTGCCCCTCTACTCTGCTCTCAGGAGACCTCACCTGGAGCATTGTGTGCAGTTCTGGTGTCCTCAACATCAAAAGGACATGGAGCTGTTGGAACAAGTCCAGAGGAGGGCACGAGGATGATCAGGGACTGCAGCATCTTCCATAGGAAGACAGGCTGGGAAAGTTGGGGCTGTTGAGCCTGGGGAAGAGAAGGCTGCGTGGAGACCTCAGAGCAGCCTTCCAGTATCTGAAGGGGGCCTATAGGGATGCTGGGGAGGGGCTCTTCATTAGGGACTGTAGTGACAGGACAAGGGGTAACGGGTTCAAACTGAAACAGGAGAGGTTTAGATTGGATCTAAGGAAGAAATTCTTTCCTGTGAGGGTGGTGAGGCACTGGAATGGGTTGCCCAAGGAAGCTGTGAGTGCTCCATCCCTGGCAGTGTTCAAAGCCAGGTTGGCTGAAGCCTTGGGTGGCATGGGTTAGTGTGAGGTGTCCCTGCTTATGGCAGGGGGGTTGGAACTGGATGATGTTAAGGTCCTTTCCAACCCAAACTATTCTGTGATTCTATGATTTAATACACACAAACATGCATATTCATTAGGTTCCTGAGAGAGCAGCGGGGCTATTACAATTAGTTTAGGTACTCATAAGTCTCCTCCCCTTGGCACCTGCGCACTGCTCTCTGATGGTGGTGGGCAGGGGTCTTGAAGATGAAGTAAGCAGTCTTCCTCACAGTGCGCTTTTCACCTTCGGCACAGTTGGATGCCCCAGTAACCACAAAACCATCTGAAACCAGCCCTCTCTGTAAGTTTCTGATAGCTGGCAAAGATTTATAACAGTGTGACCTTCATACAAACCTTACTGCAAGCAGAACAGGCTATGGCAGGCAAGGAGGATCCCAAGCTAGCAGCTGTTCAGGAGGCACCATCTCCAAACTAACTGATAAGGAGACGGATGGTATGAAATAATTCACTCATTAGAAGGATGGAAAGAAAGAATTCACTCATTAGGAGGATGGGAAGTAATAATTCATTCATGTTAGTAAGCTTACTAAATTCTGTTACCACACCACAAACGTACAACACAAACATTGTTCTCTATCTTAGACCTAAGTTAAGTTAGAAGTATTTTAACCCTATGTTTTCCAGGCACTTGCTTGCCTTATATCACCCTGAGCAGGGGGGGGGGGAAACACCACATGCTCCATGTTCACTTGGAAAAAGCAGCTCAAATGTTTTCTACTCAGCCCCAAGAGCCTGAGCACTGATTTGGAATAGAGAGGTGGAAAGCTGGGTCCAAGTAAGAGCAGGGGCTGCTCTGACTGAACCAAGGATCAGGATTTCACCTGCACCTCTCTGAGAAGTCATTTTAAACCCTGAAAAGGAGTTTACAGCTGAGCCTTTCTCCCAAGGAAGCCTCCAGAATCCCTGCCAGCGCTGGAAAGTGGCTGTACCAAAGCTGTGCATTATCTTGTCAACATGCAGAGCTTTTCTTTAGCAACTTCATTAACATTAATGAAATCACGTATATGTTCCCCCATCCCTGGGTCTGTCCAAGCCCAATGCTAATTACATTCTGGAGGAGGAAGCTGCTGGCAGACACCACGAACCGTGCCATAAAGCTGAGTGCTTCCCCTCTTTTCCAGCTATGCAGAATATAACAGACCCATCGCTCTCCAGATATACAGGAAGGTTTCATGCCCAGGGTGCTCTCCATCTCTCAGCTGCAGGTCACTGGAGACTGTAGCTCTTCACTAGTTCTCTTTTGTCTTTCTGTTAGGATTCCTTCCCAACTTCCCTATTCCCCAGCACTGAAGGCGCATACTCTGGCCAAGAGGTATACTCATTTTCTGTATCATTTAAAGACCATGACATTGCATCATCCTCCTGTGATGATTTAAAAGTATCTGCAACCCTCTGAATTCCTTAAAAATAAGAAATTCCAAGCCTATGCTTAAAAATCCAAGACTGACTTTACGCTTGTTCAAGCCATACCCTTAAGGAACAACAGGAATGTAAAGACTAGAGCTCACCTGCACTTAAATTCCTCCCAAATCCTTTAATGGCATAATCAGTTCTGGCAAATGCTTCCCAGACAAGGAGAGCCTGGAGTTCATTTCAGTGTGTTGGTCCCCACAAAGACATAAAGCTCATCAGCTTTTGAACAAACTGAGTTTGTGGTCAGAGGCAATAAACCATTGGTGAATATCCAAGACAGGCTTTCTTTATTCTTATCATGTATTTAGCCCATGGAAAAATAGAATATGGAATGGAATGGAATGCTATTTAAGTGAACAGATGTCAGGGAGCTTTTAGAATGATGAAGACAACTGGTTGCTTCAAAGCACTGATGTGCAGTGGCTGTACAGTGACAGAATCGTGAACAAACCAGTTTTGTTCATCCTCTCTATCAAAGCTGTAATGTTATATGGCAGAAACCTCATCAGGAGGTGCAGGGCAGTGGATGCATTAGCAGAGGAAGGAATCAATTCAGTCAATAGAGGAATTGATACCTGTCTATAGTTAGAAAACACCTTTTACAGAACAAGCTGTTCTCCTGGATCACTGAGAAAAAAAGGAGTTCTATTGAGTTTCTAAATACACAGATACATGTATAATTAATAGTGTCTAACTGACAGACATTAAGAGTGTTGTTCACTTCTTTTATTCTTTCCTTCTCAAGAGTGCATCTAACGGCTATGGGGAAAAGAGTTATGAATTCTCTGTATGATGAGCAGGGGGCTGGTATACAAAGCTTAAAGCAGTGAATATAGAGACTGCTCACTCACAGAAACTATTGATCAGGAAAACAGGATTCAGTCTTCTCTTTCTGACCCACTGGTGGGTGGGCAGGACAGTGGCTTTCTTGCTTCTCCATCCATAAGGTGCAAATAATATTCACCCACATTCCCAATACTCAATGAAATACTGGGCAGAAAGGCCTCACACATGCAGAAGGAGTAACTAAGACATTCCTGGGGAGAGACAGGGCAGTGTTAGCAGAGTCTTGCTGGCCTGGAAGACTGGCTGTCTTCAGAGCAATCTTCACAAGACAGGCCCAGAGGACAGGACGAGGGGAATGGCTTTAGCCTGAGAGAGGGGAGACCGAGATGAGCTCTTAGGCAGAAACTGTTCCCTGTGAGGGTGCTGAGGCACTGGCACAGGGTGCCCAGAGAAGCTGTGGCTGCCTCATCCCTGGCAGTGTTCAAGGCCAGGATGGACACAGGGGCTTGGAGCAACCCGCTCCAGTGGAAGGGGTCGCTGCCCATGGGAGAGGGTTGGAGCTGGAGGAGCTTTAAGGTTACTTCCAACCCAAACCATTCTGTGATTCTATGATTCCAACTGTCCATGCATTCTTGCACTGTGGTTCATATCACTCAAAAAACCTACACTAGTAGATAGCTTTCGGACCAAGTCAACCAAAAGATGCATCTCAGTCATCACTGGGCGGCCTGTCCCGAGGTCTACAGGGCTGGTCTAAAAGCAAAACCCTTGAGACACGCAGATCAAACCCGAGGTTGTTGCACTGAGCTCCCCTCCCCAGCCTGCCACCACTGCTAAAGGAGATGCAGGTAAAGCCTCCAAGTTCAGACCAAGGACACTGTGGAGGGCATCCAGCAGGTGGCAATCTGCTGATAGCAGCGACAGCAAAGGGCGAGCAGGAGGTCCTGCTCCTGGCACAGGGCTCAAGGTGAAGAGTGTGGAAAGAGGAAGAGAGTGCTGGGAGAAAGAATGGTTAAGCTTTATGTTACATACTCATTTTTCTGGGTTTGAGAAGTTCAAACAAAGCAGGCACCAACTGTGCAGAAAGACTTACTTGGTGTTATGGATATCATCTTCATGGGGTAAAGAACATCTAACTTTCACTTCACTTTCACTAACTTTCACCTATTCCTTGAGAAATGTTTGAAGATGGGATTTATTCCAAGTAACAAATATTGAACTGTGAGCCTTTTGTAGCCACTAATGTCATCAAGAAGTGAAAATGTTGACAGGCAGCTGTGTGTAATGCTTTGAGAGTATCCATTAAAACAGCAAAACAAAATGCCCAGCAGACATAATCTATACTATCAATACTATAGGTTTTTTCTTACCTCTTCTCCTTGCCTCTAAGATAATCAGAAAAGATGTAGTTGTCATAGACAGGAGCATGACTCCATATAGAAAGGATGAATGACTCCACATAGAAGGGATGTGTGACTCTATATAGAACTGAATATAGCCATTTCTGTTTAGAGTTCCCTGTCACAAAACACTCTCTAATGTACACTGACAACAGGCACAGGAAATTAAAAAGAGAAGGTGCATTCCTCGACATCTGAAAGGCAAAAGGCTCACCTTAGAAAAGCTGACCTCTTCATTCTCTTGGTCTAGAGATATCTCATGTTTGCATCTTTTGAGTTCAGCTTCCAGTTTCACAGCCCTTTTTCTGCATCTGGTCTCTCTTGCATTGCTGCTTCAGATCCTCTTTGCAGTTTGGACAGTCTGTACCAAGAAGTGCTTCAGCTGTGGGTCTTTTTAAGGGGACCTTTGAAGTGGGCAACTAACTCGGATTTGGTTTCTAGTTAGTCTCCCTAGTACTATCAGAAGTAAAACTTCTAAACACTGAATTTTACAGATATACACCTAGTAGTAAGCCTTTTTCTCCACAAAGCATTCATTGAGTAACAGGGAAAAAAAGTCCAACAATCTTTTTCCTTTTATTTATAAGGAAACAGACTTGAAAGCTGCATAGTTCCTGTGGTGCACAGATTGATAATCTATCCACCAAATCCATTGGTGCATTGGATTTTAATTGGGAACAGAAATCACGACAGAGTTTCTAAAGCATTTAGGAAGCTTGTAGTCTGCAATCACCTATACGCTTTCGAAAACCACTCTCCAGCCTTCCTAACCTTCCACTAACATCTGCTCACCCATTTCAGCATGTCCCTGCACCATTACACTATGTGTAACCCTTCTGAGATCTTGGGGAAAAAACAAAAGCTTTAGTCCATAAGGCACAGAGTGAATTTTCCCCTCCAGGCAACTCAAATGTTCAAAATGCCTCCCTTACGACTGGGCATTTCTTACAGCCACATATGTCTATATATCTCAAAACGCATTAGAGAACATGGTCAAAAGAGCAAAAGAGGAAAAATAACTCTCAATTTTTGCAGAGAAGGTGAGGGAAGCAGCAGGACTTTTGTAACAGGTGCAGAGAGGCCATAGGCAAAGCAAACCAAAATTAAGAAGCATCAGCAGAATGAAGTTGACTTCTCATGCAGTCTTGGTTTTTGTGACTAACAAACTGCCTCAGATTTATTTGGTCTTACGGAGCTTTTATAGATTTCAGTTTGTACCAGTAAAAGTCAGAAGCATGAAATTAATAGAATTACACTCTTCAAATGTAGCCCGAGCAGCATGTGAGTGCATGTCCCTGCTTGCTGTTTCTCGGAAGAACACAAAGCATATTTACCAGCCACAATTCCATTACAATTAGTTTAATGGAAAAAACTTTGGCTTTACCTTTCTTTCAATCTTCACCTTCCCTTTTAATCTTTGGATTTTCAAGTAACCTCTTTTTGTCTCCCTTAGATTCTTCAGAGCAGAAAGTGCACAGTTCGCCTTCAATTAAAACAGAAATAGCAGAAGATCAATAAAGATTTTCATCAGAAGGAGAATAATAAATCCAATGTGTCTCATGGAACCATAATTTATACTCTCCACAGAGATGATTTTCTATTGATAAATGATCTAAAAGATCTTTTCCAGCCTAAACAATTCAATGATTCTGTGATTTAAGGGCTTTAACTGATATTTAACATTTAGCCTCCAACCCAAGATGAGAAATACCCAGTACTATTTCCAGTTTCTGTGCTCAGTCTAGTCACACTTCTTGCAACATACAAGGGAAGGAGAACATGTTATGCCTAGTTCAACATTATGCAATTACAATAACCTTTCTCTCATCTACAAACCCTTAAATGGCAAACTATTACTTACTAGCTACAGGGCAATTAAAAGATGAGACTGGGACAGGAGAAAGCAGCATCTCAAAATAGCATTTAGGTGAGAGAGCAAACTCTACAGAGCTATGGAGAAAAGGAAGGATGCTAAGAGTCCTTCTGGCACACCATTTTTTACCTTGCTGATGGCTCCATCTATTCTTTAAATCAACAGCGAGTTATTGATTGTGTCACAAATAGCAAACTCCCCTAGAACAGAGGGTTTGAGTAATTGTCCGTGGGAGTTAACAATGCTGATGATTGGTTCTATTCATGTTTTCCCATGGAGCAGGGTAAGAAGCCTCTGATATTTGCTACCTTTGCAGCTGCCTGTACTTAATACAAGGTAAAAAATAGTACCTTTAACTGTGTGGCATCATGTGAAAGCTCTAACCAACAGCAGAGGCTTCAAGGTTGCCCTTTTGCAGACTCAGGAAGAAACTCCATCACACGCTTGCATACTGCCTACATTCATATGCATGAGAAATGCATCCCCAACTCCCTTTTCCCTTGTGATATCTTACACTTAGAAATAAAAGCAGTAGGGGTTAGAGGAAGTTAGGAGGAGTATTCATTTAACCTTACTCATTTAGATCTACTCTGAATTAAATATTTTGAGTGGACTCACCTGGGAAGCCATCTGTCTACTATAAATATATGAGTTTTCATAACCTGCTGCAAAGGCATTGCCAGAAACAGGGAAAAAACTACCCACATTATACCTGACGAGCACTGTCTTCTATTAGGGAGCTCTTCATAGTATGAAGTTTAATTCATCTCACTGCAGAGACCTTGCTTCTCATACTCAAAAGAAATGATAAAAAGCAGTTTCCAAGGGAGCTGAGAAAATAAAAGATGTAAGTTTTGATACTGAAAAGATTGTTAAACAGCATTTTAGGGAAAAGAGAGCAAGGCACTTGCATTTTTTGCATATCCCTTCCAAGAATTTGTCTAGAGGTTCACCCATATTAGGAAAAGCAATGGCAGCAGGAATGCTCCCAACATAAAACATTAGGATTAGCACACTAAGGGAATCATTTTGGAGCTGAGAATGCTGAAGTGGAGAAGTATGATTTATATTATTATAAGCACTCAGTAGCGAAGTGTTAGCCAGCACAAAGAAAGGAGCACTTCTTCAGAGAACAAACCAAATGGTTTACCATGATCTTCAGTAGACCATCATCCAAGAACCAACTTCTGTTTCCTTTCCAGAAGGTCTTGTACTTGTGACAGTCCCCTGAGTGGGACTGGGCTCCTGCTCACTTCTGTCCAGAAAAGATGCCAAATTACATCATATTTCTGGACTTGGAATCCAAATTATCATTGATGTATGGGAAAGGTTTGCATGTGACAAACTTACCAGAATTAATTGCATCCACATAGCAGAAGTACCTCAGGACCACTGAGCCTGAAGCTGTGCTAGGAACTATATGTGTAAAAGAAGATCCCAAGAGTTTATAATCCAAGCAATTAAGGCAGAAAAAAATAGATTCTTATTACAAATAAGCCTTATAGGCACAGTGTAATATATTTTAATAAGAACTTATCCATTATCCCATACTGATTTTATCAGTGGTTTTGCCTTCTGATCCAGAAAAACACTGCAGTGTGACTAATTCCTCCCAGGGAAGAAGAAAAGGAATTAAGAACAGCACCTTTTAATAGGAACAGTACCTCTTAATCAGAGCTTTACTGAAAGTCTTGCTATTAGGGAAATGCCAAAGTCCAGATTCAAACTATACCTGCAGCAACATGGTTTTCAATAGACAAATAGGCATTTTTTAAGGCTTCTTTAAATAGATTTTAAGAATACATCCTTGAGGCCAGCAGTATCAAACCCTGTATCAAACATTGAGGGGCACACTTCTGTGCTTGTAAATCTGAGTTAATTTTCTCTTCAGTTGTCTGCCTTCAAAGACCTACATGCAATTTAGTCCTTCAATGTGAAATTAAGGAATATGAATAGTTAAAATGAAGGCTACATTACGTACAGTTCTGCAATCAAGGAGGAAATCAATGTACCTAATGTCTATAACATAATGTAAAGGATTTCTACAGTCACAAGTGGAAAGCTTGGAATTTCCTGGAATAAAAATTCCCCATAATGTCAAGCTTGTACCCTCAATAAGAGAATAAAAAGCATGCAGACCAAATGGAGTCAATAACCATATTGGCAAAAAAAACCCCAAATATTAGGTGTTCAGAAGGCACAGAGACATATTGATGATAAAGTGATGAGTTTATGTCACTTAAAGTGATAAGGAAGTGTGATGCTAAAATACTTTCCAGCAGTAAAGATGGATTAGATCCCCCAAAGCACACTGAAAAGAAGACAGAAATAGGTTCTTTGCACTTCTAATAGATCAGCTCAAGGAAAGTAGATTGAAACTAGGGTGGAGGGACTAGATCTAAGTGGAGATCACATATGAACAATGAAAGTAAAGAAAAACATGTTTCTAAACTAAGATAAAACCTTCAAATCCCACATGACCATCTATAGGGATATATGGATAATGGCAGTAAGTGGGACAAAGGCCAGAGAGGGAACATATACCATGTCCCAGGTAGACACAAAACTCAAAGATCTTACATGCTTTTAAAAGCAAGTGCTAGGCAATGTCCATTGCAGACTTCTAGAACTGTCATAAGAAGTTAGAGATCCAGGAGTAACTGGGAGGTAGTATAACATGATGAGAACTGCAAATTATTGCATCTATATTTAAACAGCAAAGGAGAACATGACACAGTCAACTGTGGGCCTGTAAACCTAGCCTTGATGACATGCAGAGTTTAAAGGTATATCTATATATACACACTTCTGTAAAATCAAAGATACAAAGTTTAGCATGAAAAATGAGATATAATGCAACACATGTGTAAAAACCAGACATTTGTCTTAGTTTAGATCCATTTTATTACCTACATTTAGAAGAATCACTTTTCTTATCAGTCTGGACTTAAGAAAATTAGTTCATGTGAGGAGTTACTTAAAAAGGAGGTAAGAATACTATTGTATTGTACAGCAAGCCAGGGAGGAGACAAAATAGGAAGCATTAGGGCTAAGAGAAGGTTGAAAGGGGTTTCATTTCATAACCTTTCAAATAAATAGAGGGAGGAAAGAAAAGAGTGCAAATAGCACAGGTCTGGAAAGGGCCCAGAGCTGGAAGACAGCAGCTTTTAGATTTGATAGAGAGTTGCTCAATATCACACAAGCACTTAAGAATACAGGAAGAAAACAAAAGAAGAAAACTTAACACAATTCCCTGTCCCTTCTAAGTGAGATGAATTGTCAGGTTTTTAACAGCATGTAGATGCCTAACTTCACACCCTCAAAACACAGAGTGTAACCATTTACAAAGCAGCTTTGGGGCCAATGCTCCCATTACCTCTATGAAAGCAGACATTTAAAAGGCTGTAAATACGTCTTACAGGCCACTGGTTATTAGGAGGCAGAAGTATTTCCTGTATTTTTCATGTATTCAATCTGAACACATGGGAGGCTGAAGGCCAGTGCTCCTAGACACTGCAATGCAATAAGTTCAGTGAGAATCCTGCCCCTAGCACTGAAATAGGAGTCAGTGTTTCTGAAGTCCTACCCAGCTTTAATGTGATAGTGTTCAAGTACATAATTAAAGAGTTCTGTCCGACAGCAGAGATTCCTGATTTCAACAGCATCACGGACAAAATAAGATTTCAGCATTAGTAGCAATTACTGCTTTTCTGGAAGGATGGAGTGTTAAAACACATACACACACAAACCCAACCGGCATTTCAAAGTGCCACCAGAAGAGATTTTGCATCGTTACTACAGCCCATCTGCTAAACACAGAGCAACAGATGATGAGCACAGATCACTTCTGACTTCAGGAAACTTATCCCAGCTTTCCTGTATGTTACAGGTTGATAAGGTGACACACGTTACAGACTAGTAGAGGTGAAACGAGGTTAAGCCCATGCAGATTGATGTAGCATTCTCATTTAGAGCAATTTATTCTTTTCATTACGATTATATTTGTAGATGCTGAAAGTCCAGACCAGGGCAGGTACTCACATAAGTCATTACACTAAGAAAGTAGGGTATTTCTGCAGAGATAACAAAGAACATATGGTCCTTCTTGCCAGCTAAGGGTCCCTTTTACAACAATTTCCCTCAATCTGATTTGCTTTACAATTACACTAAATCCTGCCATGATTGCTCTGTCAGAATTTGGCTTTCCTCAAAGATGTGTTTTTCCTTCCCCTGGTTACTGCCTTCATTATTGATTTTTAGATAATCCTTGCAGTTACTAGAGAAAGGTTTTGGCAAGTTTCCCTCGAGGCCTGCAGATGCCTCTTATCCTTATCAATAGAGCATCCTTTCACCCCCTTAGCTACCGTCCTCAGTTACTGACTGTTTGACTATGCATGTATTCTGCTCAGGGACCAGCGGGGAGAACATTTAATATCCTCTCTCTAACAAACAAGAAAGGCAACAGCTGCTGGGCCTCAGCAGAGGGGCTGCTCAGGGAACCTCTCCCAGAAAGAAGTCTGCCTGGACCCACTGCACAGAACTAAGCAAGTCCCCTCCCCATAGCAAATCGTGAGAGGAGGAATTTGGACCATTTTGTCCTCTTCCTACTGGAAGGGAGAGGACAAATCCCCTTTTAACCAATGCAGAACTGCAATCAGAAAAGTGCTTTCATTGCCATCTCTGACACAGAGAGGTCATACCGGAGAACGGGGGTGCTTTTGTTAGAGAAATAAGACTAAATATTCTGTTAGCTCATAGAAATCACAGCCAATCACTGATAGAAATCACTGACCGATGGGCTGAATTGAGAAGAGAAGCTTAAAGGAATTTGTTTGAGCCATCAGTGTGAAATTCAGAGCTAATACCTGGCAAGGGCTGCCTGGTTTGTGTGGGGCTTGGCCAAGGCTGTTGTTCGAGCAACAGGGAGATCCAGGGGGTACTTACTACAGGGAGTTGCTATGTGACCATCACTGCCAACTTTGTTAGGTGAGAACAGCCCCTACAGTTAAATAACTTGTTTTAGTGTTTGCTGGTGGCTTTTTTCTTTTATTTCAGGTTTTCTTTGTGGGTTGTTTTGGGGTTTTTTCCCCCCTTTTTTGTTTGAGAAAAACATCAAGTCTGGATTTTATTTCATTTTTAAGACAAAGAAGGAAGATTTGGATTATAGCCCCCAAATTTTCCTTCAAGTGAATGCCAAATCTCAGAAACCACAAAGCAAATACAAGGATGCCAAGGCCCATTAAACAGACTTCAAACACCTTCCCTTTTCTGGGAGGGGGGCCTGGCAGTCATTGGCAGTGCACTGTTAGGATTGGCAGTTCTAACATTGCCATGTCAGGAAAATGGGGTATAGACACTTCACAGTGAAGACAGGGAGAGAGACTGAGTGGGTACAGAGCTCCTTTGAAGAAGGAGCTGTGCCTTATCTCCCAAACTGGGTAACAGGCCCCTTTAAAAGGAGCTCTGCTCTCCTTAGGCTCCAATTGCTCCAGCTGCCACTCAAAGAAAGGGACAGAAATGCTGAGGGTTAAAAGCTGCCCCCCTCCCTCCCTCCATCCCGAGCAATCAGGAGATGAGATGACACAAACTCAGACGATGGCCCCAAGCCAGCTCCCTAAAAGGAAGCCAGGAGTGTTTAAAGAAGATCGCTGGAGCTGCGATCTGGCTGGGGCCCATCTCTCTCCGACAGCAGCCACTGCAGTCCCAGGGCTGCAGGAGCTGCTCTGCACTGCAGGGAAAAGGGAATGCCGGGCTGTTCTCATGCTGGGCGGATCTAACACTTTCTACCAGTCATTTTGCTGGCTCTGTTCTTGTCCCAGCTTGCTCAGGTTCAGCAAGGCCGGGACAGAGCTCGATTGGAGCTGAACAAATAAATACCCTCGCAATTCAGAGCTCCTTTGTTCCGAGATGAGCAAAACTGCTGGTTTTCCACTGCAGTACAGCCAAGTGTGGGCTGCTATCTGTCTGATCATGACTGATTAGAGTTGAGTGTAATGGAAAGTGGAAGCCTTTTGTTTATGATCATTAAATAGGTGCTAGTCACATAGAATCACAGAACGGTTTGGGTTGGAAAGGACCTTAAGATCATCCAGTTCCAACCCCCCTGCTATGGGCAGGGACACCTCACCCTAGACCATGTACCCAAGGTTTCCTGCACTGTCACTGTATGACAAACTCACATTACTCAATTGTTACTACAACTGCATACAGTTACCTGGCAATAAGTATGTGCAAGTGGGCTCAGCAGAGGAACCTGAACTACCTGGTTGCTGGGACGCTCTCACCAAGGATTGAGCCAGCTGAGAAGATCAGTGGAATTCCTATTGCTGCTTCTCTGTGGATTCACATGAAAAAGGGAATAAAGGAAGTAAACCACAGAAAACAACCCAAACCAGAGCTAAACAGAAAAGAAAATCAAGCAGGCATTTCCCCCCATACTAAAAGTCTTTGTTAAATTGGCATGGTTTAGTGTGAGGTGTCCCTGCCTATGGCAGGGGGGTTGGAACTGGATGATCTTAAGGTCCTTTCCAACCCTAACTATTCTATGATTCTAAATTGTATTTCAAAAATTGAGCATTTTAAGCAATTGAAACCACAGAATAATCACTGGTGCAGGGAGATGTGTTTGACTAAATCAAGTGGAGTTTTCTACCCAACATACAAACCTCTGGCACCCTGGGGATCACAAACAGAAGGCTGACAGATTTAACTGTTGCAGCACAAGCGGTTTTCCTGGAACATGATCCCAACAGGACTGAAACCTGATCACAGTGTGACTTTCATACACTAGAATGTGAATCCCCTTACTACCACAGACACTCTCAATGCCAGGACTTAAAGTCACAGTTCGTTTCTATAGCATATCTGTTAAAAAAGTCTCCTATGCGAAGAGGCTCTTGGTTTATTTATAGGCAAAAGAGCTGGTTTTGGCATTCCATGATTTAGGCTGAGATCTGCTTCAAGTCCTGCATGTACCAGGAGAGCGTGGTACAGAGTTACCTTGTGTGGAAGCAAACTGTGGAGCTCCTTTCCAAAGCAGTGAACAGCATCTCTGTGACTTCAGGCTGGCACCTCCTATGGAACACAGCTTTACTGGGATTGACTTTAACCACAAGAAGAGCAATAGCTTTTGATGGTGGTGGCAGACTAAGCCAGGCCTGGAACTCTGTTTTCCAAAATGGACTAACCCAAGTGAAGAGGGAGCTCTCGCAGCTGCTTTCCTCCCAGTTGCCCTCCTGAAATGCTCAGTTAATATATAACAAGCAAATAACAGCCTCCAGTCAAATCAGCCCATTCACCTGGATAAGATGAAGATAGGTTCCTGATCTACACACTGAAATGATTCTGCTTCTATCACCCATGTACCCAAATGCAGCACTTTTCTACTACTGCTTGCTTTCAACTATGCTATTACATTGTTAGGTGCAGCACATCCTGCTGTACATGTGCCACTTTATAACGTAACTATAAAGTATTCCATACTTTTGTTAGTTAAGATTGAGTACATGAATGTCTATTGGTATAAATAGGCAAAAAATCCCCATATTGTTGCATATATAAGTCCCTCCTTTGTAAGATCCACAGGTGATGATTACTTTTTCCTGTTGCTTATATTTGTTCTGAAGGGATAATATTCATCATGACTAGAAGTTTCCAGCTCTGTCTAAACATTCATTCCTGCATGGATTCACTCTCTTAAAACATAGCATTGAAACAGCCCTCTTACATTTTTAAGTTAATATCCTTTTAGGTGAGTTTTTGCATCATTTCTTTAGATCATTATTGTTTTTTTTCTCTTAAAAGCCACTTAATTTAACATAGCTACCCCTTAATTTATATATATACCCCTTAATTTTGATATATATATATGTATGTGTGTATATATATATATATATAAATGTGGAGGCATGTCCTGTTCTGGCATCATTATCAACATTACCAGCAGCAGCCAATATTTGCAATCCCATGCTGGAGGAGAAATCAATGCCATTCTTACATCACTTTGCTTTATATGCACACAGACAACAGAGAGTCAAATAAACATAAGCAAGCAATTCCTTCTCCCAGGAATTCCAGTCTCGTACCTTTGCCTGGTTCCCAAGGGCCAAATGTCAATCAAGAACAAAGATTGAGACAGAACAAGATTTCCTCCTCCTAACAAGAGTTTCAGATTGAACCTCTGAGTTATGAATCATGGAGTGGTTTGGGTTGGAAGGGACAAAATCATCCCAGATGAACAGTCAGCACCAAACATCTTCCCAAAACAGGACTTTTACACTCATACTATACAAAAGAATTAAAGACTGGTTTCTGGTCATCACGATTTGGGCTCTCCAAATACATTTGGCAACACTCATCAATCCAGTTAAATCTGCCCTGAGTTTACAGGGGCACATAAAACACGTGCAAAGAACCACAGTATGATACATGCACACACTCTGGTATTAACATGGATTTAGATGATCAGTTTAATGCAACCAGGCAAGTTTAAGCACAGACAAGCCCTGCAGTGTGTTTCTACTGAACACACATTCAAAAAAGACTTGGGGGGGTAAAAAACCCCACAGAGTTTTAACTCTTTCTTTCCCCCTTCATTGGCCAAACACCTCATCCTGCTGCTCAGATGGTGTGTTTTGTGCTGAGCCATTCAGATATTGCACAGTAGCTGTTGAACGGGTTTGCTGTAGGCATTTTCCTATGACATGTAGTAGCTTCCTACATGTATCCTTCACTACTACTCATGGCCTTCTTGCTTTGAGAGCCGGCAGGTGCTTTAACCATTGCCTGAGCTAGGCCTGTATTGAGTCAAACTGTAAACTGAAGCAGTCCTCAGTTGGCTCCAGAACTGATAGAACAGGCATACAACTGACAGCCAGCTTTTCACAGCCCTCCCCTTATGTTCTGAGTGAACATAAGCCACGCAAAGTGTAGAATATGGCCCCAAGGTTTGTAAACCACAGCCTAATCATATGCAGTATATCCAAATGGGAGCTCTGTGTGTCGTTGTCTTCTCTGTGCTTTCTCAAAAGCTGTAACCAACTACTTGGCTCTATTTTCATGCAAGGCTGCCAGTTTCTATAAAGGGACTCAAAACCTGGCAATCAGCATGCAGAATTCTGGTTGCAATATCTCTGCTTTGCTGTCTGGTTTTGTAGACACCCATTTCAACTGCTTGCAAGCCAAGGGTATTTTCCTTTGGATAGCTATTCCATCTTAAACTGTATATAAGATAAATGCCTTTAGAAAATATTCCAGCTATCCCTTAGGTGATTTGTGCAACATGAAAGAGACTTAAAAAGAGAGTTTTTCTCTCTGTCATTGCCAGATTTGCAAGTCAGTATTCTGCACACAGCAAACATGCTAATTTATTCAGTTCTCTTATCATCTTCCTCCTTTCACTCAGCTGATGCACGGCATGCCAAGTTCACAGTGCTTCCCTAATGATGCACTGCTGCTCACTCACTCTTCCAAAGGGAACATTTTCCACGTCTATTTAGCAAGATGGCTTTTAAAAATAGGAACACAAAATCTAGTGCTAAGATCAGGATAATTATGGGGGATAGAGCAGGTGCAAGTGTTCTCTTACGCAGCATTTTCTGATGATGCGGCAAAGAGAAAGTTTACTTGCAAAGGGCCCAGAGGGAGTTTTCAGTGTACTTGTGTTGTACAGCTTGTGAGAACTAGAGTAAACAGCCTCCTGCAAACAGGCATGGCCAAGTAAGTGGAAGTGCAATTTCTGAGTGATGCTCAGTCGCTTGCTAACATCTTCACTCCAAAATCCACCAGGCTCCTGTCAGATAACAACCGAGATTTGCATTACAGAGACCATGGCCCAAATTCAGAGCATTTAGGCTCCTAATTTCTCCCAGGTTCTAGAAGTCAGGACCTTAATTCCTTCCTGAGGCTGTTGCTACAGGATCTTCAAAAGTCACTACCCGAAGGGAACAGCGAGCCAGGAGCAATGCCACAAGCTTCTCTTTGGTATGACATAGCATAGGAGGGACTAAGTGTTCCCATGATGGATCTACCACCCAAAGGGAACCTTTCACCACTTTGCACTGGCCCATGAGGTCTGTAAATTCACCCCAGTGTAAATTCACCCTCTGAGTACTAGGAGATGTTTTTATTCCATTTCAAAAGGCCAAATTATACCAGATGAGACTGAGCTTTCTGAAGCGGCCCAGGAAGATGTCTGTGCCTCCTTAGCTGCACACTGTCCCCAGAGTTCCCATTTTAATCCATCTCTTGCTGTTACAGGATTCCCAGTTGAAGACAGGAAATTTAAAGACAGCAGAAGTGTGGCAAGTGGGAATAAATTCAGAGAAAACACACCTCCATTTAATCTGTGATGTACTGAAATCTGGAGTGGGGACCAGACACATAACCTTACGTGCATACATAGCTCTGCACTTTGATTCCGTGATGCTTCCAGAAATCAGCTCACAGTGTTTATATGTTAAAATATCATGTATGAGAAATGTGTTACTGTTTAATTTGCATCTTTCCCTCTTCCCTGGTGCTGAATACATAAGAGAGATTTGAAGATCAACTTTTATTTAATGTCCCAGCACAAGAATTTTGCCGGATTACTGAATTCAACACATTAATGGGGTGGTTGGTTGATCCTGTCAAATCCCACCAAAGTCGGTCTAAGGACTGAGGTTGGATATAAGGAAGAAGTTCTTTACTGTGAGGGTGCTGAGGCGTTGGCACAGGGTGCCCAGAGAAGCTGTGGCTGCCCCATCCCTGGCAGTGTTCAAGGCCAGGTTGGACACAGGGGCTTGGAGCAAGCTGCTCTAGAGGAAGGGGTCCCTGCCCATGGGAGAGGGTTGGAGCTGGATGAGCTTTAAGGTCCCTTCCAACCCAGACTAGTCTGTGACTCTGTTTCTTTTATGCAGAAACAGACACAGGTTTTTGACATAAGATAGGGATGCAACCTCCTGTTTTAATGAAAAGCCAGGATCCAGTTTTCTATTTAAGTTCTGGCCATTTGCTGAGTATACCAGTTCCATTAGAATCCTATCTGTTTCAATCCTGACAGGATTTCTGTCATATCCACCATGTTTGATCAGATACCCCTGTAAACCATTTCCAATGCTGTAAAGCTGCAGCAGCTCAACAAGCCATGCTTAAACCTCTCCACTTCCAAGTGATGCTCTCTTGACTGGTAACTGGTTACCTAGATGATCTTAAGGTCATTTCCAACCTTAAGCATTCTATGATTCTAATTCCATGCCATTCATCTTTCTCAGTCAGGAAAAGCTCTGTCTTTGCTACAGCAAGACGCAATCCAGCCCTAGCTGCATGCTGGCCTTTGTGCTAGCTGTACTGCTCATTTGATATCCCTCCAGGGACCTAGTTCAGGAAACTAAATGATCAGTAACAAGTGCCACAAGAATCTTTCTTTCAGTTAGCTCGCTAAACTGTCCCACTCTTGTCCCAGAGCTAGCAGGGGATGAGCCCTTTCAGGGGCACTCAGTCATCCACATATCCATATACAGCTATCATGCAAAATGATATCTAATAATACAGAAGCACTCATACCTTGGACCATTCCAAGGTCATCTACCACTTTCAAAAGGCAATACACCAGATAAAGTTACCTTATGCATTCCCTCATGTGCAGCTTACTTTTGTCCTGTCTCGGTGTGCACTACAAACACCAATGCTGAAAATATTTGAGGGTGCTGTTCAAAAGGCAATAGCAGTAAAGAGCAAAAGGCTCCAGCAAAAGAAACCTGGGAAAGAGAAAAGTTTTGCCTACTGAAGTTGAAAGGTTTTTACATCAAATAATAAAGGTGTGATTTCCAAATTACAGAACAGCACTTCAGAAATCGGTATAAATCCCATAAAACACTACTAGAAATAAAAAAATAGAAGTTTTCCCAAGTGCCAACAGTGGATATAAGTCATTCACACAGCTTTCCCCTCTAGCCTCTCCCTTACATTGTTATTTTCAAAGATCTCAAAAACCTTCTTGCTTCAACATTCTAGGAAGAGGCATTTCAGCTATTACAACACAATAAACCACCAAATCTAAATCAAGCTCAGCTCCATGTATTTTACTGTCAGGAAGCCTTGGGTGACATGGTCTAGGATGAGGTATCCCTGCCTATGGCAGGGGGTTGGAACTGGATGTTCTTGAGGTCCTTTCCAACCCAAACCACTTTAGGATGCTATGACAGTGCTGCAATCTAACACTATAGAAGCAAGTTTTGGAACTAAGACAATGCCATTTGTGACCAATTCATGAATATAACCTAATTATTTGGAATGTAATTTGTCTTCCTCGACTTTTTCCCCTGTATCAAGTACTAGATCTCAGCATCATCATTCAAGCTAAACAAAACGCACCATAATGGTCTCAAAGTATATATTAATTGAAATGACAGAATGATTTAGGCACATCACTGATTTTCTTATTCCTGGTGCTTAAAATATTCTGTTGAACTCCCCAGAATGCAGGGAGTTTGAGTGATGCTGTGTTTACTAATGCTGACACAAAGGCAAAAAGCCAAAGCCTCTAGACTGCAGCCGGTCAAACAAGAATACATGCAGCCAAGAGCTAGCCCAGAAATTAGGAACTAGATGATGTGCAATCAAATCTTAGCCCCGTTATAGTCACTATAACCCAACTCTCATTGACTGTCTTCAGCAGGTACAGCTCATCTTTCCTCCAAACCCATCCTGCTTCAGGCACTAAACACTGCAATTCCAGAGCTGCAAAATCCAGGATCTCAAATCCAGCAAAGCAAATAGCTAAGTACTTTTGCAGGACTGCTCTGCTTAATGTTGGCAGCCAGCATGCCTGGAGTATCAGCAACTTCTCACTCTCTTTCATTTCCTTATTTGACTTCGATGACCCCAATTGTGATATGGTGAATCACATCTTGTCCCCAGGCATTTCAGTTCCACCCAGTCCTGCTCACACAGACATCCCCATTGAGGCTGGTGGATTTATTTAAAGGCGTAAGAACTCAAAGAGGTTTTGCACCTTTCCAATAAGAAGAGATTCACTGTAACCCGCAGGTAATGTCTGATCAGCAAGACAATTCTGAAGCTCCTGGCCTGCTTCACAGGTGCTTTGAACTTGATTGAGCTTCTGTTGGCAACCTGAAAAGTTTGTAGAGTTAGTTCTACTCAGCTGTGAAGAGAGCCAATGGACAGAAGTGACCCAAAGAACGTATCAGAGTCCAGTTTCAAAGGAACTCACAAGTATTACTACATCAACAGCAAATACAGAACACGAGTTTAACACGCATGGCATTGAAATGACCTGTTAAACATCAGTAGGCAGGCAGTAATCAGTGGCTTGAAGTGATATTTTCTCATTCGAACACATCTAATGGAAGCTTGAAATGATTTTGCTTGCTGGATGGTGTTTAAAAATAACAGTAAGAGAAAGTTGGGGCTGTTCAGCCTGGGGAAGAGAAGGCTGCGTGGAGACCTCAGAGCAGCCTTCCAGTATCTGAAGGGGGCCTATAGGGATGCTGGGGAGGGACTCTTCATTAGGGACTGTAGTGACAGGACAAGGGGGAACGGGTTCAAACTGAAACAGGGGAGGCTAAGATTGGATCTAAGGAAGAAATTCTTTCCTGTGAGGGTGGTGAGGCACTGGAATGGGTTGCCCAGGGAGGTTGTGAGTGCTCCATCCCTGGCAGTGTTCAAGGCCAGGTTGGATGAAGCCTTGGGTGGCATGGTTTAGTGTGAGGTGTCCCTGCCTATGGCAGGGGGTTGGAACCTGATGATCTGAAGGTCCTTTCCAACCCAAACCATTCTATGATTCCATGAAAAATACTTTGATTCCTCAGCACCAAGTGCTTCAGGTTGTTTACAAATAATGGACAAAGCCCACCAACTCTGCACGATACCTTCTGATTGCTTCCAAGGAGTTAATGCCAACACTTGCAGAAGCTGCTTCTTGATGCTTTTTTTTGTCATATATAACCTGTTGTTGTTACTTGCTTTACCCACTCAGACAGAAGTGCCATGTACTCAAAAAAGATTAGCCAAATAAATGGAGGTGTTCAAAGTGAGGGGATGCTGCTGAACGTTTGGGTGGAGAGGACCAACATATGCTCACAGGGCTATTTAGTGTCCTTACTGTAACCTACAGCATTATTGTGCTCCTCTACTGTACAGTGCCTGCTACACCATAAACACTCAAAGAACAACTGACAGTATAAAGTATTTCCCCAAACATCTGTTATTTCAACCCTTCAGAATTCCTTCAAAGACCATCCAAATGCATCTCTCTGCTTTAAAACAAAAACTAATGTTTTCCAGAAGTGCTTCAGTTGACAAGAGGACAATGATGTCCCACCAAAGCGGATTCAGCCTTTCAGCAGATGGTGTTCAGTTAAAACATAGCAGAAAGGACAACATATGTAAAGATCTTTGTTGCTGTTCTTCTTACAGAACATTGGTCTGATCTAAAAGGGAAGAGTCAGGTTTGCACTAAAGGCTTAATACCTCACCTTAAACTAGAATAAATTACACTGCCTGCCAAGCAGCCACAGACAAAGGGAGTTTGAGCAATGGCTATCACCAAACAAACCCAAAAGGGTGTGCTGGCAAACTGCTGCCCTTGTTCAGGAAGGAGAGTAGTGGGGATGGCAGCTTCTCCAAACTCACTCCTATCAGAAGCCCAGTACAAAACACATTGAGGCTATGGGAAATGATCCTGATGTTTTGGGGCTTCGGATCAACCCAGTGAGAATGAATTATGGAGGAGCTGTTGGACGATGACTTCAGTTAAACAGGGCCAGGTAAATGCTCCCAGGCTCTTGTGGTGATTCCTCACCTACAAAAACCTCTGCCAGAGACAATAAAGAGGAGACTGGTCTGCTTCCACAGCCACATCATAGAGTCATGGCATTGTTTGGGTTGGAAGGGACCTTAAAGCTCATCCAGTCCCAAGCCCCTGCCACAGGCAGGGACACCTTCCACTAGAGCAGCTTGCTCCAAGTCCCATCCAACCTGGCCTTGAACACTGCCAGGGATGGGGCACAAAGACTGAATCCCTGTTGCTGTATAGATATCCTCATAGCCTACCCTAGCACTCAGACAGCAAATACACCTTACTTCATTATGCTATTTAGAAGCAAAATGACAATGTTCATGCAGCCTAAACCAGAGAAACACTTGTAATTTGTGGCATTTCAGCACAATGGACTTATTGCCAGGCATCGAGCTGTATGGCAGAGAGCTGAAGCCCAGCATCCCTGACACTCCAGTACGCAGCACCACAGGTGGAAGAAATCTGTGCAGGACAGCCCATCCCTCTATGCCAGAGCTGCTGTGCGTGAGAGGGAAGAATTTGCTAGGATAGTCCAGGGGAGTGAAGGGTAATTCAAAAGCAGAAAGATTAAATAGCTTGTTTGTGACTTGACAACCCAGTAGAGCAATCAGACCAGCATCAACCTGTTATCCTATTCTGCAGCAACATCTGCTTGTGACAAGAAGATATATGTTGCAAGCTACGATGAGCAGTGTTTGCATCATCCTTGCCAAATTAAACATACAAGACAGAGAGCAAAGAAAGCTGTCCCTGAAGAGAATAAATCTCTTAAAGATGGACATTTCAAGGCCCGTGTTCTCCCATCACCACCCAGCATTCTGGAAGAGATGTCATGGTGCATCAAAGAAGCATTTGCTTGAGACCAGCAGTCACCAGTACGTCTTGTATGTGACCACCCACAATGCTGAGAAATGGGAGGTACTGCAGGCAAAAGAGGGTTCACATAGTTTTGCATGGAAGGCTAACAAATAAGAGCTGGGCACATCGTTGTCCTGAAGCAGGCAGGACCTTTGTCAATCATTTGTCCTCAGTGTGTGTATATATATATATATATATGCTTTTTAGATCCAAAGAAATAACCAATATATATGCTTGTCAGCAGTTTTAAGGCTAGGAAACTTGAGAATAACTAAACCAGATGATACAGGGTGGATACTACTAATTGGTGTAAATGTCCAAATTCAGATCTTTCTTCACCTGAACAAAGCCTGCCTAACACTTAGTAATGAGTCAAAAACATTGCAAGGTTTGCTCCTCCCAAGCGTTGCTTTAACAGTGGTTGACAAACACTCATTCAAGCTCTTGCTGGCAAATGTATTTTCTCCAGATGCTCTGCTTATTTTCTGAATAAGCTCTTAAAAACAAACAGAAAGGGCTATATTTTAAGGATGAATAAATAAGCCATTATTATTCTCATACAGTGTTCTTATATCCCACTGATGAGGGTAACAGCCTAATAATTTCCATGGAGGAGGAAGAGAACTAATAATACACTTTTCAGCACTTACCACGAACATCATTTTTATTGTAGTGATGGAGAAAAGCAGCAGATTTCAGAGCACATAATGGAAGGCAATTTCAAAATCTGTTGAAAAAGGGCTGATGTACACAGATATTTGTAAGCACTTCCTCAGTAGCATCAAGTCACTCCACTCAGAAGAGCAGATCCCCCTCCCCTAGCAGATCCAGTTCCCTAGATCATCTTCACTCTAAGTCACATACTTGCTCTATGGCCAGTAAGCTTTTACTGGGGGTAGAGTTGTAAGTGAAAGCTCGTCTTACCTGTCCGAAGTTCACAAGTAAATTCAAGTAATGATTGTTGGAATCATCTCCTCATGAAACCACAGCAAGATATTCCCATTTGCTTTCAGATTTAACCAGGGATATTCTAAGATTGGCCCTGTTGCCACTGAGGAGGAAAACACACTATCACGCTGCAGTTCAGATGAGCACTGAGAGCAGGAGTAATGTATCTGCAGGTAGAGCTGGAGGTCAGGTGCAACCAAAACTAGTTCTAATCCACCCATTCCTCTCACGATTGCATCTTTCATGGAAGGTCCTGTGGAATGAGGAAGAAAACAACAGAGAAAAACAGGTGCCAAGAAAACAAAGCCATATGGGCATATTCTTACTTTTCAAGCATTCTACCACACATCAGACCTAAAAGCATTCCTCACCCCCACTGCAGCTCTTCCTACCAATGCAATCACAAGTCTTACCTTCCTGAAGATTAACTGTGCAGCACAGCAGCAGCCTGAACCCACAGCACCCTCTCAAAGAGGGGTCTCTATGCTTACCACTGAGCTATGCAGCAGCCTGATTGTCCCGTCCCTGCTTTGGAGCAGACTGAAGGTAGCCAAGTTCTGTGTAAACTCCTACAGTAAACACAACTGCTCATTGCAGGCTTGGTAAATTACAGAGTGGTGAAATGGCAGAGACAGCAACAGAAGTAACAGTTATGGAAAAATGTCAGGGAAAACAAACCTTAAAGGCTACAGAAAAAGTGGGGTTTTTTTGGTTTTTAATCTGAAATGTGTCTGTGAACATGCACAACTCAAAAGTGAAACCACTCTGAACTCATTTCACATTTTCTCACCCAGGATTTTCTGTTACAGCTGTATCAGTGATAGCTACAAATGTTCAGAGAATGAAAATCATTCAGCTTTAATCAAATTCCTATGCATGGGTACTCACCAAGGGACAATCCAAAGCACATGGAAAGTACAGAGTCTGTCTTTGATGGATCTCTTCAGATAAGGACAGCAGTGAATCGAAGATATACATCCCTCACTGCTATAGGTATTGCTCCCTGCAGACAGAAACAGGGCTCACTGTGGACAAGAAGATCCAATTGCTGCCAGCTCCAGAGTTTTGCAGCTACTGACAGGACTGGCCTTATGTAGGAGGGGAATTCACTCAGCAACACTGAGCCTCCCTCTCCTGTTATCATCCCCTCATTTCCCCTGTCTCACCAGGCCAGGGATATGTCCCTGGGACAGTGGGATAACTTATGGCTCCTCCTGGTATCCACCATATCCAGGGATAGGCAAAAGCACAGGGGCAGTGTCAGACCACATGGTGAAGCCCTCCCCATTCATGCCCAGCTACAGGCATTTGGGAACCAGATCATCCTGAGTTTATGACTGTGGCCATGGAGGTACGCAGACAGAGGAGGCAAAAGGGATTAGAGATGGAATGAGATAAAACTAAGACAGATTGAGCAGTAAAAGAAAAGAAGGACAAAGGAAAACTCTGAAGAGGAAAACAGATGAAAGAGCAAAATCAAGAGTGCCCAGACTGAAGGGAGAGGGGAAGAAATATGAGGATGAGTGAAAACGCAGACTCTGGAAAAGACTATAGCACCATGAAAGGAATCAGTAGGTCAGAGGAAGAGCAGACATGGGAAAGTCATGGGTTTGTTCAAGTTTTACTGAAACTTTGCTTTTCTACAATGACCTTGACTGCTGGTTTGGTCGCAGCAGCAAAACAAAAACAAAACAGGAAATTCCACAGTTGTCTGATTCAAAAATATACAGAAGGGAAATGACAAAAATTGGAATAATTTTGGCAGAAATTCAAGTGGAAAAACTGAGTCCAGTTGACATTTTCATTCTTAGAAACAATGATTTTCCATTAGAATTCTCTTTTGGAGGTTTTTCTTCTTGGTCCTTTATGTGAATTGTTGGGAGAACATCTTGCATTTACATGCTTGATCAAACACTAGGGCTTTCTATCACTTAAACCAGTTGTTAATACTGCAATAGTAGTTGTGTTTCAGTATTTGGTAACTTAAAACTTCAAAATCTCAGTGAACTCCATCCACACTGAATGCATGACAGCATCTGTCAGCCTGAATTAATTTAGAACCAGGCAACACTGACTTCAAGTTTATGCACAGGGCACAGTGCACACTCAGGCAAACAGCACGGAACGTGCTTTCAGCTATATTTGACTGTACAGGCACATAAAACACAATAACAGTACAATTTTTTTCTTCCCCTTCATCTAAATCAAAGACAAAAGCCAACAAGATCATGCCTGAGGTTTTGCAAAAAGAAAATCCAGGGAAGTAAATGTTCTGAGTGTCTCAACATCAATCATACTTTGTCTTTAATGTATGGATATAAGAAAATACGTGTCTTTATGCATGAATGTAGACACTGTTTGTGTGTATAACACCTAGTCCAAAGCTATTCAAAGAAGGAAACAGCATCTTTACTAATACCAAACGTTTCAAATCTGAGCTAGAATGTTGTCTCTCACAACTGCTAGGATCATCTTGTATATATGCAGCTATCTCAGCAATTGAATCGTGGGATCATGCTGACTGTAATGTGCTAGCAAATGCACTGAAAAGCATCAAAGGAAAAGTAATTACCTCTTACTAATGAGGCCTCTTCCCATCACCAGCTGCTGATGTTTCCTTGAGGACTGGGCAGGTGGAAGCCCAATTTGATTGCATAACATTCCAGGCTGCATTTTTTGTGCACTAAGAGCACCTATTGACTTCAAACAGGAACAACAGGACCTAAACCAGCATAAGACACAGAGAACAGAAGAATCAATACCTGGGCAAAACAGTGTTGTTGATTTAAACGTAACAAATAACATTACTGCATACTACTTGATGACTGGCAAGAGAGAAAATATGACTAAGAATGCATCTTGTATTCTTCCTTGTGTGTAAACTCCTCAGTTCTTTAAGCACAATAACCCTGAAGAGAATGAACTATGGATCTCTGCTCATGTGCACACGTCTGTGTTAACGCTGTCATCATAGAGTTGGCTTTACATGAGCCAAAAATGTTAGGTGTGAGTTTAACAAGAGATACATTTTGTGAGTATTCTGCTTCTAACTTGCCTGAATGGTCAGTCTGGCACACTTGTGACCCTAGCACTAGAGAATTGTGCCTTTTGTATTCTTGCCAATGAGATATGCAAAAGAAAAGCTGATTCTCTGTATATAAAATAGAGAAGAAGAGGTAAAAAGACCTAAAATACAGCAAAATAACAGCATCCTGTCTGCAGCTAAAAGATGAGATGAAGTCAAACAGCAAAAAAGCAGAAGAAATCTAAACCTTTCTACTTGAGCAAGCAATCACGCCTGTACTTTTCACCTGCCAGCTCCAGCTGTGCACAGCAATTAAACACACTGTACTCACAGGCTGGCCCTATTGTCTTGTGGGATTTTTGTTTAGGCTGTGGGAGATGGCTGCATTTAAAAGTAATAATGAAAGAGGACTTTGTGTTATCAGAACTCATGCCAAGTAGCTATAAAGAATTGTGATGGTGCTTTTATTTCACATGGGGCTTTAATCTGCAACAACTACCTTCTTCCAGCATGTGTGTGTTCCCTCTTTGTGACTGACAGTGAATGGAAAAGCCAGGATAACTGATACTGGCTACAAGCCACTTTGATATGACCTTTTCACTTCACTATTTAAAGCTCTGGCCACTCCTGAGGTTTAAGCCTCCATTCCTCACTTGGACTGAATGCTTATGGATCTGTGAGGTCTCTTTACAATGGATCTGGGAGTTTTTCTACAATGGATTGACTCATTTATTTCTCCTGCCTTGATTCCCTAGGCAATATCATCACATCTGTAGTTGACTCCAGCACACACTTTAATGAGAGCAACAAAAATAGTGAGAGCTACAGTTTCTGCTTATGCATTGCTTTCACTTCACAACCTGTGAATCAGTTATAGTGAAACACATCTGGAACAGAACTAAAATGCTCCAAATAATGCAGGATTCCTTACAGGAATATTCTTCTTATAGGAAGCCCCCATTTGTGTCCACCTTGAGGTTATTTATATTTTACTGAGACAACTCAGAGCCCACTAAAACAAAGCAAATATTCAAGAATCTCTTGTAAATGACTGCTGGGCACCAGTTTCCATTTATGACTGATTTGTGGATTTTATACCTCTTATCCAAATGCTCCGAGATACCTTTGGCTTCTGAGAGAGCTGGAAGCCACAGGATTACTTCAAAGATGGCAGTGATTCTTCCAAATCCCAGACTGAAAACAAAGCTCTTGGATCCAACCCCACAAGTCCACATAGCAGTAGTTTGTATCAGTTTCTGCAAAGGCAAATTCTACATCAGCAATATCATAGCAAAACTAAAGTTGATGGGTTTATATATTACTAACAAACCTCCCTAAAGTACTCACACACACACACACACACACACACACACACACAGAGTCAGTGCTACCACTGAAAGTCACCACTGAGGAAAAAGCCCTGTGTAAATTAAGTATTAGAAAAGAATTTAATCAATATGAGTCAATGACCAAACCCAAACCTTTCCTTGGAGCTGTGACAGATCATTCTAGGGCAGTACTTTCTGCCTGGATATGTACAGCTATATGATCTGGTTTGCAAGGAAATGGATCTTTTCCAAATGGCTGCACTGAATATAATTTTCCATGGAGCTTTACCAGACTGCAATTACTGACATTGCTGCTGCAAGCAAATAAGGGGAAAGTTAAGTGGTAAGATGTGTTAAGCTGTTAACACAGTTTCCTTTTAGTAAAGGCAGAGGTCTTCAAGTCAACAGCAAGATACCTTAAGTTTTGCTGACAACTAAAGCTCAACAACAAGGTAGATTAAAGATTACAATATAAAGCAGAATATTTCTTCCTATATAAAAGTTCTGTAGCTTCAGTAGATACCTATTTCTACTAGAAGATCCCAGCAATGAGCAGAGGGTAATGGCATATGTAAAAAGCCAGAGGGATCAGATTAGGATAAGATTATTTAGTTCTCCAGTTTTAGAAGCAACCGGTGTTTCAGCTGAAACAGTCATCAGCAGACTAATGGTGAAAGTTTAACTTCATTAATGTCAGTAGTCACAAGAGGGACTGTTCACAGCTACCCCAGAGCTGCTACTTGATTGTCTCAGTCTTGACTCTTGATGAAACAGATGCTCTATAACAGACCAGCAGCTCTTTAGTGAGGCACTCACAGCTTCCCTGAAAAGCTTGAACAGTACAAACCTTGAAGAGATTTCTGAAAGCTCAGATGTGGCTCTCAGTGGAATTTGTACTTCGGAATCAGAGGGACCTTAACAAACTTCCACAGGAGCGACAGGGGAATTTTCTGCTCTCCTACTGGCTCAGTGTGATTTTTAGTAGGAAAACTGTTCTAATCACAAGTCAGGATTGCAGATTCGATTCAGACTGTGCAGTGTGACATCACCCACCTTTACAGCAGCTGTTCCAACCTTAAACCTTTGTAGTCATTCAAATCTGTTTGAATTCCTACAATCCACTGGAGGTGACAGCTTTGCACAAAGGCTTTACTATAACATAGTAATGCAATTAAGCCTTAAAGCCCAGATCCTGGGCTTTTGTACAGACAGGCTGTCTGTCTGTACAAACATCTGTCACAGGAGCCTCCAACCCTGCATGTTAGTGACATGCTACAGCTTACAGGAGCCTACTTGTGAATTGTAGCAGAGACACTGAGGATGTTTTACATGCAACAAAGCATTAGTGAGCAAATTTCTGAGCTGATTCAAACCTGAATCTTGGAATTTCTCTAAATTCCTGTCTTCTGATGGTTTGCTGTTGTTACTATGGGACAAGCAGAGCATGTATCCAGAAGTCCCCCCTCAACAAAATACCATGAAGTCTTCATTACCTTTAATCAACCATTCTTGCCCTCACCTTTCTGTTGCCTTATGCAGTTGTGTCTATGACACTGGCTGGCTTACTGATTCAGCTGCAACATAAGCCCTCCTTAAGAGAAGTACTTTCCAGGAGACTCAGTCTAAGGGGTGGTCCAAGTTACTGCACAGCTGCACATGAATCAGTATCACTGCAAGGGAAGGAATGAGAATGCGTAACCAGAGAAGAGAATCAGGCTGAGATCAGTGTACGTTGACCATAAAAATCACACCCCCAAATTAATGAGAGTGCTAAATGGGCTATTTTGTAGGTAGTTCTCTGGCTGTGTAAGGCCTCATTTTATCATAGAATCACAGAATGGTTTGGGTTGGAAAGGACCTGAAAGATCATAAAGTTCAAGCCCCTGACAAGGGCAGGGACACCTTCCACTAGAGCAGGCTGCTCCAAGCCCTGTTCAACCTGGCCTTGAACACTGCCAGGGATGGCATTTACCATTTCCTTGGGCAACCAAGACTGTGATCAGCCATCAAGTTTATTCTAGTGTTAGAAGAGTTAGAAGGCTAAAAACGCTTCATGAATTATTAATACTGCCCATTTCTGTACAGATGCATTACTGTTTACACTATAAAAGGATAAGATGTATTCCTTAATGCACCATTTCCTATCACCTACTCCATCAATGAGCCACATGAAAGGAGCAAGATAGATTCAATTAACACATACCTCGGGGGTGTCTGCTAAAACACAACACTTACAGAGTAACCCATTTAATCTAATGTGGCTTTAGAGGCTGAATAATTGAACTTACATTTATTTTTGTTTGTGTTTTTATAGTTATAGGCCTAGAAAAACAGAGATTTTATGTCAGCAGACTAATAATTAAATACTTGGTCAGATTCCTTTATTGCATCAATTCAGCTTCTCTCTAACTCCCTCCAAGAGTCAAATTCATTCATTTTCAATCAATCCTCTGAAGTTCCCCCTCATTTCTTCCATAAAAGCTCACATTCACATTTCTGTCCCGTTCTCAGATACCCCCCATCCTTCTCTCTCCCATTTCTACACCATGATTCTATGACAAATGCCAGGTACATGGTTTGAGAAAACAGAAAAGTAATTAAATCACCCAATTCCAGGAACTGCAGCTTTAATGTGAACTCTTAACATGGTTAGCCTAATAATAACAAAAACCCCTCCCAAAACCTGGTCATATTTACAAGGACTTATTGTCCCTGGTCACACTACAATTCATCAAAGCACTGTAGTTAATCATCTTGATGGATATGAATATGGCAAATGTGCATCTGTCAGACACACCCACGTACAGGGAAAGGAAATGTCTGCCAGTGTTTTCTTCACTTCTATAAGCAATCCTTCCTTACAAGTGTTTAACTTCTTTGCCTTGTACTGTCAGGTGCCATAGTAATGTAGCAGCAAGTGAATTCGCGCTGTAAATCAGAGCCTTCTGTCTTTCCCATCATCAATAAGCTATATTGATGACCTATATAGGAAACATAAAATGTCATGCCCTGAAAGAGCTGTGAAAGATTTAAACTAACTAAACATGGTCTGTACCGTGAATAAAGTCACCTCCCAGTTGTAGACATAACACTGAAAGATTTCAGGTTTGCATTTATCACAGACAAATGTCATTCTTTTCTGCCAAGGATTGATTTTGGTGCTCAGAAACAAAAAGTGCTGCTGAGTAAATGCATGGAGTATCCCTGCATGGCACCTTCAAGGAATTTGAGAGCTCCTCCATGATCTAAATAGCAGTTTTCTTGTCAATCTTGCTAAAAGGAGTAGGACTAGAGAGTGGTACTTGAATTACAAACATGTAATGTGCTTTCTCTTCATGATTCTAAAGACCAGGGAAAGGAAACAATGAATTACTGAGCTGAAATTGAGAGCAAGTTCTAAGAGCCTCACACACTTCAGCTAAAGTCTGCTAAGGAGTGAGAAAGTCGCTGGTATAAAGCACTTGAATCCATCTGCTCTTTTCTCTCAGCAGGGGTTGTTTTATGTGCCACAGAGAAGAGATCTGGATGTGGGAAAACATTGTATTCTAAATAGTAAGTACTTCTGAAACCTGCAGTGTCTTTCAGTGCCTAAATGCATCTCAAAATGTGACCACTGAATGGCAATTTTAATTGGGCCTTCAACAAAATAAACCGAAAGAAAGAAAGAAAGAAAGAAAGAAAGAAAGAAAGAAAGAAGGAAAGAAATTTAAGTGATATGAAATCCAGTTACACACAGATATTTAAAGGTTTAAGCTCAGAACACCACCACAGGCATGTCCCATGATGCTCTTTGCCCGAGGGAATCAGCCTGGCTATGTGGGAGACTCTGCATGGGACAGTGACCACAGCAGCTCCAACGACTGCTCTGCAGGCTTCCCAGGTGCCAGGCCATCCATATGGGAGTCTGAACTGGAACCCAGTGCCAGGACACCCATATGGGAGTCTGAACTGGAACCCAGTGCCAGGACACCCATATGGGAGTCTGAACTGGAACCCAGGCAAGAGAACTGGTGCTTTTACATGAATTAGAGCAGTGCTCATCCAGCCTTCAGTCCTGCGCTGGCTTCATGGAGAAACAAGGGTGCTCAGCACCTGAGCAAGGAACTTTATAAGGCCTCAAGCTGTGAATGATCACTAAAACAAATATCCTTATGTGTGCAATCTCTGCAACACCAGCAGAACTTGCAGTGTGTATATGCTCCTTTAACTGCTGCTTTACTAAAAGATATTAGGAGTGGGAAATAATGACAAATTTCTATCCAGTTCTGGTCACAATAAAACGTGCTGGTGTTGGAAACCATACTCTGCCTCTGAGCACGTTCTCAAGAGCAATGCCCTGTATGCAATGATCACAGATATGCAACACTGGGTGTGCCTGTTCATACTACATTTTGATTTGACCTTGACTGGCTGGGAAACAACATTCAATGCCCTTAGTCATTTCAGAGTGCCATATCTGTTACCATGAGAAAACTGAAGGCAAAAACTACTACTAGTAAAAAGACCTGGAGTGAACCAACAATTCATGTTATGAAATATGTTTATAAACTACATGTGCTCCAGTTCTCCATGTGAAAGTAAACTCCTCAGGAGGCTTGCAGGCCAACTCTTAAAACCACAGAAAAGGTAAATAAACTATTAGGCAGTTAATACAGTCATATGTATGTATAAAGGACACTTCATGCCAACAGTCGTATGCATGTATAAAGGACACCTCATGCCATCAGTGTATTTTTCCCTCCACTGACCTTTATTCTCCTGTATCCTTTTGCGTGCTGTTTGAAAGGAACTAAAGTAGAAGGATTTACAGTTGACATGCCACAAATTCACTTGTTCTTTCACCATAGACTTGTCTATAAATGAAGAGCTAGCAACAGACTGCATCTGTTTTGACAAAAATAGACTCACAGAACCAACTAGGTTGGAAAAGACCATTTAAGATCATGAAGTCCCACCTTCAATGTTGCTTTCCCTACGTTTATAATAACCCAGTTGCAAGAGAAGGCTCAAAAACCGGTAACTCCAACCTTCAAAAAGGAGACTGGAAATTCTGTAGTTCTGTCCTTACCATGAATGCACTTTCCTTGTGCCCTCACCACTCTTGTGGGAATCAGTAATCTTCATTGCAACACCCCGTTTTCAGGTCCAGAAAAACCCTCTACACTCATTCCCCTCACACCATGCAAAGCAGGAACACAGCTTCCAGAATTGTTCTTATTGCCAGCAGAAGGATTTGTGAGGGGCATAGGAGTTAAGATTTGGATGAACTGTGTTAGTTGGTGACATCTGAAAATACTTGTTTCATACCCTGGCCGAGATGCAAGCAATTGTGTCAGAACTATGCTGCTCTGAGTCAAGCAAAAGAGCAAAGTAAATGAATTGCAGGATAATATGAACAAGCAACAACATTTGAAGCTGGGTGGCATAAGCACTACAGTGCTATCACAGTAGTTATTACCCATCTACATTCTCAATGCTGTGCAAGGCCCTAACCTTATAACAGAGAATCTACCAGAGAAGGAAGATCCAAGCAGCTGATGACACCAAGTACATCTGTTCCACAAGAAATACATGGAATGGCACAATTGCCTCAAAACCCACTTCACCTACTAGGCCACAACATTATTTTGATGTTCAAGCAGCAGACAACCCCCTAACCTACTTTTAAAGTACCTAATGGAGCGTGTGTTCCAGTTCTACAGGGAACAGAACAGAATGGAAATCAGAGGTCTGCTTTACCTAAGAGAATGCACGAGGTCAAAGATAGCACACAGCAAGAGGTAAAAATAAGGCCACATATCTTGGATGCTCCAAGGGCATTCATATAGCCATAGCTCCAGCCATGTGTACATTTGCAGCTCACACTGAGCAATAGAATGCTTCTTGTCTTTCTTACTACTGCAGAAAAGGTGCTGCTCAAATACTTTTTGAACCCAGGAGACCCTCAGGACTCTGATTCCCTTCCATTTCCCAGTCCTATCCCAATGCTAGCACTAAGAGCGGTGAACACAACCTCCTCATACCCATTGCTCAGCAAAACCAAACCTTCTCCCAGGATTTGGAGCCTTGAGGGCTATGGGGAAGATGTTGAAAACTCCATTGTGCTCTGCTTCGTTCTGTGTTAACCAACAGGCCCCAACCTCCCAGTCATTTTCCCTGAAGGCTGAATTCAGCAGCATGTAATCATTATTTAAGGTTTAACACCAGTGATGGCTAGGTCGGATGTAAGCATATTTCAACTTGGTCAGCACTTTCCACTGCAAATTTGACAGGGTTTTGCTTCATGCTGAAAAAGAAATCCTTTTTTTTTCCCTGTTCTTCCCAGTAATATCCACATATGCCAGTCAGTTTCCAAATACCCTGTTCTTGCCTTGAAAACTCAACAATGTGTGCAATAAAAGGACATGGGGTAGGCACACCCATACCGCTGGCCTCGACAAGAAACACACACACATGAAGTTTGTCTGGATCCTGTGGAATTCTTTTCTACTGCATGGAGTGGTAGCACTATTGTATCCCACTCCCCTGAGGAGAGGATTCTCGTCTCTCATAGGTGAGAAAATAAGATGGGACAGTTCTGTTGTGACTTTAGCAGAGATGATAATTACTCACAAGTTTCAGTCATCATAGGTCAGGGTCCTCACCTTCAGTAACACCACTAAAATAGTCTTCATCGTGGTCTATTGTCCAGATAAAGAAATTGAGAGACAAGATAAGTTAATCAAACAACACAATGTGAAGAAGTACTCTCATAAGTCATCAACTACAAACTGTACTATCCTCCACATCATCAGGATTAAGTTTATGTAGTTTTGATCCTTCCCTTTGCTCCAAGTAGTATGTTTGTGTTGCCACTTATCAAAGGTACAAAACCAAATCCTTTCTTTAAACCAACTTAATTCTATTACTTGAAATCTTTAAAGCAACCCCATCTTTTCTAGAGAAAATAAACATCACTAGGACACCAAGTCTTCCTCTTCACCAGCACAGGTAAGTTTATGCAGTGAACTGAGACTGTTCTGCAGAGTCTTGCCATAATTCCCTCATCGTTCAGGACAGTCCATAAAGAAAGTGGATGAGACATTTCCCAAGAAAAACATTCCTACTGCTCTTTGGAAAGGATGTGAAATATTATACGTTTATCCAAATAAATGAAGCCTCCAAGCCTTTAGAAAGAGGTTCCTTGCTAGTGAAGTATTAATAATGCTGAAACAGAGGATTAAATAGCTGCCCAAATAACCATATAAAGATGCACTCATGTTTACTTAACTAACACTGCACAAAAGTCTGAACTAACACACTATGAGGCAAGAACCTGGCATAAATCTCTTCTATGTGGGTAATATAAAACACTGCCTCAGTTCTAATCAGGTTATCATATGAAAAGGGAAAGCTTTACAAGCAAATTATACTTCAGTTTAATCTGGACTCCTCTGTCAGGATTAGATCAATATTTCATTCCAGAAGCAAAGGCAAGATCCTGACAATCCCAGAAGACCAAAAACCGAGCACTAACAGTTTCAAGTTGGAAACATGATTTCTTCATGCGTTTGGATGAAAGAGGTGGATCACAATGCGATCATCAGAAACTGTCAGATGATTTTAGGCCAAGAATAACAATTTGTTCCAAGGGAATTCTTTTCCTTATTCCAGAGGGAAAATGCATCAAATGACAATAACAGGGCAGAGCTTGAACTTCTGTGCCTGCCATCAGGCAGATCACAGCTGTAACTACAAGGAAAGTCACCTTGAAGTGTAATGCAACTCCCAGACCATCAAGGTCCAGAAGAAATCCATTTACAGCTAAGAACTATATAAATATCACATGCAAGAGAATGCCAGGACAGTAATGTGAGAAGGTGAGAAAGGAAAAGGGCCTATTGAGAGAGGGGAAGTGAGGAAATACAGCTCAGGGATTCTTTGGTTAGAACAAAAAGAAGTCATGAATGAAGCCTGATGTGGAGCACTGCACTTTGAGATGTTCCTCAGAGGACCAAGCAAGAGACAGCAGCATTGCCTGGAATAAAAAGGGGAAGAAAATTATTGCTTTTGGCACTTCATGATTTCAAATGGAAACCAGATCTAATATAGAAGGTATAGTAAATTCAGTCTTAAACAAGGGACTCGGCAGGCAAAATTATAGCTGATGGTATAAATGAGAACAAAAGCTTTTCTCAAATAATTGAACATTTAGCTGGATAATCCCTAAGGATTCCTGCAATTCCAGATAACATCTTGCCTGGCCCAAATCAGAGTACCCTTCAAACCTTATTTGTACCCTCCAAACCTTATTTATACCCTCCTCAAAAGTGCCAAAGGGCCACTGCAGCTGCTACAGGTTTCTGGGACTTTCATCAGTGCCCTGTTTTGAATGAACCTCACCTGGCACTCATGAAAAAGGGGGAAATGAGAACAGGGAAAAGGGGGAAAATACAGGATATTCTGAGAGAACACTGCATTAGCTCCTACACTACCTCAAGACTGATTACTGATGACTTTTGCCTACTGCCAGAAGTGGATGCAAACCTAGATGTCAGCTGAGAACTGGTTGTGTATAGCAATCCCCCAAACCACAGTGTGCAAAAAGCATTCTCCAAAGTCAAGGTAGAGCAGTGTTAGCAATTACCATATGGGGGAGCACCTCTATAGAGCTCGCCTCCTAAGCCATTTCCAAACCTGTGTACAGGCATTTGAGGTTCTTCAGTGCTCCTGAGCCAACATCTCTGGTTCATCCAGTGGTAGAGTGATATGAGATAGACAAGCAGCTTCACTCAGCATGCTAGAAGAAGTCAAAGCAAGGTGACTAGCTGATTTTGTACCAACTACCAGTAAGTGCTTCTCTACCTGCAAGCCACAGAAACACATGTACTCTTTATGGTAAATACATAACAACAGACAACTTAGACCTCTTCCATGCTAGGAAGGGTAGCAAAATTCTTTATGAGATCTTATAAATATCAATATTATCAATAAAAATAAAATAAATTATCAATAAAAATAATCTCTGACTACACAGACTCTCCTAACTCATACTCTCATATATCCACAAGCACCAGCTTTTCTTTATCAGAATGTTTCATGGCTCTAGGTCAGTTCCCCATCTTCTTGGCACCTTATCTTTAGGTCAGTTCCTCCTCTTCATTTGAATAAAATCACACATCTGGCATTCCATACATTAACGTACCTTTCCTTTTAACTCTTGTTCTCCTGTTTTCTTTGGAGACACCACAAATAGAATCATAGAATAGTTAGGGTTGGAAAGGACCTTAAGATCATCCAGTTCCAACCCCCCTGCCATAAGCAGGGACACCTCACACTAAACCATGGTACCCAAGGCTCCATCCAACCCGGCCTTGAACACTGCCAGGGATGGAGCACTCACAACCTCCCTGGCCAACCCATTCCAGTGCCTCAGCACCCTCACAGGAAAGAATTTCTTCCTTAGATCCAATCTAAACCTCCCCTGTTTAAGTTTGAACCCGTTCCCCCTTGTCCTGTCACTACAGTCCCTAATGAAGAGTCCCTCCCCAGCATCCCTATAGGCCCCCTTCAGATACTGGAAGGCTGCTCTGAGGTCTCCATGCAGTCTTCTCTTCCCCAGGCTCAACAGCCCCAACTTTCTCAGTCTGTCTTCATATGGGAGATGCTCCAGCCCTCTCATCATCTTCGTGGCCCTCCTCTGGACTTGCCCCATGCTGGTCGTCTTATAGCTTAACACCTTTTTAATAAAAAAAGATAATATCTACATATTAAGTTCCAGCAGTTCTAGTATTAGAGCTACAAGAAATTGTAGCTACAAACAATAAAAAACTGGTATATACCAAACCTACCAAATAAATTCTTAAAGCAGCGTTGGCAATGTGATCACAAAAAGCACCAAATGGCTCCCTGTCGAAGAAAAATCTTATCTACTAAACTCAGATGGCCTTTGGAACAATACTGGACATGTAACATTGTGCATAGAAAAGAAGCATGACTAGTATTTACTAAGGCTGACCCAGGCTTGTAAAGTGTTCTAATGAGCACCAGTTGGACAAAACAAGAGATCCTCAGTTTCTTATCGGGGGAAAAAGTCAGGTTTGTTCAAAACCCACACTTCTGCACATGAATTATTTGAGCAAAACTATAGATATATGTGTATATATATATATACATACAGTGTGTTGCATCTGCATAACGGTGCTTAATTCATCTACTCAGTCCAGATCTTTGTTTTGGTGGAAAGAACTAGAAATTACTTGTTTGTGAGGAATAAGTCCCTAACAACACTTCACTCACCAGCAGAGCCAGGAGACACAAGGTGTACACAACAGCCCAACACTTTGTCCCAGGAAGGATACCTGACATGCAGATTTGACACAACAGGCATGTTTATTGATTATAGCCTGTCATATGACAGTCTGTCTGCTATTTATGTACAATTAGCATCAGGTTTCATCCTGGGCTGTTACCGCTTTGGATTGAGTTTTACTTGGCTCTGACTACACACAAACACACCTTCTACGGTCACATCCCTTGGTGTGAGAGATTTTTCTCTTTTTAAAGCGATGGGATACATTTTCAATGCAAGTATAAAAATGCTGCAATAATTGTGCTTTTAATCCACTGCTTTCAAAATATACACATTATTAACCTCAAACTCAAAGCCATTTCAGGCAAGGCCATGGACATGAGCTCAGATTAAGGCTGTCCAGCTTTTCAGTCACAAAATGAGATGAAGTTAATACTTCACAGTGTTAATTTGCACCTGCCTTATGGCCAGCTCAGGAGAACTCTGCCAAAAGCATGAGTAATCTCAACAGAAGATGACATGGCTGGGTCAGCCAGCTCTGTTAAAATGCAGGGACCAGATTCCCTGGCTATTAAAGCATTTGCTCAGAGGATGTTGTGTTACTCTATGTCTGAGAACCCTTGAGAGCTGCAGAACACCAGCCCTGTGCTGAAAAGAGAGGGGCAGTGAAGCTCCACAGGTAGCTGCTTGGATTTCTTCACAATTCCAAGTACAATATTTTGCTGTGTCCTCTAACAATAAATAATACAAAATCCTGTGTGACTGTATTTTGATGCAGCTGGTTTTAGGTTCATTAAGAGGTGGCATGCAATACAAACATCCAACTCCATAGACGTGTGGGTACCAAATACTACAATTAACAGAAAGGCTTCAGCTGGCACTGACAGTTAGAGACAGAAACTTGTACAAATCCAGGCTTTGCTGCTTCCCAGACCCTCATAGTGCCATGCAGAGCTCACCAAGCTACTGTCTCTTCCTTTGTGTTGGGTTTATCAATGCAGAGCATGTCCAATCCCCTTCACTGCCCTGCTGTCACCACAGTGCTGAGTTTGAGGGCATTTAGAATATTATAGGAGACACGGTGACATAATAGGCCCAACGGACAATCTATTGTATTGTAATATAATACTAGGTTAGTATGCTAGCAGCATAGCATATCAATAGTATTATAGGAAGCACAAAGATTATGAAACAACTTTCAATTTCAGGGTCTTTCATATTGCCGTGATAAAATCCTTAAAGCACTAAGGAGATGTAGGTAGGGAAGAAGATAAACCTGAAACGTGATCACACAGGAAGACATATGCCTTGGTTTGCAAGCTTCCCAAGTACACATATACTAACTGTTTCTTTAAAAACAACTGGAGTTAAGTACTCATTTTTGATGCACAATTATCAGCTCCTGATACAGTAATATGTAAGAAAATACAAAGTGTGGGTTATACTCAGGTGGGGATCCAGTTTAAAAACCTGGAAGTCTTCCATCCAAATAGACACAGTTTTTTGCCTTCAGACAATCCGTTACCCTATGCAAGATTTCTGACTATGAAGATAATCATAGGATCATAGAATAGTTAGGGTTGGAAAGGACTGACTATGGAGATAAATTCAACACTATCTTTACAGTTTCCAGCTGAGACTGATGGTAAATCCCTTTCACCTCTCCCAAGTAGGTCCCAGAGCACTCCTAATCAGTACCAGTGGGTTACATTTTTTCACCTGTGGCTGTTTATAGGCCAGGAACGGGTTTTAAGTAAAACCCATAGCCAAACCAGTGTTGTAAAGTGAACTGCAGCAGCGATGTTTCTACTAGAGATGACCTTCTGCCATCCCAAGGAAAGCTAAACAAACAAACAAACCAACCCCTTCGATTCATTACCACTCTGCCAGGCTCATACTAAACAACCTCATGTACACAGATAGTATCCAAGTTACTCCGAGAGCAGCCTGTGCTAATATTGGCAACTGAAGCCCCATTGAAACAGTCGTGACACAGGTCACAAATGGTGTCTGGCAGCATGCAGAGCCTGCTCAGAACCAGGGAAGCCACACTCATTAGCATGCTGCTTGTTTCTTGTGTTGCCTTGAAGGTATCTGGCACTGTTTAAGCTTTAAGAAACAGAGGTTTGCCTTCAAACATTCTCAGAGCTTGTCCAAGGTTCTAAAGAGCACCAAAAGATCATTCTCCCATCTACCTCTATTAATGGGAGCTGTCCATTCAGCTAAGCAGCGTGTTTCAGTATCACCTCTAAGTGTTCTATGCTGACACACCTTTCTATAGTAAGCTTGTACTACAGTAGATTTGTGGTGATGCTGCCAAGGGCAGCCCAGAACTGAGAAGCAGGTTTTCAGCATGTAAGGCTCACAAAAAGAGAAGGATGGAGAAGGAGATTCTTCTCATTGCCTTTTAGCCATCTGGTTGCTGGACAAAGTTATCTTTCCCCATGATACAAGTCTACCAGAGAATGGGCTTCCCTGCCCAGCAAGGAAGCTTCTTGAAGGGGTGAAATGGCATCATTTGTGCCTGGAATTTTTTTGCCCTGTGGGTTTCTCAGATAGCACACTTCCCTGCATGCACTGAGGCTTCACGATGAAGTGTTAAATGCTGTTTTTACTTCAGCCTGCATGGAAAAGTGTATGATTAGACATTTACCTAAGTAAATGGGGACAGAGATTGAGTTCAGAATACTTTTATCTGTTTCACTGATAGGGGAATAGAGCTCATGACAAGCAGTCAGGATGCATTCAAATGGTCAGAAACAAGACTAGGAAGTAGGTTTCAGCTCTTTTTCCACTTGATCAGCTGGTGGTCACCCACAGACTTTACCACTGTGGTATTTTCTGGAGCAGTTCAAGAGGAAAACCTAAGGCCAGGAATCACAGGTAGCGCAGGTCATGAATATAGAAGTTTGGAGCTGGATTGATGTCTAAAAGTTCTCTTGCTCCCTTTACCACAAAGCTGGGTAGCCATTTAAATTAGCCTGAACTGGTCTGTCTAAAGCTGTCTGTGTAAACAGCAGATTAGAAGCATTTTATAAAGGCACTGAAGTAATGCTTGAAATGGGGCAGTTATTGCATAAGGTTATCATTAGTGAGTCAAGTAATTCTTTCCTAGACTCAGTGGTAACACACAGCTTCTCACAAAGCAGTGGGGTGTAAAACAGTAGCAAGCGATAAATGCTACTTTTCAATAGTTTGCAAGACATTTGTGGTGTATATTCCCAAAGCCTGTCTATATGGTTTAATTTAATGTCTGCTATCAGCTTACTCTGCTCAGTACTGTAAATCACATCTGTGGTGATAACTTAGAGTGCTGTATTTTGAATTGTCTCTGCTGCATCAGAGTTTAGTCATCAGTGATGCACTTTACACAGACTTATAACCATAGTGGTTGCCCTGTACCTTAAAATCACCCTGAACTGACATAGTGCCCTGTCTGACTGAAACTTTGGATTGCTCCAACTGTTATCTTTTTTAATAAGAGAGTTTCTACAAAGATGCAGATATTTAAAACCTGTCAATATTATTGGGTGTATGTAAGCACAACAGCCACACCACTTTCAGGTTCATGAAACAATAGATTACTGCTGGTTTAGTGCTCCCATGGCTCCCAAGATCAGCAAGTTCCTAATCCCTTCCATGTCTTATCACTGCCTCTGTAAATTACCAGAGATTCATCACTTGAAGAACAGATTGGGGTGGGTGGGTTAAGCTTGTGTATTCGCTAAAGAACCATATGGATCATTACAAGGTGTGCAAAGAGGAAAAGCTACATTTACCAGGAATTAAATTAACATACTTTGCAGGAAGGTCTTTGGTATTGTCTATGGCAAAGGCTCCATTTTGTGAACACTTTGAAAGTGTTCCTGAAGGAGCCAAATGATAGAATAAGAAAAAGGACAGATAAATGTAACCCTTTACTACTAAGTCATCTAAATAAAGAGCTCAGTCTATGCCATCAGGTCTTCCTCCACTGGAAATTACTTTCCAGGCTGATTTTCTGCAGGCATAGATGTATAGGGTATAGATGTATAGAGAGTATATAGATGCGGTGAGAAATGTCTAGCATCTGTGCACCCCACACAGCAATTACATCTCTGAGCTACATGACATGGATGTGGATGACCATTTTCAACCAGAGGAAGAAGGGCAGGGAAGCAGAGGGTCTTGCAGCTGAGGAACCAGAACAAAGCCCAGAACTTGCTTCTACCAGATCCCTTCAAGATGGTGATTACAAGTCACTTGGTAGGTCTGACTCTTAGTTCCTCACACCCTCAAAATGGGAGGAAGGACACTGTATTCATTAAAGTACATACATTTCATGTGCTTGTCACAGGGTAAGACCTGTTAGAATGAGAGTTCAGCCTTAAGACACTACTGAAATATAGGCATCAACAGTTTACAGTAAGGAGAACCCCATCCTTTCCAAATAGCCAGCCCCCAAACCTGCTACATGACCCACAGCTCCGGCTCCACCTGTAACATAACATTTCACAGGGGTTTTCTTTCTCTATTTCCTTTTCATTTTGGAGGTTCCCACTGGTTAATGCAACTCCTTTGGAGCACAGTCATTCAGAAGGCATTGGGGAATTATTACTTCATGCTGGTCAAACAATTCAGTGATTTGTTTACACAAAATCTGTGCTAAATAGCTGGCCTGTTGTCATGACCCTTCACCCACATCTTTCCATAGTGCTTACCAGAATGTCATGTAGGGATAAATTCAGCAGCATTGAAGGGGTGCCTCCTAAGAGCAGTTAGTGTAAGGAGAAAGAGGAATTCCGTACCAGGTATAGTAAGTGAAGTGGTTTGACAAACAGCCCTTGCTTGTGGATGGATGAGTGGTTTACACTAGCATTCACCACCGATTACCACTCCATAGCCTTATGAAACACAAATAGCTACAAGCAAATATTCTTGCATAACTGCCTATGTACGCTCCAATACAATACATCACAAAGGAATAAAGACTGGAGCCAGTTCTCAACAAAGCCCGTTCCTGCTTCTGTAGATCACTTTTCTCATTGTGCTATCATTTGTCTGCAGAATTACCGTGCTTAAAATCATGAGTTTCCAGTGAACAAATACTGGTAAACCTCAAATGTTTGCAGATTCTGACACTGTAAGGAGTAGATTTAGATCGGGGTGATTAAAGCAAGTTTCCTTTACCAAAAGGATCTGATAGATAGCCCCAAACTCTCCTCCTCTCCTCGAATAAATACAGCCTCTTGCAACCACAGTCTTTCCTACACTGAATCTCTCCAGCAGGTATCACGTTTCCGAAGGAGCGCAGCAGTCTTGCAGGAGAAGGGATCTGCAGCCCAGCTAAAGGGCTGTAAATTTCCATTGCCCAGCCTGCTCCTCATTGTGTGCCACAGGCTGGCCTGACCTTTCCACAGCGCAGCCCCTGTCTTTGTGCCGTGTTCATGTGCATTCCAGCAGCCCTTGGTGCTCCCAGCACATGGTTACAAGCGGAGGACAAGGAGGAGGAAAGTCCATGAGACAAAAAGTGAAAGAATTCCAACAGGAGATGAAATGTGGGAGGGGCTTTACTGCACAGTTCCTGCTGCAAATAAATGAGACCCTGATCCAGCTTCCCATAAGATTTGTGTTGCAGTTACTATAAAACAGGCAGAATCGAGCTCTTTGCCAGTTATTTTGTCATAATCACAGAGCGTGCTGAGAACATGCAGCTTTGGAGTCAAATCTCCTCCTTTAACTGGCACATGTGGATCTGTGATTGATTTTGCAAATTAGGGCCCCAAATACAGATCCATGGGCTGAAGGGAGCAGAAATATCTTAAATCCACAGATCTGTTTCTTAATAACCCCCATGTTTTAAGACAACTTTAGAAGGAAGGATACACTTGTCCCTAAGGATACACGCACTTGTCCCTAGGGATACACACACTTGTCCCTTTCCTACCACCAAACCTTTGCTTTTGATATGTGGAAAATCCAGCTCCAACTCCCTATCCTGTCAGACCCCAGGGAGGGCAGGCAGTGTCTGCTTGGCTGTGCTGTTAGGCCCCCCATAAACAGAGGGGAGGCAGAAGAGGGGCAGAGCTATGGGAACAGCAGGGCTGCAGCCACTGTTCAGACCATGCAGTGTGCTCTGCTCTGAAGTCCAAACTAGGAGAATCAGATGCCTGCTTTGAACAACACTCACTTCTTTATCACCCTTTCCCTTTTCTTCTCTTCCCTTCTAACATAAACCTTCCTCAAAGGGGTGGACCATGTGCTAAGCTCCTTTTAGCTCCCTGGTCAAGGTTGTAAGTTGTAGGAACAGCAAGCAGCCTGTCTCTGAGTTAGCTGGGCTTTAAAATCCAGCCATCTGCACCCTGTTGTCCTGCAACATACCAGACATGTGAAGGACCTGGCTGTAAAAGCAGTACCAGAAGCCATATGAGGCCAAAGGAGGAGCTTGGAATCCCTTTTTTGGACTGCTGGCAAGGGCAGGGCTGCAGTCAGTACAGGAGGTGGTAAAACACACAAAATGCGTTTCCTGCAGTGGGCTGGGGAAGTTTCCCTCCTAACGTGCACAATCTCAGGGAAGACATAAGACAGAGAGAAGGGTTTGATGCAAGATTTGGGGAGGCTGTCCCCAGCTTGTTAGACCCTAGAGACTCAGCCATTGTAATGCTTAGGTTTAATGACAGCAGAAATATAACACATTTTATTGCTTTACCACATCCAGTGTTCTGCCTCCACTGTGCTTTCAGATACAAAACACAATCCCAAGAGATTAACTCCATTTGACTTCAGTACAGCAGTGAATACTTTACTCACAGAGAACAGCACAAGACTTCTTGGAATCCAAGGCTCTACCATCCCTTCTCTGGTCAGCAGAACTCCCTTAGGATGAACAGCATCTACCAAAGCCCAGACAGAGTTATGTCCATGATGGAACCATTGCTTCCAGAACAACTTTCCTACCTATTAGTGATCCACAATAATTAATGGACTTTCCCAAAATAAAGCATTGCCATAAAGCCCGGAACTGCTCTCTGCCTTTCAGTGCTCTCACCAATGCAAAACCAGGAGCACCTCCATCTGTTTGATCCCCCTTCTGAAATCTGGCCCAGTATTTGATAGTTGGGCATTACACTGCACCACCATGTGAGTTTGGAGCATAGCTCCCTTTTCTCTGTTTTACTGATCCTCAGCGGCCCTTATAGCTTCAGGAGATCTGCATTCACTGTTGATGCTGCTCTAAGGGCATATTTTGCCACTGACACTGATTCCTATGATTAATTCTGACATTAATTCTTAGACTCTATGATTAATTCTTACACCAGTATTGTCCTATGACCTCTCCTCCCAAAGAGCATTTAACTTGTCTTTTAACCTTGTCACTAAATGATAGAAGGCATTAAGATTCACTGCAACTGGCTCTTCATAGCCTCCTGCAGTATCCTAGCTGGCCTTCATCATGCTAGTCACCTTCATAGAATCACAGAATGGTTTGGATTGGAAAGGACCATCCAGTTCCAACCCTCTGCCATGGGCAGGGACACCTCATACTAACCCATGCCACCCAAGGCTCTGTCCAACCTGGCCTTGAGCACTGCCAGGGATGGAGCATTTACCACTTCTTTGGGCAACCTGTTCCAGTGCCTCACCACCCTCACAGTAAAGAACTTCTTCCTTATATCTAACCTGAGCTTCCCCTGTTTAAATTTGAGCCCATCACCCCTTGTCCTATCACTACAGTTCCTGATGAAAAGGCTCCCTCCAGCATCCTTGAGTTCCTCCACAGCACCATTGGATGCCCCCCCCAAATAAGCTGTGTGCTGACGTATCTGGATCAGGAACTGGTGGTTGTTGCATCTTTTCTTGCCTCAGCCAAAAGCAAGCCTGCTATGTGTCAGAAATCCTTCTGCAGATGTTTTTACAGCAGTAGCAGACCTTGGGACCCTGCTGCTGGGATTAATGGGAACCTCCCCATTCCTGTATCAAAGGCAGCCTGTCTACAGACAGGTACCACTTTTATATCCCTTTGCTAAAAAAGGAAGACCCACCACTAAAACAGTGAAGTAAAAGATGCCATCAGAAAACCAGGACTTGAGGGTAGGGTTAGATGTAAACATAAAAGTAATACAAAAGCAATACATTTACTAACACATTGTCTTGAAATGGATGGACTTGCTAGAAACATCCTATCTCTACAATTAGTGTTCAGGCAGTGCAACTCAGTAGTGCCTGGACTGGAAGGAGCCCAGGCCCTACCCAAACATGTTAGCAGCTGGCCCCGACAGCAGGCTACATTGTGGCTTATTTCATCCCTGGTGAGCCACTTTGTACCTCTGAAATTGTATGTGGGGGGTTCTGTTTGGGTTCTGTTGGGTAGTTATTCTTTTTGGGTATACCAAACTTGGTCAGCAAAGCTTCCAAGATATGCCTACCCAGACAGAAGGATCAGAAGAAGGTATCTAGCAGAAGATAACCTCTGTCCCTTCATTCCTGGAATTCCTGCTAGATGGTCTAAGGATATGTCCTGCTTTAATTCCTGGCTTTTTTAATACTACTGAAACCACTATCAAGCCACCTAAGTGGGGGGAGAACATGCAATAACAGCCCATTTAATAAGGAATTAAGGCATTTCACTCAGAAGGAAACTTGGACATGCTGTATTAAATATATGTACTTACCAATATATGTACACATAGGGTATGTAAGCTGGGGGGGACTTTTGCCAACTATATCATAGAATCATAGAATAGAATCATAGAATAATAAGGGTTAGAAAAGACCTTAAGATCATCTAGTTCCAACAGGGACACCTCCAAGTAAACCATGCCTCCCAAGGCTCTGTCCAACACTGCCAGGGATGGAGCATTCACCACTTCCCTGGGCAACCCATTCCAGTGCCTCACCACCCTCACAGGAAAGAATTTCTTCAAAGAATCATAGAATAGTTAGGGTTGGAACGGACCTTAAGATCATCCAGTTCCAACCCCCCTGCCATAAGCAGGGACACCTCACACTAAACCGTATCACCCAATGCTTCATCCAACCTGGCCTTGAACACTGCCAGGGATGGAGCACTCACAACCTCCCTGGGCAACCCATTCCAGTGCCTCAGCACCCTCACAGGAAAGAATTTCTTCCTTAGATCCAATCTAAACCTCCCCTGTTTCAGTTTGAACCCATTACCTCTTGTCCTATCACTACAGTCCCTAGTGAAGAGTCCCTCTCCAGCACACTTGTAGGCCCCCTCTAGATACTGGAAGGCTGCTATGAGGTCTCCATGCAGCCTTCTCTTCCATGACAGCAAGCCTGAAATGTAGAGGAACAGAAAACACGTTTGTAATTTAGGAAGAAGAAACAAAATAACTAGTAAAAAAGCACCCTCCATCTGACATGAATTCACTGGAAACTAGGTAAAGAATGGTTCCTGTTAAATTAAGGGTCTTTTCTTGCAGTGAATAGGTACATGTGTACTGTGCAGGTATGTGTAAATCCACAGAATTAGACTGAGCTGCACGCCCTTTGAAACTCAGGCCAGCAACACCCTTGTGTAAATATGTTGAAAACCACTACTTGCAAATAATTGTGATTTTCCTGTATCTACAAGAGAAGGTTTGTACAAACCTGCACAGTTTGGATCACCTATAGCTGTTTTCTCCCAGTTTGCTGCATTAAGTCAAGAACTCCTGAACTAAAATATTAATAGTTAAATCATCTTGATTTTTCCTCTGCTCCAGTATAACTGCAGAGATTGCAGACAGAGCATGTTTAGTATGTTAAAGAAGGTGAAAGTTTGCTTCAAAACTAGGAAGTGGGTTTGAACTTGCCCAGAGAAAATACATTCTTCTCTTCCAGCAATACAAAGTAGGTTAGATGGAGATTTCTGCCCCAAACTGCTGTCTGTAATACTTCCCAGTGTAGTGAATCTAACCCAAATTTATAGACTTTTTATGTATTACAAAAAGGAGAAGAGTATTAAGCCATTAAAGAGGGGATAAGGAGGAAGGTAGGAATTAGGAGCTCCTTGATAGAAGTGAGATGTGTCAGAGTCCTACTGGAAATACAGTGTCAGCCCTGCTACTGCTTGAAGTTGGGGACATGGAGCTGCAGCATTCTTGCCTCTCTCAGGCTCTTAGATACAATTTGATATCTTTTCCCCTAACATATCTAATATCCTTACTAGCAAATTCCAGCAGACTTTGACGGGAAAATATACAAAGAAAAATTAAGAAGAGTTATACACAGAAACAAGAATGTTGGAACCCAACTGACTTGAAACAAGTTACATGGGCAATTATACACTTGAATGAGTCATTGCTCTGATTATAGTAGCTATAATGTCACAACAATTACCCGTTTTGTTTTCCCCCCATGAAAATTCATGTTAACTGTGCACTTGCTGTAGTTCATTTTCCCAGGCAGAGCAATCTGTCACAAAGAAGCAGAGATGACTCTTTTGGGCATCCACCTGCAAGAAGGCAAAAATGGAAAAGCTGAATATTTTAATACCTTTCTCCATCATAGCATTCAATCCACATTTCCATGCTTAGATAAAATCTTGCCCTGCTGAAATCAATACTATTTTTGCTTAAATTGCTATTCAGGCTTTAAAGTGCAATCTAACATCAACTAATTTACTGTGTAATTTTTGTACCTATGTTTGTAGCAAGTAATGTGTTTCTATTAATACACAGATATACATTTAGGTAATCCCATATTAACTAGAATTTAAAGGATTTGAATCTTCTACCCCTCTAACTTTCCAAATTAGTGCAGTTAGATCAACTATAATTTGTACCAAAACCAGCTGTGAAATATATTATTAGCTGGTTACACAGTATTTTTTAATCAACAAAGCTAAAAGCTCTTTGCAAGTGAGGTAAATACATATCTTATGGACAGGGTAAACTGAAGCAATGTGAAGGGAAGTGTTTTACTAGAAGCAGACCCAGAGCTTCCACATTTCCAGGCTACACTCCATCTGAAAGTGAGTCTTTGCTCATGTAAGCAAGTGAATATCTGGACCCCTGAACATGATACTGAAGCATATAATTATCTGATTTATAGAGTTTGGGGTTTACTTACCACTAATACTTTCTTGGATTGACTGCCTTTGTACAGAACCATAACTAGAGGGACACTGGAGCATCTGTGGATCCCCTGTTTATGCCCTTGAGAGATAAGTAAGTAAAAACCAGCAATGTAAGGAACAAAGCTCATTGTAGAGTAATATTTATAACCAGAATGTGCACAAGAAGTATTACCCAGAGTGATAACCCTGGTGATACTGAAACAAGTAAGAATTGAATGTGGCATCTGAGCTTCATAAAAATCACAGGAAACACAATAGCCTATTATTAGGCTGTAGGATACAAAGAGGTTTCAGCTAAAAGGCCTTATGTAACACTGCACTGTGCTATAGTGAAGGTCTCCCCATCCTGACAGGCTGACATAAACATCAGATCCATAAGGG